>CM052546.1:60639466-60791887 GCA_028533065.1 Trachops cirrhosus | reverse complement strand
GTAGATAGAAAATAGACAGGGGAGGGCAAGAATAGTATGGGAAATGTAGAAGCAAAGAACTTATGACACATGGACTGAAGTAAAGCGGGGTGATGTGGGTGGGAGAGGGTATTCAGGGTGGAGGGGAATGAAGGGGGATAATAGGACAACTGTAATAGCATAACCAATAAAATATATTTAAAAAATAAAAAAATAAAAATAAAAATAAAAACAAATAAATAAAAATCTTTAAAGAAAAAAAAAAAAAAAAAAAAAAAAAACTCTGTGGTTGATGTAGTAGTGCCATTTGTTTTTCTTTTGTTTCCTGTGCCCAAAGAGATATATCCAAAATATATATATATATTTATATATAATATATACTTATATATATTTATTTATTAATATATATTATATTATATATATATATATATATATTTACAGGGTCCAGCACAAATAATGCCCTTTTTTTACTACAGAAACTTATTACAAAATCATAAGCATGTAATTCTGTAACACAGAAATATCACACACAAGCACACCACATGACACTTTAGGTGAAATGTCCAAATTCAAACTATAAATTATTACACCCATATTATTACCCTCCCAACCACACCCAAGCAGGCGTTACTTCTGCCAGACCCTGTACATTACTAAGAGCCCCATCAAAGACTTCACTGCTTATGGTTTCTTCTAGGACTTTTAGGGTTTCGGGTCTTACATTTAAGTCTTTAATACATTTTGAGTTTATTCTTGTATATGGTATAAGTGGTCTAGTTTTTTTTCCTTTTCTTCTTTTTTGCATGTATCTGTCCAATTTTCCCGACACCATTAAACAGACTGTCTTTACCACATTGTATGTTCTTGCCTTCTTTGTCAAATATTAATTGGTCATATAGGTGTGGGTTTACTTCTGGGATCTCTATTCTGTTCCATTGCTCTGTATCTGTTTTTATGCCAATATCATGCTGTTTTAATTACTACATCTTTGTAGTATAGTTTGATAGTAGGTAGCATGATACCTCTAACTTTGTTCTTCTTTCTCAGGATTGCTGTGGCTATTCAGGGTCTTCTGTGGTTCCATATAAATTTTAGAATTATTTGTTCTAATCTGTGAAAAATGTCATCGGTATTTTGATAGAGACATTGCATTGAATCTCTAAATTGCTACAGACATTTTCACGATGTTAATTCTTCTTATCCAAGACCATGGTATAAGGTTCCATTTATTTGTATTTTCTTCAATTTCTTTTTTTTTAAAAAAAAATTTATTCATTTTTTAGAGAGAGGGGTAGAAAAGGAGAAAGAGAGGGAGAGAAATATCAATGTGTAGTTGCCTCTCGCGTGCTCCATACTGAGGACCTGGCCTGTAACACAGGCATGTGCCCTGACTGGGAATTGAACTGGCGACCCTTTGATTCACAGCCTGTGCTCAATCCACTGAGCCACACCAGCCAGGGCTCTTTCTTTAATATCTTATAATTTTCAAGTTCAGGTCTTTTACCTCCTTGATTAAATGTATTACTAGGTATTTTCTTTTTTAGACTTATTTAGACTCATAAATTATATAAATGTCTTACCCTTATTAGTTTCATGTGCACATGAAACTAATATAATATTGAATGTCAAGTATAATTGAAAAATAATAGAAAAAGTAAGCTTTTTAATTGAAGTATGTATAAAATGCATATGATAACAGTACACAAGTCCAATTAATTTTTATACAGGGAATGCATCTTCATAACTGCCACCCAGATGAAAATGAAGAACATTTTCAAAACCCCAAAGTGTTTCTCATGCACCCCCAGTCATTCCCATCCCCCACTACAAAGATAACCACTAATGTCACATCTATTTTCATGAGTCGATTTGCTTGGCTATAAACCCTATGGAAATGGAATCATACAGCAATTTCTTTCACTTAATGATGTATGAGTGAGATCCATTCACGTTACTGTGTGGGTCTGTCCAATGGATTGCTACATAGTGCTCCACATAGTGTTACAATTACAACATTGAAAGACAAGCCACAATTCATGTATCTGTTCTACAGCTGATGATATTTAGGTTGTTTCTAGGCTGGGACTTGCTACAGACTGAATGTCTGTGTCCCACTAAGAGTCACATGCAAACAGAGTCACCGATGTGATGGTATTAGGAGGCGGGGCCTTTGGGAGGTGATTGTTATGAGGGTGCAGCCCTCCTGAATGGGATTAGTGCCCTTCTCAAAGAGCCCAGAGATCTCCCTCACACCTTCTCCTCTATGTGAGCACACGGTGAGAAGGTGTCCTCTGTGAACCAGAAAGTGGCTGTCCCTATACACAGAATCTGCCACCTTCATCTTGGATCCAACCTCCCAAACTGTGAGAAAGGAGTGTCTGTTGTTGGTAAGCTACTCAGCCTATGGTTCTCTGTTATGGCAGCCCAAATGAGCATTCTTGACCACTTCTTTGGGTGCACACATTTACACGCTGCCATAGAGCACATGTGTAGCGTATACGTGCTGCACTCAGCTTTGGTAACAACAGTGCTAATCAGTTTTCCCAAGCAGCTATACTAATGGATACTCCTACTTTCAGTATATGAGCATTACACCTGCTCCAAGTATGGCCAACACTTGGTATCAATGGGTTTCTTGGGGGAGGGGGTTTGTAATTTTAATCATTTTTGTATGTGTATCAGTAAAATTCACATACAGTAAAATGCAAAAATCTTAGGTGTCCAGCGGAAAGTTTTTGCATATGTAAGATTTTTCATTGGGATTTTAATTGCATTTTCCTGATGACTCATGAGGTTAATTCCCTTATGACAGGTTTATTGGCCATTTGGATTCCTCTTTTATGAAGAACGTATTCTTGTGTTCTGCCCATTAAAAAAAAATTGGGCTGTTTGTTCTCCCCTTATTGATTTAAGGGCATTCTTTAACTATTCTGAGTATGAGTCCTCTGTTGGATGACTTTATTCCAACTATCTCCTCTCACTCTGTGGTTTGCATTTTCATTTTCTTAATGGAGTCTTTTGACGAACAGAAGTTCCTAATTTTAATGATATCCAATTGATCAATTGTTTTCTTTATGGTCAGTAATTTGTGTGGGTGTGAGTATGTGTGTCTCCATGTTGCGTGTGCGTGCCCCGCCTCAGAAGTACGTGCTGAAGAGAAACTGTTTCTCTACTGGTGACACTTCTGACACCCAACCTGGCAGGGTGGCCCCCACACCAGCCAGCTGTCCAGCTCTTGGGACACCAGATGGGTGTCAGTTCAATTTGGACCCAAACTATAGGCAGTTAGCGTCAGACTCCACAGGTTAAGGGCTCAGTATCACATGACTGCCCCCACTCAGATGCCCCCACCCAGCTTTGGTAACTCACTGGAGCAGCTCACCACATTCAGGGAAGCATTTTCTTATGTTTACCGGTCTATCGTAAAGGATACAAATGAGCAGCCTGATGAAGAGGGACACAGGGTGAGGGCCCGAAGGGTCCCAGGCACAAGAGCTTCTGTCGCCATGAAGTTGAGTGTGCCACTTCTGGAACGTGAAGGCGTCCACCAACCCAGAAGCTCTTCGAACCCTGTAGTTTAGGAATTTTTATGGAGGCTCCGTCACGCAGGCGTGATCTATGATTAAGTCCATCTCCAGCTCCTCCCGTCTCTCCAGAGGACAGGGGTTGGAACTGGAAGTTCCAAGCTTCTAATCAGGGCCTGATCGTTCTGGGGACCAGTCCCCATCCTGACACCGTCCAGGGTCAACCACAAGTCACCTCCTTAGAATGAAGGATGCTGCTATCACACAGGAAATTCCGAGACATGTCGGAGCTGCCTGTCAGGAACCAGAGGCAGAGACCAAAGTCTATTTCTTATTACGTCACATCTGCCTACCCTAGAGTCACGAAGAAATTCCCTGTTATCTCCCGGAAGCATGCTGTTTCACTTGTACATGTGAGTCTACAACCATCGTAACAATCGCAACCGGGAACATTTAAGCACGTGCACTGCCCACAGTCATGTGTTCGGTCCTTCCTGGTCTTCCAGAACCTTGCCATCTGCCATCAGGAGGTGAGGCACAGTTCCCCTTGCCCTCAGCCTGGGCTGGCCAGTGGCCGCCTTGACCAACAGAGCATGGCAGAAGTAACAACGTGGCTTCCAAGGACAGGTCACAGAAAGTGACATGGCTTCCACCTGGTACTCTCTCTTAGGAAACCGGCTCTGGGTTCCCTGCAGCCACCACGCTACAAAGATCCTGTGGAGAGGCCATGTTCGGGTACAACATGCTCCCCAGGGGTCCCGCTGTTCCTGCCCACAGCGGGGCAAGTCCTTCCAATCCCCACACCAGACATGAGCGTGAAGACTGGTAGATGGCCTCCACCCCGGCCACATGGCACACCCGGAGCTGGAACTGCCCAGCCAAGCTGCCTTTGAGGAAAGAAACCGTTGCTTTACACCATTGTAGGTAGGGTGCTCTTGTTACATGGCAAAAGTCCCTGGGACATCAGGAAAGAAGGGACCTATCGCTCTAGGCTCTTGCCTAGCAGTTTCACTGGGAGAAGTAACCTGTGGGCTGGGGTAGGCTGGGGTAGGCTGGTCTCCACCCCTGCTTCTTATTCAGGGGTCTGTTTTCAACCCCCAAAGGCAAAGGAAGCTTTGCTTTTCCCTCCTCAAGACTCACTTTAATCTCCTTAGTGTCTGTGCAAATGAAAGAGCATATTCCTGAAAAGGGAAAAGCTTCTGGAGATTAAACAGATGGGAAAGATGAGATAAGACAGAGCCGTCCCCCTTGGAGATGCCTGAAGGGCAGCGAGTGCAGTGAATGAAGTCTTGGTGGTGGCCCAGAGAGATTAGCTGGAGTGATCACTCTATGAGCTTTGGTCAGAAAGATAAGACTTAAAAGGGACCGGGTTACGGGGAACCCTTACCCCATCCGAGAGAGGAATAAGGCCAACTTTGAGAGGAGATCTCGTGCTCCGGAGTCCCCTGTCACTCAGCTGTGGCTCTGGTGATCCAGCAGCTCAGGTAAGAAAGGGCTCCTCCCAGCCAGGCCCAGGGTCTAACGGGGGTCTGACCCAGCCAGAGGGAAGTGGCTGGTTCCACTTCCTGGCCGTTTAAGTGGAGCAGACGAGTCAGGGTGGTCGATTAATTAACAGGACGGCACTTTTGCTTTTTAAACACATGCTTGACAGGCTAATAATGGCAATAACACCTACTTCTATCTGCAACCACATTACTGACCCATTTACCTGCTTATTCCCCTTCCCCATCCCTGCCCCACCACACAGGCCGCAGGAAATCAGAGACCGGGGTCATCTGCCCCAGTGGGTGGCACAGAGAGGGCTCAGAAACTGCTTCCTGAAGGAAGGGTTGAATGAAAGCATGGTAAAGGGTAGTAGCAACTCTTCCTGAGTGCCTGCTCGGGGCAGGTGCTGCTCACCACTCCTGGACCAAGGGGTGGTCCTCTTGGTTTTTCAGAAGTTAGGAAATTTGCTCAAAATCCCAGAGTCACTAGGAAGCAGAATCCAATTTCAAACCCAGCGGATCTGATTCACCTCCAAGTTCTTTCATACTAAGCAGGCTCTTGGCCACCGAGGGGCCCGGGGCTGGAGGGGGGACGAGATCACCCACCCTTTCTCTTTCTGGAGATAAGAGTAGTTCTCACAGGGGCGATGGAGAGCAGAGTCTGGAACTCCAAGCTGCCGTGCTGAGTGCAGACCAGGCCCCGTGGCCCCGCACAGAGCCTCCCACTCAGGCTAGGGCAACAGCCCCACTGCTGTGGCCTGGGAACTCGGGGAGAGGGCAATTAAATTAACGGGGTCACGGAAGGAGGGGGAGGGTGGGAAGCTGGTGGCCGAATCCAGAAAGGCCAGATTTCAATTTGCATAATAATTTTGTTAGCAACAATGGGCATCCAGGACATCTATTTAAAGGCTGTAATGTTAATTTAATGGGAAAAAAGCTAATACAATTCCCCCAGAATTTTTCAATTAAATTAATGTGATGGGCTTTAATGGATAGCTTAACTAGAGAGCACGAATAGGAGAAATATTGCATAAATTATACATACACACATATATATATGTTGCCTGTATATATAATCTCTCTGCTCTAAGGTTTTGACATATGAGAGGCCCTATGCTTAAATATGGCAACCAGTTATAACTCTGTTTCAATTAAAGTGACCATTCTATCATCTGAAGGAGGAAAGGGACCCTCCCTGAGGAGTTTCTGCACGCCCCTTCCCTTCAACAACACACCAGAAGATTCAGATCTTAAAGAAACAGAGAACTCACTGAACAATAAGCCGCGGCAACTCACGTGGCCGCAAACAGTCAGTGATTTAGGAAATCCAGCAATGCGGAAGTCCGACTCCTCGGTCCCTGCTCCCTGAAGACGTCGGACGGCGCAGTAACCACAATGCACTGCGTTTCAACAGCCACCTGGGCTTCTCAAGCAGGTGTGCATTCCCAGGTCTCCTTCCACAAGTGTTTCCTGAACAGCCACTACACGCTGGACACTGTCGCGGGTGCTTCCAGGAATATTGTGGCAAACAGCCAGACATGATCCCTGCCTCACAAAGAATCCAGGCTGCACTCAGGGTGAGCTCTTCCTGCTTCCATTTCTATTATCACTTATAAAATAAAGATGAGGAGTGTGGTCGCCATCCCAGACAGCCCCCAATAACCTCACCACCTGGCTTTTCTCACCTTTGTATAGGACCCTCCCACACTGAGGTGCGTAACCATAACCGGTTGGACAGTGAAGAAATGGATGTTCAAGCAGCCCTGCCGGGAGGTCGATGTGATGAGGAACCGAGGCCTCCTGCCATTGGCCGGTGTCATCCTGCCAATAGCCATGTGAGTGAGTCACCATGGAGCAGCTCCCCCAGCCCCAGCCACCCATTCAGGTGAGACTGCAGTCCCTGCTGGCATCTCACCTGCACCCTGAAGCCTCAAGAGAGATTTGGAGTCAGAATCACCTGGCTGAGCCATTCTGATTCCTGACCCACAGAAACCGTGTGAGATGATGAATGTTTATCATTGCTCTGAGCTTCTCTGTGTCAGAGTAAGCCGTACTGTACCAATAAATAGCAGGCACAACGTTCTCCCTCTCCAGCTGGCCCCAGGTGAAATCACAGTGGAAGCAAAGTGGGTCACCTCTTCAGGGTCCACACCTGCTTCCTGCCTACCTCCGAGCATCAGCGCACCTCTTCTCCAAGGCCTCGCTCCCTCTCTGCTCCTTTGCTCAAGCTTTTGGCTGATACATAGGCTCCAAGTTTAATATGACCACTCACAGAGGGGTTGTCATATTAATTAAAGTCTTTTTGAAAATAAAAAAAGATTTCAGACCCAGAGAAATTAATGTCTCCAGGTGAAACCTCAGAAACAAAGGAGTTGTTAGGTGATGGGGGCCCCCAGGGACCCTCCAATCGCATCTCTGAAGGGCCCTTGCTTTTTACACAATTCCAACAGCCAAAACAGAAAGGGCACAAGATTGCTAACATTGACTCATTTCCAGTTTTTAGCATCAAAATAGCCCTTTGTTTCCCTGGGCTATTTTTTTCCCTCTTAGGCAATGATAGTTCATGAGTTGCTGAGAGAAAAGTAAAAAATCTTAGTGAGGTTTTCCTTGATTAAACTCCAAATGGACCAGCAGCGAACATCGGTGAGTCTTGGCCACGCCCAGCCATGGAGGGGGCTGTGAGCTCAAGGGCAGCCCGGGCTTTGCGTCTTGGCTCTGTCACTTACAGGCTGAGTGGGGATGAGCGTGCCCGCCAACCTCTCTGAGCCTCATTTTCTCGTCTGTAAAGTGAGGATATTAATAGCTGTCTCACAGGGGTAGGAGGGGGCCTGGCACGCTGGAGGAGCTGCTCTTGCAGGGCACCCCATGGAGAGCGTGGCAGAGGCAGCAGGAAATAGCCTTTCTGCTCAGCATCCTGCAAACTGTTTAATTGAACCACACAAGAGCTGATGCCTCAGGGAGGTGGTGGGTCTGCAGCGCTTGGTGTGAGCTCTCTTTGTCCAGCAAGCTGGACTCCAGAGGGCTGCCCAGTTCCCCATAACCCAACTGCCCTGCCCCCCAGCACAGGTGGTCTCTCTGGGCTGATTTCCCAAGAGGGTTTCCTTCTGAGACTGACTGCTGAGTTGGCCCTGTTCCCAGGGGGTCTAATGGCAACAGCTAGGGGAGTGGGGAAAGCAGAGCTCCTTAGGGGTGAAGTGCGATGCTCTCCCTGGTGGGATCAACTCCGATCTGAAGAGCGAGCAAGCGAAGACCTCGTGTCTCTCCAAGGGCAGCACATTTAGGAAAGTCACTGTACAATCGAGGAGAAGAACCCAAGCATCCTGGCTGCCTCCAGAGCATCATGCCCAGGACACCTGGGTTCTTCCACTTTGTACAGTTCAGAGAAAGAGAGCTGCCTTTCTCCACAGAGCAGGAAGGACATGACTTGAGGGTTATCCTGGCCGCCTTCACCGTGTGGATGAAGTCCGTGTGCAGGAAGAGACAGGGGGCACACGGCTCCTACTGCTTAACCGTTTCCTTCTCTTTCTGAGCAGACATCTGGACCCCTGTCCTTTGCAGCATGGTTTGTCACTGTCCTTGATGATAAACAACAGAATCAGAATGAAATTCACTAGGCAAAGGAGCACGAACTCCCGTCTTATAAAATAGAGTGTGTTGTGTTACAGAAGCCAGGTAGCTAGGCGGTGAATCGGTGGGCCGTGTGCCCTTGATAGGAGCTGCTCTCTGTGTACGAGATTGGGACTGAGTGATGACAGGACAGCATCGACTCAGCCCTCCGCCCGTGCATCCATGCAGCAGCTTGTCTACCCATCTAGCCATCAATTCATCCGTCCACCCGTGCATTTCCCTGTGAATCCATTCATCCATCCATCCACCAATCTATCGATCCATCTATCCATGCATCTGACACTTCCATGCCTCTATCTACCCACCCACCCCTGCATGCATCCATCCACCCATGCATGCCTCCATGCAATCATTCACTCATTCATTCGAACCCTTTTATGGAGTACCCACCATAGCCTTGGTCCTACCAGAGATTCCCAACTCAGCGAGCGCCTACTCTATGTCTGCTGCACTGGATGCTGACTTTGAAAAGGGGAAGAAGGCAGGGCACCTTAAGGAGTTTACCATCAGGCTGTGGGTGGGGGATAGAAGAGTAAAAATCTAGTAGAGTGAGGAAGTCCTAGAGAAACACACAGGGGACCAAAGAGTCCACGGTTCAAATTGGTCCACCGCAGTGGGCATGGGGCGGCCCAGAACCTTCTGGTCTCCTCTCCCAGGCTCCACTGCGTGTAACTGTGCACTTGATGAAGAGTCAGTGAGAGGGGAACGGAGTTCTCTCACCGCCCTGGACACATGGGCTTTGTTTGATGGACACCTCTTGGGGGAAGCTCTGCCTTCCCTTTCTCAGTCGTCATGGTTCAGGCAGAGCTGACCTCACTAACTCGCTCCAAGTCTGGTGAAGCAGAGGACCAAATACTCTAGAAATAGGTTCTGGGATGTCACCATAGCAGCCCTCCTCGGGACCTTTGGGAGCCTGGGAAAAGGGCAGACTCTCCTTCGATTTTGACAAGCCTGGAGACGCAGGGACCCACGCTTCCCATCATGAAGTGAATGTGTCTGAGAATGACGCCAATACAAGGGAAGCAGGACCCAAAAGAGAGAGGGATGACGGGACTGCTGGTGCTCCTGGATCCAGCTGCGCCTCTCCCGATATGTGAGCCAATAAATCCCTCTTTCAGCCTCAGTCAGTCTACAGTGCTTTGTGTCACATCCAACCTGGAGTCCCCAGACACACTCGGGAACATTCAGAAATAAGAGCCTTGTCCACAGGAGCGGGAATTGCTCTGCCAGGTAACTAACTCTGTTTGCATGTTGGCAGATAAAGTGGTGAATGGGGGGTGAGTGGAGAGATGGATGGGTGGATTCGTTGACGGACAATATGTTGATCACCAGTGCGTAGCAGCCTCCTATACAAAGAGCAATTCCTGTCAAAGACAGTCGGAGCTCTCTGACTCTCTCCTCCAAGAGAGAAGTGACCTAGATTTTAGTTTCAGCCCTGCCTCTAATCTGACCCTGGGCTAGGGACCACCCCTCTCTGGGCCTCAGACACTTCAATTGTAAAGTGAGGTAATACATGAGATCGACATTTCTTGAAACATAATCAAGTAGCACAGGAGTCTTTTGAAATGGAATGGAGACCATTATTTATGTATGTGTGTGTGCTTAGAAGTTGTTATGAGTTGAACGGTGCCCCCCATGCCCCCCAAAAAGACATATTGAAGGATTAACTAGTACCTTAGAATGCGTCCTTATTTAGAAGTAGAGTAATTGTAATGAGCTCAGATGAGGCCAGACTGGAGTCCGTGGGCCCCTAATCTAACACGCCCGTCGTCTTTACAAGGAGAGGAGAGGACACACAGAGACACGTGGAGCAGACAGGCGAGGACCAGAGTGACGCAGCGTGAGCCCAGGAATGCCTGAGACGGCCAGAGACTTCCTGAAGTTAGGCAGAAGCAGTGAAGACTCTGCCCTGGGGCCTTTGGAGGGAGCATGGCCCCCAGACTGGAAGACAATAATCTCTGTTGTTTTCAGCCCCCCAGTTCACAGTAGTTGCCACGGCAGCCCCAGGAAACTAACAGAGGAGTCGAGGACACCTGCTAATTCTGTTTGCCGTGGCCCCTTCGAGACCCACCACGCACACTCTCGCGTTAAAGGCTCCAACGCTGACACGCACCTGCTCCAGCATTCCTGCAACCTCGTGGGCGACTCCTACGATTCCAAGATCTCTAAGGTCCATCCCAGCTGTGACTTTGTGGGAGCTGGGCAGTGAATGGGGGCAGGTCTAGTCGAACATTCATTCTCTTTATATTTTAATTTTTTAAAGACTATAAGTTTGTGGTTTAAAAATACTGAAACAATAAAGGAGCCACGCAGGGAACATAAATCCCCCTTCCACACCTCCCCCCGCCCCAGGCCTTCTCGAGGTGCAGCTCCCACTCTTATTTATTCTCACGCAGACAAGGCTATGCACACGTAAACACAAACACAGATATGCTCCTGGTTTTGCACAAAGGGTAGTCTACTATATTTATTGTTTTACACAGTCCTTTGTGGTTTTTTTGGACTTTCCGTATCTCAGATTTCTGTGCCAGGAGACACCGATTAGGACTCCTTGGCCTTGGCGCGATGGCCGCTCGGTGCTGCAAGACTCCTTGCTGCAGTGGGGGCTGGCCTGCGCATTGCAGGAGGCTCGGCAGCAGCCCTGGCCTCTACCCGCTCAGTGCCACAGTGCCGTCTCTCGCCCCCTCAACTGTGACAACCAGAACTGTCTCCAGACACTGCCCTGTGTCCTCTGGCGGCTAGCCTCGCCCTCAGTGAGAGCCACTGGCACGGATCCAGCACATCTTTCTGAAGGGCTGTCCAGCCTTCCACTGTGTCATTTACTTAACCTGTCCCTTGCTGGTGGCCATTTAAGTTCTCTCCAGTCTGTGGTTGGCATCAATGCTGTTCTAGTGAATGTCTTCATACATGTGACATTGGCACAAAAACTTCAGTTTATCTGCAGGACACGGTCCTGTTACCACTTAGTAAATGTGGGTTAAGTAAACATACAAATGAAAGGCAAAGAATGTGAACTGGGAGCTTCCAAATCCTGTCTTTGCCACCAAGACGGGGAGATTCTGCCTGATTCTGCCTGAAGCTGGAGGAAATGAGACCCAGGCAAAGTAAGAAACAGCACTGAGACAGAATTCTCCTCCAAGCCCCTTGATCCAGAACTGCCTGAAGCCAGCCCTACTGGATTTTCCCATTCTCTGAGACAGTGTATTCTTTTTATGGCTTAACCCTGTTTAAGTTTGGGTTTTGTAACTTATAATGTAATGAGCATCCTGGGTACCAACAGAAGTATGACCTTCCGAGAAGCCTGTCCTGACCCAGTGCTCTTCTCCGGGCTCCCGCAGAGCCTTGCTGTGCGTGCCCAGCCAAGCACTTCCTTCAGGAGCGCCACTGTTCCCTCATCGGTCTCATGGCCTCATATCACTTCCTCTGAGCCCGGTATCTCCAGGGCCCCGGCTGGAGGTTCCAAAGCACCTGTTGAATGAATGAGTGTGAGCCCCATACGACTCACAGCCTCGACGCCTCTGCTAAGTGGAGATTCAATAAATCCATGCACGGAGGCTTCTGGCAGCCTCTTCACTCGACTCAGGAAGCTCTGCCAAAGGAGCAAAACAATACCCACTCCAGGACCTGGGGCTGCGCAGGGAGGGAGGGGTTCTGAGCAGGGAGGGGCTGTCTTCCAGGAATCTCCGCCATCCTTAGCCACCCACCTGCTATAGACATCACTGAGCGAATGGCCCAAGGACCCGAGGTCTCTGACTGTGCCTAAACTTTCCAGTCACTTCTAGAACAGGTTTGACTTCAGTGGGAACCACCTTGCTTCAGCAAATTATGCCCCACCTGCCACAAAGCACATCATTTACATCATGAATATTTCCAGAGTGCCCCAAATATTTCAGACAAGAGTCTCTGCACAAACAGAAAACATTACAGGCCAGCGGAAGCAACACTCTCCTTGAGTGGCTTCCAATCTATAGAGTGGCCCGAATCCACACCAGTTCTTACAAGAAGGCCCCAGAAGACCAAAGAGAGAGGAAAGCAACATGGACAGGTGCACGTCTAGATGCTAGGCACGCCCACGTTCGTCCCATACTGTTAAATGAGCACCTGCTGTGTGCCATGTCCACATCTAGATGCTAGGCACGCCCATGTTCGTCCCATACTGTTAAATGAGCACCTGCTGTGTGCCAGGCGCTGTTCTAGACACAGGGTGAGCAACAGCTTTCATTCTGGTAGCAGGCGGCAGACCAAGGAAGAAACGAGTCATTTCAAATGCAGACAGGTGTTATAAGGAAAAACGAACAATGAAGGTGGGACACAGAGGGACCTGGGAGAGGTGCTGCTTGAGGTTGGGGCACCTCTTCGGTCACTCACTCAATCCCCACAACTGCTGGATGTCACTGTCCATATTTTATGGAAGGAGAGGCTGCAGGCAGGGGATACAGTGTGACCTGCCTGGCACAGACATGACTGCCATGCGGGAAGAAGTTTATCACACCCCCAGGTCCATTAGAAGAGGGGTCATAGCCCACCTTGCGGGGCCACATGGGGAGCCCCAGGGTCGGCCAGGAGGTGGGGGTACAGGGCATCGGTGAGCGCCCTCATTTAGGTTCCCATAGGATGGAATGGGTGAGGCACAGTAAGCAGGTTTAGAGGGGCTAGTTTGAATAATTTCATGGGGTTCTGGGGAGTCGGGGCTGGCTTGAGTTGGGTGCCCTGGGGTGAGTAGGGCAGGTGGACAGTGGCCAAGTGTGAGAGCCCATAAAGGATGTGGTTGGGGTCACAAGCTCTAAATTGGCTGGGCTGCGTGAGGAACATGTGCTTCCTAGCAAGTTGCGTACTGTCTCTAGGAACTGGCTAAGTTTGGGAGAGGCGGCCCTACAGGGTAGCAAGGTCTCAAGACCTCAGAACATCAGCATACAGAACACAGAAGACATGGTTAGCAGGGAGACTCAGCCTGTGGCTCAAGACGCCCCCTGGGCTGCGCATAGTCACCACCGAGAACAAGACCCTGGCTGGCTAATGGACTGTTCGCCTTTGGGGACAAGGCAACAGGTGGGCTTCAGCTCCAAATGGAAAAAAGAGCATTGCTCCTTTGTCACTGAAGACACTATCTTTGCACAGGCTCATTAATCCTCACGAGCCTGTGGACGGAAGGGCGGGATGGGGTAGAGAGAGGCACTTCAATGGCGAAGCTGGTGAGAAGGAAAGTGAGTTTGTGCTGGAATACCCAAGAATTGTTTTATTTTCTTATAAATTCTGCCCCATTTCCATTCAGAGGTTTTTGTCAAGGGCAGGGGATGGCGGATGGTGCCATTGATGAAAACAACACAAATACTGTTTCAAAAATGCGGCTGGCTGGGGCCCACACTGCTTTAATTTGTTGGGACCAGACTGTCCAGCCCTCGTGGATTTGATCCCAGACAAGCTCGTCTGACTTATTCAGAGAAAAACTGTGTTCAGCCACAGACAGTACCACGCACCCCGGCCAAAGATGTTGCAATCCTAGCTAAAGCTCCCAGCGGTCGTTCCAGGAATCCTGAGCCCACCTTCTGGATTCCATGTCCGCGTGCTACCTGCGTGCCTTCCCTGTGCCCCGGCCCCAGGAGGAGGCCACAGAACTGGCCTAGACTTTGCTTCAGCGTAACGTAAGATGAGGTGCAAGCACATGGTAGGTGCTCCATAGTTGTTTGCTGAGTGAGTAAGTGAACAGTGGGGCGGATGGACGCAAGGAGTGATGGAGGGGTGAACGAATGAATAACTTGGTGAGTGGGTAGAGGGAGGGAGGGAGGGGGTTCAAGTTCTAAAGGGCTGGTAAAAAAAAGTTTTCTCTCTCATTTTCTACGAAATGTTTCCATCCCCGTATTGACTAGAACAGCTCTCTTCTTTTCAAAAGAGCTCTTTCCAAAAAAAAAAAAAAAAAAAACCCTAAAAATAGAACTACCATATGACCCAGCAATCCCACTTGTGGGTATATGTCCAAAGAGAATGAAACCAGGATCTTGAAGAGGCCTCTGCACTTCCATGACCTATCCATAGCGTTATCCATAACGGCCACCTGAGCGTCCACCAACAGAGGAATGGCTCCAGAAAATGTGGTTGACACACACACAATGGAATATTATTCAGCCACAACAAAGAAGGAAATCCTGCCGTTTTCAGCAACAGGAGCCTGGAGATGATTATGCTAAGTGAAATAAGCCAGACACAGACACACAGATTCTGCATGATCTCACTTACACGTAGAATCTAAAAACATAGATCTCGCATGATGGTAGCCAGGGACTGGGGGGTAGATAGGACGAGGCTGATCAAAGGGTACGAACTTTCAGTTAGAAGATGGGCAAGTCCGGGGACTCTAACATCCAGCAGTGTGTGTATCATCAGTAATACTGCAGTGTATGCTTGAAATCTGCTACGAGCGGAGACCTTAAATGTTCTCACCACACACGCGCACACACGCAAATCATAACTATAAAAAATGAGTCCACCTCTGTCTCTTTCATTTTATTCTTTTCTCTACCTTTATGCCTCAAAGCAAGGCGGGCAGCCCAGGGAGCACAGGGGAACACGAAGACAGCCTCTCCTTTAAAAATGACCATGATCTCACTCCTCCTCCCACCCCGGTGGAAACTGGAGCAGGGCTCAAGGAGACCTGCTGTCACAGGATCCTGCTTACGGGCACAAAAGCCGGGAAATTTCAGAGCCAATCTGGGCCAGGGGAGGCCGGGGCTCGGAGCTGGGCCCACACGACTCTTCCAGACTGCAGAGGAGCCGGAGGCCTGCCCGCCGGCCAGCCTGCCCAGCGGCAAACAGGAAATCCCAGAATTTATAGATGACCCCGTTACAAGGCAAATGTTTTGGAACAAATTGTTCTTCTTTTAAATCCTTGTTTTCCACTAGTTTTTCTTTCTGGATTCCCCCCCTCCTTTCCACCTTCCCGCTGTCCTTGTTAAACCGGGGCCACAGCGCCACCTGCTGTCCGATGTGGGCAGCTGGGATGGCCCTGGGGCCTCTCCCCACCTCCTGTGCTTTACGATGGGTGGGAGGGTGGCTTTCTGGCTCCTGTCCGGAGACTTTGTGCTTGAGATCACGTACCAAGCCACAAGAGAGCTGCTCCTGTGGTTATTATGTGACCTGTCCTCTGGGACGGCCAGGACTAGCGGAAAAAACAAGTCATGTGGCATCACCATCCAAGGCCAGGCCTCCAGTCCCTGCAAACCATCTCTGCACCGGCTTTGACCAGCCATGTCGAGCCAACAAGCCTCAGTTTCTTCTGGACCCAACTACAGCTGCTTTTCCAGGTGGTGCGGAAAACACGTGTGCCCGTGCCTGGCCGACAGAAGACGCTCCATCAATGTCTGTCTGTCCCCTTCAGGGTGCTGCTCGCTGGGGAGGGACAGCCTGGAGAGTCACAGCAGCGAAGGCCAGACCTCGGGAAAACGGCATGTTTCTCTCCCCACAAGAGTGACAGACCACACCGAGGTGCACATGACAAGCCTCGGCAAAATTCCCGCTCACAATCGGAGCGACCTTCTCAGTCTCAGTGTCCTCACCTATGTCTGGGGACGGTAATGATGACCACACCACCAGGTGGCTGTGAGCAGTGAAATGAGGGCACGCGCAGAAGGCAGTGAAGGGACGTGCAGGTATAAAGTCTTCTTTGGCCCTAGCTATAACCGTTACTAGAAGATGGCCTTGGTGCCCAGCACATAACAGGCATCCAGTAAATACCCTGGGGACAAGTGAGTGAAAGTGTCGGAGACACAGGTCAGAAGTCTTCGATTAGCCACGGTCCAGCCACCAATGTGCCACAAGACACTACACATGGCTGTGCCTGCCTCTCCTCACCCGGGAGCATTTCTTTACTGAGTGCGGGGCCCTTGGCCCCTCTCTAACCCAGGGACAGAGAAGAGTGCACATCGGGCCTCCACTATGGCCGCAGTGTGAAGTGGTGCCTGGCAGATGAGCGACGATGTCTCAGATGACCGCAAGGCTGGGCCACCTCAAACACCATGAGGGGGCGTTCCAACCTTGGTCAGTGGGTCCTGGGGAGCTACAGAGGGTTCGTGAGCAAGGGAGGAAGAAGCCCAGAAAGAAAATTCAGGAAGCCACATGAGGGACAAATTACAGCAAGGACTACACAGTTCCTTCCATGCTAAGTTAAGTGACCAGCTAAGTACCCCAGCTTGCTGGGACAGAGGGAGTTCCTGGAACATGGGGTCTTCGGGTTTAAAAGGAGGAAAGTCCCAGGACAAGCTGGCCCTAAGTCAGTGTAAAGCACTTTCTGCAGCTGTACCATGCAGGGATTCTCACTCCTGCTTCGTAAGCCACACCTTCCTGAACCTTGGCGCCTGCTCTCAAACAAGCCTCACCCCTGCCCCATCCCCACTCGGTGCCATCCTGCTCAGCAGTAACTAGTTTAGCAGGTTAACACTTCGTCCTGGACCGCACGCTTACCCTTTCCAGGCAGTATTTTGTGTGGTTAAACAAAGGCCTCCTGGAGACAACGCTTTCATCCAGGGGAGTGACTAATAGTAAACATTCTCAGCCTGGGAGAGATGGGGAATATTTGGGGGGTGAGTGGGGAATTGCTCTCTCACATCCCGTCAGCTGCTGTCTGTTTTACCTTGCCCAGGGCAGGCGCTGTCTTCCTGGCTCTCAGCTCTCCAGCCTGCCCTGCCCAGCAAGCCTGCAGGAGCCTGGGCTGCTTAAATATTCTGTAAATAATGCTGACTCCAGAACTTTATCGATAGACTCACGGAATCATAGCAACAGAATCACAGAGTGTCAGGGCAGAAACAGATGCTCGACATCCTAGAGTCGGGGGTCAGCAAACAGGCTGCACTCGTGCTGACGCGTCCCCCTGCCATGCCCGTGGCAGACATCACTAATCAATCATGACACGGCCTCGCTGGGCGCGCTGGGAGCCCTCGCATTTTTTCCAGGCATTCCAGGAAGCAACTACCAATTATTTACGCTCTGCTAAGAATAGCTAAGGTGTACTGAGCACACTTACTATATTCCTTTTCCCACACCCTTGTCATTGTTACCACTTTAATCACCAACTGTTTTCCAGGCCCTTTATGTCAGGGGTTCTCCACCTTGGCACCATTGGCATTGGGGCCAGACTACTTGTAGTTGAGGGGGGCTGTGCTGTGCATTGTAGGATGTTTAGCAGCACCCCTGGCCTCTACTCATTAGATACCAGTAACACCCCCACCCCATCCCAAGTTGTGACAACCAAAAATGTCCCCAGACATTGCCCAATGTCCCCCAGTGTGGGGGGGAGGGGAGGATGCAAAGTCATTACTGGTCGAGAACTATTTATTTATGTATTTTCCCTAATCTTTATCACACGCCTCTTAAGCAGATGCTCTGGATTTTTATTTTACAGACGAAGAGACTGAGGCTAAGAAGGAGCCCAGGACTCCTGCGAGTGACAAAAGCAGGAGGCAGGGCCAAAATTCCCCTCCAGAGCTCTTCCTCCTCCAGCCGGGAAATTCCGTTCCACTCATTGTCTTTGGCTGCAGGCTGGGGGTGGGGGGGGAAGGATCGGAACCCATGAGGCTGCGAAAAACCAGATGCCTAATCAATGCTCCTGCATTTGACAAGGGCGCTGGAGGTGGACAGGCCCTGTGCGGGGCCACCGACATCTCAGGCAGGCTCCTGTCCACCCTGAACACGGCTCTGGGTGCAGAGACAGCCCGGGGAAGGGGCTGTCTGGGGCCCTGACGCACTTGCCGGTGGCTGTTAAGTGCAGAAGTGCAGCGGTACCGCTAATAATACTCCCCTTCTCTCAAGCACTGACAGGCTCTCCCCGCTTCGTGGGGAGCATGTGAAATCTGGCTTTGCCCCCAGAGACTTGGGATTGAAAACCTGACAGTTTGGACACACAGCCCGTGGGCAATGTTTCCCTTCTCCGGGGCTTGTGTCTGTGCCAAGAATTCCTAACAAAGCAGGGGGTGGGGGGAAATTAATTAATTTTTAAAACCCATAAAAAATGCTCACGAAACCGACTGGTTAGAAACTGTCCATTTTTCTCCCTGGTAGCGATCAAAATGTCGCGAGTTTCTACACACATATTTTACAGACATTCCATAAATCTTCCCGATGTGCTTCTTCCCTATAAGTGGGGTCCCCTGGGAAGTCATTGAGTTTCCTCACTACATGTATTCAAGAGAAAATTGGATGTAACACTTAAAGAAGGCTAAGGGGGACGGGGCCTGGGGGGTTGAGGGGGCAGGGAGTGGGGAGGCTGAGAAGAAGCTAGACTGAAAGTTCAGTGCCAAGGACAGGGACGCCCCTTGTCTTGGAAATTCCTGAGATTTCCAAACCGTCTTTTGCTTCTAGCACACAAATAATCTCTTTGTGCTATCTTTTCATCCTTTTTATGTATTTATTTCTGACCGCAAAAGTGATACTTTTTTTTTTTTGCACAAAATCTGAAAGAGTAAAGAAAGAAACAGAACAGAACAACAGAAAAACCCCACCTCGAATCCCAAGGTTTCTTGCTCTGTTTTGGTTTGTTTTGAAGATTTTCCTAGGCGGTTCGATGGCACAGTTTCAGCAACGGGGTCCGACAGCCATGCATGTGACGGTCACGCAGGGAGTTTGTTAAAACTGCAGAGTCCCCAGGCATGCACCCCTGAGAGTGGGGTCTGCGGCTGAGGGTGGGGGTGGGTCGCACGGATCTGCAGAGTTAACAAAGCCCTTGGGTGACTGATGTGGGCGGTCGCCGGACCACACTTAGAGAAATAATGAGTTTCAGGTTTTTCAGACCCTGGGCAAGTCAGAGATGTGAAAATCCAGATTTGAGACAAAAATCGGGGGGTAATGATTTGTTTTCTGAAGGGCTCAGCTTAAATAGGCATTTCCCTTAGTGCCGTTAACATATGATTCTGTTCACACTCGGTGACTCAGCCAGGACTTCATCTGCAGCACTCTGGGCCAACACGGCACACCGCCACCTTTTCACAGAGCAGCGCTGACACCCATCTGCTCAAATAAATTAACGTTTCCATCTCAAATAACTCATTTGGCTGGATCATCAAGGTTACCCGCCAACTCCGAGAGAGAGGGGTGGAGGCGACACAGAGGATGGGGAGGGGTAGGAGAGGTGTCTGCAATGCATAAGGTGCAAGTAACACCGCTGCATTTTCGTAGCCCGAGAAGGGGAGAGGGCTGGAGGGACACTGCTGTAATGTGATTCGCACGCTCCCATCACCATCCCCTTTCGTAATTCCTGCTGACGCCTTGAGGCGGGTCACAGCCAGAGCTGTGTGCGCGGATGAGGGCAGCAATCTGGGGCAACACGCACCGCGCGGAGACTCTGTGGCGGTCCCTGTGAGCGTGCGCATGCGCACACGTGTGTGCATTTGTGGGGACAGTGGCGAGAAGCGGGGACTGCCCTGGACAATAAGATCAAATTTAGTGAAGGGTACGGAGCATATAGTAGAAAGGGCACACGGTTCTTTCTTTTCTTTTTTTAAACTTTTTTTTTATGTCAAAATCATTTCAGAGTGACAGAAAAGGTGTGGGAACAGCACACAGGCTCCCCGCACGCGCCCCGCCCAGCTTTCTCTCACGCCGACGTCTTACGTAACTATTGTACAATGACCAAAACCGGGAACCTCACCTGACCGTCAACTAACCTACCGTCCTGGTCCAGTTTCACCAGTGTTCCCACAAATATCCTTTTTCCTTGAGAACAGGTACTTCCCAGTCAGAGAGATCTGGCTGTACATCCCAGCTCTGTCCCCGTGAAACCGTCCACGCCCTGCCATCTCTGCGGGCTCTGACTTCTTTTCTGTCAGGTGGAGGGTGACCCTATCTACCGACGAGGGTCCTTGTGATGGTCACAGGCAGAAACGTGTGTCCAGACCCTGGCGTGCAAGGAGGCAGCGATATTGATGGCATTCCCACCTTCTTTCAAAGAGCCATGCTCCGTCCTCAAGGACAAACGGGCGTTTGTGTAAATTGCCACCAGGCCAGTCTGACTTAATCTCTGCTGCTGCATCCAGTGGCTCACTTTTGGAAAAAACAGACAGGAGGCAAGGAGATTAATTGGGAACCTATTGCAACAATCCATGGGAGCTAAATCTGCACAGAGGCAGCAGAGAGGTAAGGACGGGAAAGGTTTCATAAGCATTTCGCATGCAGAATAAAGATGAGCTGATGATAGACTGGATGTGGAGACAGGAAGTGGGAGGAGCCGACAATTAGCAGATTGTCCCTTTCACTGACATGAGCTAGAGGGAACCAGCTCAGGGGAGGAGAGTTGCAAAACAGTAACAACCCTAACCAGGTCTTGCTGAGTGCCGGCCGCCTGCCTGCCAGGCACTGTGTTCAGCACTTTCCAAGCACTGTGTTCAGCACCTTCCAAGCACTGTGTTCAGCACTTTCTAAGCACTGTGTTCAGCACCTTCCAAGCACTGTATTCAGTACCTTCCAAGCATTGTGTTCAGCACTTTCCAAGCACGTCATTGAACCCACTTAATAACCCAAGAAAAGTGTGGCAGAGAAATTACGTTATTTGCCCATGTACTTTTTTTGGAAGTCCTAAAGTCCAAGGTTCCTGCAGGCAGGACCAGCTGGAAAATTTGCAGGGTCCATGGCAAAATGAAAATGAGACCCTCTTGCTCAAAATCTATTAAGAACTTCAAGATGGTGACAGCTGACCACTAAACCAAGCACAGAGTCGGGCCTTCTGACATCAGGGTCCTGAGATCTCAGGCCCATGAAGTGGCCTCGCCGCAGGAGGTCCATATGAAGGCAGGCACAGAGCAAGATTCCGAGAAGAGGAGAGTGGAGGAAGAGCAGTGGGCACAGGCCTGTGCTGTGGGCCCCACTCATCGCATGCGGCCAGCAGAGGAAAACCACCAGGAGGAGTCAGCAACTATGACAAGGACTAGAAAGGCAAGTCAGAGCTGCCAAAAGGGCGGGAGTCACGAGAAAGAAAGTTAGAGGCAAGGGAATGAAGGCGCCCCTCCGTGTGAGGAATTAGACCCTGCTGCTGGCTTGGGAGTCTAAGAACTCAGTTTCTCAGGGGTGCAGGAGGCCGAGACCAGATCGCAATTCACAGGGGACTTAAGGGAAGGGAGGGAGCAGCAGAGCAGCCCTGGCCTGCTTATCTCGAGAAGTCCTTCCATGGCCAAGATCAGAGGGCAAGTTTGTGGTCGCAGTGAAAGTGATTTTTAAAAGGATCAAACCGCCTACAGACGGCTTCTCCTTTGGGTCCCACGGGCACTGAGCAATGTCTCCTCCCTCCTTCTGATTTTCTCCTCCCATTGAGCCTCCCAACAGTCGGCAGACTCTACCCTTCAGTTGTGGCCAGGGACTGGAGCTGAGCATGCCTTTGAGGATTCTGGTGCAGCAACCGCCGAAATCTCTTTCTGAGACGCAGATGCTGCCAAGGCTTCGGAGTGGTCAGAGCGGCTCTGATTCGGGAACGGGCTACTTTCCTTTGTTTGGACGATCACAACCAGGAGGGACGAATCATGGTGGGATGATTATTTATAGATACTGGCTGGGCTGTTGGTCTCATTCCGAATAAAGACACTAGAAGGAAAGCAGGCAGCTCAGCGCTCGTGCGGACCCAGCTTCACACAAAGGCACTTGCCTCGGTGTCCTGTTCCCGAGTGGTTTTACCTTCCTTTTCCTTTCTAAGCCACAGAGTCCCAGAGTCCCCGAACAATGGGAAGCTCCCCAAACTGCTGGCCTTAAACCCAAATGTGTAGATTACTGCCTACGCTGGCCCCGAACACCTAGACTTTCCACAGCTGGTGAATTCCCTGATCTAATAATCTGTGTTTTCAGGAATGTTTGTTCTCTAAAATCATAGAAATGGTCAATACCACAGCACAATTTTAATTAAGAATAATAAATTTCATTCTTTAGAGTAGTTTTATATTTACAAGACTGAGAGTTCATATATATAAATACACACACACACACACACACACACACACTCAAGAACCCCACCCCACACACAGCCTCCCCCAATGTGCACAGCGCCCACCAGAGTGGGACATTTGTCACAGTCGATAGCCCTCACTGACATGCTGTTTTCGCCCGAAGTCCACAGTCCACCTTAGAGCTCACTCTTGGCGGCGTTCACTCTAGGGGCTTGGACAAACGTGTGACACACACTCACCATTACAGGGTTATCCGGAGGAGCTTCGCTGCCCTGAAAATCCTCTTTGCCCCTCCTACTCAACCCAACCCCTGGCAACCCCTGCTCTGTCACTGTCGCCCCACTTTTGCCTGTTCCAGAATGCCCTATAGTTGGGTTTAGGTGGAATGTAGACTTTTCAGAGCCAAGTTTCATTGTTAGTAAATTTCCTATCGAAAAAAAAAACAAACTTTTTGATGCAGAAATGTCCAACCACACGGAGGTAGACACAGTTTCCTCCATGAGCTAGCCTGGCGGGCTCTGCTGCGCTGCAGTAACAAAGAAGCCCCAGGAGCTCGGTCACTCACGGCAAGTTCATTTCTCACACGAGTCTGATGCGGGGATGCCCCCTCCTCAACACCTGGGTTGCAAGTCATCGCAGCAAGGGGAGAGGGAGTGTAGAAAACGCTCACCTGCTTTAAGCACCTCTGCCCAGAAGGGACACACAGACATGCTCACTCACAGGCCAGGCCACTCACTCAGCCGCATTCTAGCGATGTGGAGACAAGGACATGGAAGTGAGCGTGACTGTCTCTGTCACAAACTGAAAGTGATCTCCAAGCCCGATGCCATCACCCTGTTAACCGCGGGCCAGAGTCCTTCGAGACCATCCTCTAAAAGATGCTTATTTATGCACATTCCTCATAATGCCTCTACTGTCTATTACTATGGAATATGTAAACCTCCTTCTTTTACAAAAATTGGGCCATTCTGTGCACGCACTCTTGCAACATGCTTTTTCACTTGACAGTATATCCTGGACATCTGTTCCCATGGGGACCAGTGACAATGTGAGGTCACAACAAAACCCCACATTAAACAGTGTTCTTGGGTGATCTCTGCTCTGGCTGGGAGCTCCTGGAGCCCTGGGATAGCGTCTCGTCATGGGCACCATTCACGGGGACTTTCCTGTTTACCAGACAAGGTGCTAAGTGACCTGCCCCACCCAACAACGCTGTGTGGTCGACACCATTATTATACCTCTCGGTGTTCAGAGGATGTATCTGCAGCTCTGAGAGCTGAAGAAATGTGCTGTCCAAGCTCACACACCAGGAGGCGGAAGGAGGCAGTCCGCTGGACTGCAAAATTGGGCGCACTGCTTCTTCAGCCTATGGTACCTTTTCAAAGCCTCGGTGCCTAGCCCAAGCTTGGTACATCACAGGTACTAAGTACTATTTACCAAATAAACGGTTAAGAGCTGACCTAAGACTGCACAGGGCAATGCCCTCGGCGGCCCCCCTGGTGTGTCTCTTGCTTCAGCAGCATTTGGACGGAACAGACTCTTCCAGCCTCTGACCCTCCAACCTCTTTTCCAGGCACCGCCTTCGGAACCACCTCAGCCACCCTCAGCCTCCGAGACCAGCCAGCACCGGTTTTCCACCTCATTGCCAAACAACCATGAGCCCCCACATTCGTCAGCATTATTCCACCCAGGTGGGGGCTGCCATCAACCGCCTGGTCACCCAGCATCTGCAGGCCCCCTACACCTACCTCGCTCTGGGCTTCTCTCTCAACCTCAGCGATGTGGCTCTGCAGGGCCTGGGCCATAGGCGTCTCTTAAAGATGCAAACCCAGCTCTCGGTGGCCCGTTCTCTCCGGGAGGCGCTGAAGCCTTCCCAAAATGAGTGCGGTGGCACTCAGGACACACGGCAGCCACCACGGTCCTGGAGAGGAACCTGACACAGGTACTTTTGGACCTGCCTGCCCTGGGTTCTGCCTGCACAGACCCTCAGCTCCGTGACTTCCTGCAGAACCACTTCCTGGATGGGCAGGTGAAGCTCATCTGGAAGATGGGCAACACCTGTCTCACCTCCTCAGGCTGGTCGGCCTCCAGGCTGGGCTGGGCTGGGTGGTGTCTCTTCAAAAGGCCTCCCCTCAAGCACGACCAGGAGCCTCTGGAGTCCAGTGGCCTTTGAGGGGCCCCAGTGTGTCTGTCCCTGGGTGTTTGGCTTCTGCCTGAGCCTCTCCCTGCAACCATTTGCATCCTTTTAACCACCCTGGAGCCCTCTCCCATGCATTGGACCAAATGGGAACAATAAAGCTTTTTGCAGGGGAAAGAAAAGGCTGAATGAAACCTCCAAAACTATACGGAAATGGCTGTAAGCAACTATAATACTTATTGCCAGCATCAGCCATCAGACTGTCAAAGACAGCTTGTTTTTGTCTTCTGATGATATTGCAAGTTCCTATGGACCTACATCTCCTCTGACTCCCAAACACACAAAAACTAGGCAGAGTTTTAGGTGCATAGTAAGTATGCAATATCTACTTCTTTGAATCAGACCTTCCTGCATATCCTGTCCAGGTGATGCCAGCAGCCCCCCACCTGGCCCCCCTGACCCCTTGGCTTCCCACAGGCTGCTCTCCATGCAGCGGCCAGAGGGACCCTTTGAAAGGTCCCTCTGGAGCATCCCACCATCCTGCTGAGAAACCCCAGGCTCGCACGTAGGCTGAAATCCCCAGTTCTACAGGGTGGTGTGGACTTTCGCCTCCGACTGTCTTCTCTGGCCCGGGGGTAGGGCCAGACAGCTCTTTGTGGCGGGGGCTGTCTCGTGCATTGTCAGACAAGGAGCAGCATCCCTGGCCCCTCCCCTCTAAAGATGCAATTTCCTGTGCCTTTCTGGGAATGGCCCTAACCCTAACCACGGCAGCTCTATAAGGAACCTAGGACTGGTCTTCTCTTAAACAGAATTGGACCTTCTAAGCAAAGGTTTTCTGTGAAACGACTTTTGGGGATGTACAGGGGAAAGCTCAGGTTCTTTCTTTGCTTACTAATGAGCCACGAAAGGGGAAGCGGATCAGGGAAGTGATGGCCATTTTTCATCGCCGCAGCTGAGCATCTCTGCCTGACGTTCTTGCTCCAAAACCAGGTGGAGGCCACAGACAGGAGCAGCTGCGCTGAGAGGCTGGAGTCAAGAGCTGACCTTGCCCTCTGTCTGGGTCTACTCTAGACAAGTGGGGTGGGCGTGAAGCTGTCTCTGTGTGAATAACTAACCCAGTGCTGTGGTTAAGAACACAAGTGTAGGGAGCTTACAAACGAGAAATGCATGCTCTAAATGGTGATAGTTGAGCCAAAAGCAATAAAGTGCATTCGTCTGGGACACCCTCTCCCTGGGGGTTCTGGCTACAATGGGACAATCCAGATGTGTGCTTCAGACCTTGTCATTCTTCCACAGCTTTGACCCCAAGGCCGTAAACCAGCTAGGAAGCTCCTCTGCCGGCCCTCGCTGGGGACTGACTACTCCAAGAAGTACATTCAGCCCCCAGCTGGGGAATGGGATAACTATCCTGCTTCTTGGAACGATTTTCAGGTTCATTCGTTCAAACATTCTTCGGATGCTGACTGGGCGCTCCAGTGTTGACGGTGGCACACGACTGAGTGGTTAAGAGTGCCACTGGCTCTGGAAACAGACTGCGTGCTAAATGCCAGCTCTGCTACTTACTAGCTATGTGACCTCAGGAAACTTACTTAACTTCTCTGAGCCTAAGTTTACTCATATGCAAAGCAGAGATAAAAATACCTACCTCGGGGGCTGTGATGATTAAATGAGATGATGCATGTAAAGTGCTTAGCAGAGTAGCATCAGATGGGAAGTATATAGTACTGGTATTATCATTACCATCATTGTTATTCTGCATGCAGAAACATTTAAATAGCTCTGAAATCATTGGACACAGTGCAGAGGGGACAGCAGTGGAAAACAAGGCTGGTTGGTAGAACAGTATCACTTCTGGCTAAGAGTACATAGAAGCATAAAATTTGAGAGCAGAAAGGAATATTTGTGATTATTTGGTTGACTTTACAAGTAAGGAAGTAAAGCTGAAGTATGCGGATACGGGGTGAGGTGACTTGTCTGAGGTCACAGAGAAAGTCAAGGGCAGGCCTGGGACAGAGCTCAGCCTTCCTGATGCCCAAAGGCTGCTTTCTCATTGCCTTATCTATCACTGATGAGTGGACGGAAGGGAGGTACCTCCTCCCTTAATGGAATCCAAGTCCACGGTCACAGGCAGATGTTCCAAAAGGTTGCTGGTACAAAATTAGAGTTGATGTATAGTATTTTTAAGGAATGTTTCCATAAAGACACCCACATAATTGGGAACAATAACCCTTTATGCCAATAGAGAAGAACCAGTCATTTGAGCAGGACGTGCAGAGAGAAGGGGAGTGACGTGCCTGTTCTGCGGAACGTGGAGGCAGAGGCCAGGCTGAAATCTAGACATGCCAGGGTTAAAAGCCACTATTCCAGAAGGTGACCCAGAATCTTCTGTCAGTCTTGTACCTCGCTGACGCCCAGCCCGTGCAGCCGCATTGGACAGGCCTGCCCTGGACTCTTCCGTAAGCCAGGCCCTGGCTAAGGGGCCGGCCACACCATGTCAGCCCCCTCCCGAAAAGCATCTCTGCCTGCACGAGTCTCCTCTTGCTGCTGTCACAAAGGACCACGAGCCTACTGGCTTAAAACAACACAAACTTAAAATGTTCCCATTCCGGAGGCCAGGATCTAACACTGAGGTGTCAGCAAGGGCTGGTTCCTTGTGGGCACTGTCGGGGGAGCATTGGTTTCCCTGCCTTTCTCTCCTTCTGGGGGCGGCCTGCCTTCCTCGGCTCGCAGCCCCTCCTCACTTCACTCCAGTCTCTGGCGTCGGTCGTCACATCTCCTACTGCTGACGACAGCACAGGGCAGGCGTGCGCTAGCTGAGGGACAGCCGGAAAGGCATTTAATGTCTCTGGGCCCAGTCTCCTCATCACATAGATGCGGTGACAGGAACACATCACCTGAAGTGTGTGTGAATGCTGAGCACCGTCGCTGACACAGAGGAGGACTCGACAAAGGCTGCCATCTTTGTAACAGCCATGATTGCTATGACTACCATCATTGTCCAACTCTCTCATTTCCATAACACAGCTCGGGGCACACAGGTGGAGAGGGGTGACATCTGCCTGGGGTGTCAGGAAAGACTTTTCAGAAGAGGTAACGCCTGAGCTGGCCCTGATCAGATCGCTGAAGGAATCTGACTGACAGATATGGGGAAAGGGGCGTCTGGCCAGAGGAACTGGTACAGTGAAAGTCCCGGGGGTCAGAAAGTGGACGGGGCGTTTGCAGACTCGGGAGGGGTCGGTGCCAGGAGGCAGGATAGATGGCAGCAATCTCCCGGGTTAAATCTTTGGAATCAGGCCTGGGTTGAAGTGCCGTGGCTAGAGATCTGTGAGCAGGGGGCACCTCGTTTACCCTCTCGTTCCGCCTTCGTAAAGAGTGGATGGTAATAGCGCTCAGCTCCGGGATTACAGCAGTTCAAGGCCGCCGTGACTGGCAAGAGGCCCCTGAGAGAGGGCGCTGCAGACTGAATGAGGAGCTGGATCCTGGAGAATCATTTTCGGCATTCTCACCCACCCTCTCCCCATGCTCTCCATCCCCCTTCCTCGGCCAATGGGAAGCCTGAGCACTGACCTTCCTAATCTTTTGTTTCTGTCCCCGTCCTCCTGAACTTAAAAATAATAGATTTTTCACAGGTCGAAACGATGCTATGAGACCTTTGCTTGTCTAGAAAATGTGGGCAATGATAGCACCAACCTCACAGGCTGCCCTGCAGATTCATAGAGGGGACGTGCAGAAGGTGTTTGCTGTTAGTGTAGGAGGTTAATAGCTTAGGCTCCAGAGTTGGACAGATTGAGCCCAAATTCTGGCTGTGTCAGTTACGAGCTCTGTCATGGTGGGGTGGTGACTTAACCTCTTTCAGTTTTAATTCCTCGTCTGCAAAATGAGAATGATAAGGCCAACCACAGAGGTCCCACTGGGAGGCGGGTACTAAAAGAATGCCTAGGATGAGCTCATTGTTATTATTACTATAATTATATGATATTGTTACTCTGCCCTTTTCATTTACATATGGGGAAAATTAGGCTCAGAGAGGGGAAGTGCCCTGCCCAAGGTCACACAGCAAGTTGGTGACAATCCATCACACAGACAGCTTCCTGCAGGATCAGAGGTCCAGGAGGATTGCTGGCATGAGTTCCAGGAACTGAAACCTGAGATGGTGCAAAGCATTCCCCCTTCGTAGGCTGTTCGCCTGTGTGAAGGGCAAGGTGGCTTCCCCCTTCCTCAGCCTGCAAATCCACCTTGGTGGCCCCGCATCCCAGGATTGTGCAGCTCTGCCTGCTGAGGAATCAGATGGCACCAGCAGACGGTCTCTCCATGCTACTGGAACCTGCCTCGCTCTCATCATTTATTTTGGACAGGACACAAGATGGGATATCAAAGGAGTCAGCTGCTGGTCAGAGGAAACAGCTCAGGGGCCAGGACTCCTCCTGGGGCCTCCAGGAGCAGAGTAAACACTCCGCGTGAATCAGAATCGGCTCCCCCATTTTAATCCGACTTCATTAATTGAGACTTAATCGATTCAAAGATATGAGGCAAACTATTGTCTTGGCATAAAGCTTTCTACTAAAACAGAAGTTACGTATACTTTTTTAAAAATGGATTCTATTTATAGAATTAAAGTTAAGATTGGAGAGTTTCAGGCAACAGTTGAGGTCAGTGCAAGAGAAGGGTTGGGGCTGCTGGATTTCTACCTTCCACTGAGCCAGGGGATGACCCCACACACATCCACACGGGTTTTATTTTGGATTACGCTCTGCTGCATAACTGAGTTTCGAAGACCTTTCTGGAACAGATGCCGGTATGAATAAAGCTTTCCTTTACTCAAGGCATAACACAGACATCCCCTGATGCCCAGCCAGTGGGCCCAACAGATTCCAACGATTATTCAGGCCAACACGCACTACTGCGATTGAGAGGTGACTGTCAGCAACCTGCTCTGACAGCAAGAGCACTTGAGGAGGAGGTTCTGGGGAGGGTGGCTCTGAGGGGCCGCAGACATCGGTGTCAGCCGGCTTCTGCTCTGGGCGTGGGTGACCAGGTCACAGCTGGGTTGAGAATGACACTTTTCCTTGGCTGGCAGAGCGCAGTGGGAAGGACAATGATCTCACGAACAGGAGACCCAGGGGTCAGATTCCAACTGCAGCCCGCGTCGACCCTCAGTTTCCCCATCTGTAAAATGGGAAACCCACCGAATTTTTGTTTTGTTTTTAAGAGACTTTAATTTCTAGGGCAGTTTTAGGGATCACAGCCATGTTAAGCAGAAAGTAGAAATTTCCCATACCCCTTGCCCCCACACATGCACAGCCTCCCCCGTTATCAGCATCCCCCACCACGGTGGTACTTTCGTTGTAACTGAGGAGCCTGCAATGACACATTGTCATCGTCCCAAGTCCACAGTTTACATCAGGGCGCACTCTCGGTGTTGCACATGCTGTGGAGCATGACACGTACCTGCCAATACAGTCTCATACAGAATAGTCTCCCTGCCCTAAAAGTCCGCTGCGCTCCAGCTCTTCATCGCTCTCCCCACCCAACCCCTGACCTGTATTCTGTCTCCACCGCGTTGCCTTTTCCAGAATGTCCTGCAGTTGGAATCATACCATGGGTAGCCTTTTCAGACTGGCTTCTTTCACTCAGCAACACGCACTTAGGTCTCCTCCATGCCTTTTCATGGTGTGAGAGCTCGTGACTTTTTAGCACTGAGTAATATTCCATGCTCTGGATGGACCCCAGTTTATTTACCCCCTTGCCTGCTGAAGGGTGTCTTAGTTGCTTCCAAGTTTTGGCACTTACGAATAAAGCCACCATAAACATCCACGTGTGGGTTTTGGTATGGAGGTAAATTTTTAGCTCTCCAAGTTTTCAAGCCAGTCCATCTGTGTCTCGGATGTACAGTACCCTTCTATCGGTTTACAGGTGAGCCCAGAGGAATCCACTCTGGTTTTCTCTGTCATCTGAGTCACTACACTCTGAAAACATTAGCTGAGAAAACCAGGAAAGCGGCTGATGTGGAGACCAGAGGGAAGGAATTGTCTTTATATCTACAGGAAATAGCAACCTTTTGTTCAACCAGTTTTTATAGCAAAATCAAAAGGTTATCGAGGTACTTACCACCACCCCCCATCAATTACTATGGTGAGGATGAATAACAATAGATTGCCCTCCACTTCAAGCTGTCTAGAATTCGAAAGTGCTTTTCGAATGCTAACCCATTCATCTTCACAGTAACCCTGGAGGCGTTCCATTAGGCAAAACCTGTATTGTTTTTGCCACTATAACATACATACTATCATTCTCTCGATGGAGAAAATAATCGAGCTATGACCAGAAAAGAAGAGCGGGGAGAAAATGCTCGAGCTGGTCTGAGCTCAATCCGACAGCGTGAGTGACTCCCAGAAGTCCGTGCTGCACTCCGACCTCTGCTGTGGTGGGAAGTGTTGCTTTGGGAGGGTCAGGGCCAGGAACCCCCTTCTGGTGGTTTGAGTACCACGGGGCCCCGGGAAGCTCTTCAGTTTGAGTCTACTGAATTAATATTATTTATTATCCTTGGTGATGAGGTTCCCAGACTGGACAACTTTAGGAAATCATGTAACCTCTCCACTTTCCTCACTTGTAAATGGGTTCGCTGTATTTGCCCACCTCTTGGAGGTGCTGTGTCACCAAAACAATTGAATTCATGGTGGAACAGAAGGCCCTTTAATCATTTGGTGGGCAGCCTCAGAAACCCCAACTGAACGCAGTAAAGGAGCTAAATGTCTGACATGGATGTTTGTGGTCCTGGAGAGCAACCTCCAATTGGGGACCCACTTTGCAATCAGCAAACTATGGCCCAGGTATAGGGAAGCGGAGGGAGGAAGGACCTGGAGCAGCGCAGGTAAATGCATGGGCCTCTGAGTGAGAAAGACCGAGGCTCAAATCCTAGCTGTGTCACTCGCTGGCTGTATGACCTTGGGAAGGTCGCCTGACCTCTCTGAACCTCCACGTCCTACTCCATAAACTGGGGGAGCCCAGTCTCTCAAGGTTGCTCTAGGATTAAAGGGAGCACCTGGCAGTTGGCAGGTGCTTGACAGAGGACAACTGCAATGAGGCCTGTCATTTCCCATCAGATCTCATGAGTTTAAGGCAGTTTCCAAAATGTGTGGCTTGTACCACTTACGGGAAATAAGGGGAGGGTTTTAGGTGGTATGTGGGAATTCTTAGAATTAGGCACAAATAGAAGGGATGCATCAAGCCTAAAATTATAGTTACTAAACAATTGTATAGGTGGACACAGACGGGGTAAAACAGTGTGAAGGCGGGGGATGAAAGAGTTCAACCGCAGATGGCTGATGGCGCAAGAGCAAAGGCGCAGGGCCGGGAGCCGGCGTGTGCTCAGCAGTCCCACTGCGCGGTGGGGTTCCCAAGGGTCTCTGAGCCGCAGTTTCCTCGAGGAGAACATGGAACAATAATCCCTAGGAAAGTAAAAATACCGTAATAAAAATGAAAGCTCCTGGAGAAAGCTACAAAATCACTGTCCAGCAAAAGAGGTTTATTTGTCAACCCTCGGTGTGGTTTGACAGGAATAATCTTCACTTGGCTGCCTGCTGATATCACGGTAATGAATGAGTAAAGTTCAACATCAAGGATGCTTCCAATCCCCACCCTGCCTTTCAGCACCCTGTAGCCTCGGGCAAGTTTTTTAAGGACTCTGGGTGCCAGTCTTCTCATTGGTAAGAAGGGGTTAATAATAACAATATGATTTGCAATTCAACTCAAAGGGCAAAAAAGGCCAGTAACCCAAAGGAAAGCAGACAAAAGATGAGACAAGACAGTGCACCAAAAATGAAATATTGGGCTGGCCAAAAAGTTCGTCTAGTTTTTTGCATAGGATGGCTCTAGTAGTGCTGAGTTGTCTTTAACTTCATTTGAAACAACTGTGTTAGGTTGTATTGTGACAGCTGTCACATCAGCATACATTTAAAAAAAATCAAAATTGGTGAATTTTTGTGCAGCCATTTTGATATTGAAGATGAAAGAAAATATGCAATGTTTTGGTGTATTATGCTTTATTATTTCAAGGAAGGTAAAAATGCAGCAGAAATGCAAAAAACAGATTTGTGCAGTATATGGAGAAGGTGCTGTGACTGACTGAACGTGTCGAAAGTGGCTCATGTGGTTTCTTGGTACTACTGACACTTTGGCCAAATAATTCTTTGTTGTGGGGCTGTCTTATGCATTGGGAGATGTTTAGCAGCACCCCTGGCCTCTACCCACTAGAAGCCAATATTAGGAGATAGCCAACATACTCAAAATATCCAAATCAATAAAATTACTGGTGAAAATGAAAAATGTGTCTTTCATTTTATGGAAAAAACTAAATGGACTTTTTGGCCAACCCAGTACAAATGGCTTGTCGACATACAAACATGTTCTCTGTCTCATTCATAAGAATATGCTGATTAAAGCTACACGGAGCAAGGTTTTCCTATCATCAGATCTGCAAAGATCAATTTGATAAATCTGTATTGATAAGGCGTGGGAAATGGGTTTGCCTTTATATTGACGAGGAGAGGTAAATTGTTCCAAATTATATGAAAGGCAATTTACACTTTATCAAGAGTATAAAAGTACATATGTATGCTTTGAGGTAGGCTAACTGCTGGGGTCCACATCCTAATCCCTGGAATGTGTGAATATGTTACCTAACGTGGCAAAAAGGACTTTGCAGATCGATTTAATTAAGGATGTTGAGATGGGGAAATTAGGCTAGGCTATCCAGATGGGTCTGATGGAATCACAGGGGTCCTTATAAGAGGGTGACAGAAGGTCAGAGAGCAGTCCCTGTTGACAAGCAGAAATTAGAGTCATGTCCTCTCAATATGGAGGAAGAGGCCACAAGCCAAGGAATACAAGTGACCAGAAGCTAAAAAGGCAAGAAAATGGACTCTTCCAGGATAGAGACCTTCTAACACCTTGATTTTTAACCTAATAAAATGGATGTTGTACTTCTGATGTCCAGAACTATGAAAGAATAAATTTGAATTGTCTTTAACCACTAGTTTGTGACAAAGCAGCCATAGGAAATTAATACATACTCTTCCATTCAGTAATTCCACTCAGTAAAAATGAATGGGGGAAAAGTTATTTTTAATGGAGTCAGGAGACCTGAAGGGGGCGCTCTCACACACTACCACTCAACATCAATTACATAGCCCAACAGGAAGACTCATACCTTGCATTCCCAATAGGAGGTGCCTCTACTACCCCAGCAGGAAGAAGATTTTCTCCTTGCCCAGCAACAAGCTCAGCCAATGGAAACCATCACAGCTCAGCCAATGAGATCTTACCACCCTGAACTCTGACTTTACCCCCATGAAGTTTTATTCAAAGCACCCCCTCCCAACTTCTTCCTTTTTCTCTATAGAGTCATATTCCTCTGATTTATTTGCTGGACTTGTCTATAGTCTTTTGCTATAGCAGGCCTGTCCAGAATTATAATTCTTTGATATTCCCGAATAAACCCATTTTACCGGCAAAGTAACTGGCTTTCTTATTTTTTGAGGTCAACAACTTCTAGGACTTCATCCTACAGATATATTTGAATAGGTACAAAATGACTACGTACAGTGTCATTCGTTGATATCTGCGGGTTCAGGCTGTGACCTCATGCCCCCTGTAGGGCACAAGTCACTCCAAGGCACGCCTTACCTTTCTTCCTCCACAGAGCCTAGGAGGTGATGCCTCTCTAGGGACCTTCCCTCTGCTGAACCCACGTCCAGCATTAAATTACAGGGACGTCAGCACCCCCAGGGTCGAGCACTACAGACCTCCCTAATGACCTAACCCCGAGAAGCCCACTCGTGAGCCCAAACGGAGCTTTTCTCTATCAACAAACAATACGAGGCTCTTTGTCTTCAGTGCAGAGCGAGCCTTTTCCCTGACATGTGAGAAATACTCCTGTGTGATATATTAGAATTCCTCAAAGAGGGAGAAAGAGAAAGGTAAAATAAATGTATTTTCACGTCTTCAAGTACAAATCCCTGTGCAAGGCCTCACGCGATCCTCAGAGCTGGGCTAGAGCTATTTTAAAACTAATGTTGTGCATGAGGCAAACCTACTCAATTGAAAAATCTTCTGTTACAGGATAGAGATGGGCAAGAAATCAGCGCTGGGGCTCTCCAGTGCTGGATTGCGGTTATAAACATTACCGGCCGCCTCAGCAGAGCTGCTCGGAGTCGGCCGTAAACCTTTTGTGGGGGACTCAGGAGACAGGGCTGACAAGGCAAGTTCAAATCCTGAGCCCGTTTTACTCAGAGTCTTCCCAGGCTGCCAAAAATACCCAGAGATCTGCCTGAAGCAGGGGGCAAGCAGGGGACACCTTTCTCCCCTCAGCCCCCCTGTCCCGTGAGAAAAGGGACCAGATAAGGAGGTGGGGATGGTTGGGGTAGCAGGTGAATTAAACCTGTGTATGGGGCAGGGATGCTTGCCTGTGTGCCAGGGATGCTACTTATACTAATTTGGATGGCTCTGTGCCTGAAGCATGAAGCTTTATAAGTCTCAGTTTTCCCAACTGCAAAATGGAGCTAATGATACCAGCCTGTGGACTGCAAGCTTTAGAGATCGTGTGTGGCAAGCACCTGGCACAGACTAAGCCCCTGCCAGGTGGCAGCTATTATGGTGCTATAATAGTCTAGAGGAGAAAGATCCTCAAATGCAGAAGCAAATCAAACAAAGAGGAAAGGGGAAATCACACACAATCCCAGAGCTGAAAGGTTTAGACAGCGAACATCAGAGGAATTCTCGGGAAGAACCCTGCTAAGACCGCACTCGGTCTGTAGTCCAGAGAAATCTCCCCGCTGCTTCTGAAGCCGGATAAATCCTAGATTTCTCTAAGCCCGCTAACTTTGCTGGGCGTTGGTCCTTCCTTTGCAGCCCATTACACTCTTCACCCATTTGCTGTTTCTAGAACTGAACAGCATCATTTTTTCTCTGACACTCAGGTAACCCAAAAACGTCAGGTGGATCAGAGGGTTGGCCCTGGTAGTGAAGGCAGGGAGGGGCTCGTGGGTGTGGCTAGGCCAGGGGTCCATCCGAAAGGGTATGACCACTGTCATACCTGCCTCCACCTCAGACATGAACCACAAGGAGAGTCCCCAGGCCACCTGCACAACTAACCAACTGGCTACAAAACCAAGAGAGTTCCCATGACCCACTGAGGCTAGAGAATTCTCTAGAACAACTCATAGAACCCAGGAAAGCACTATACTTATAATTACAGTGTTGTTGTAAAAAACACAGGTCACCACCAGCCAAAGGAAGAGACACACAGGGTGAGACCTGGGATGGTCCCCAACACAAAGTGTCTGTGCCCTCTGTGGCATCAGGGCATGTCATCCTCCCAGCACATCAATGTAGGGACCAGCCGAGAAGCTCTACTGAGCTTCGGTGTACACAGCTGGTCCCGGGATTTCATTACATAGCGTGAGAGATGGTAACTGGCCATGTGATTGAACTCAGTCTCCAGCCCCCATCACCTCCCAAGAGGTCAGGCTGGCTCAGCGTTCCAGCACTCTCATGCCACAGCTGGTCTTTCTAGTTGGCCAGCCCTGTCCTGGTCATACGACCCCATCTCCTGTCATCTCATCTCTTAGCGTAAACTCAGGCAGAATCCAAGAGGCTCCTGAGCTAACGAAGACACTCCTATGCCCTGGGAAATTCAAAGGATTTAGTCTCATTCTCAGGAACCAGAGATAAAGGCCAAATTCTTTGTTATACAACTGGTGTAAAGGGGTGGAGGTGAAGAACATGCTGAAACAGCAAGAGGATGGACTGAAACCCATGACCATTCTTGATGCTTCCCGTCTCAGTGTCCTGAGGAAGCGGAGCTGAATGCGCACACCTGGCCTAGCAGTTGGTGTGGCTGAGGGAGGGTTCAGGAGAAGATGGGCAGCTGCAGACCTGGCCTCTGCCCCATGCCAGCGAGGTGAACGCGCAGATAAGGAACAGATAAGCTCCTTCACTTCCATGCTCCAAATCTCCCACAGGGATCCCTCGTGCCCTCATCAGAAACACACAGGGGAGGGAATTCTGGGAAATGCAGCTGAGCCCAACCAAAGTGACGCATGATAAGGCCACCGTGTAAGTGTAGGAACAGTGGGAAGCCAACAGCAAAGCCAGGGCAACCCTAATGGCAATGCTGGAGGGCAGGGAGGGGCACCAGTCTCCATGACATGCATTAAGGGGTGTTTCTAGAACGACCGTGGAGCCCCATGAGTACTCCTTCAGTCTGTCTAAAGAATGCAGACACCCTGGGAGAAGAAGCCATTGAGACACAAAGCACAGTCTAGGGGTTTCTGGCCCTTTCTCTGCATCTAAGTTCTTTCCTCGTCCTTGACTGACTCCAACGTCCAATGCAGCCAGGCAGACTTTGCCCATGGTCTGTAGAATGGAGTTCGTTTTTGGACTGTGTTCCTACGTGAGCCAAAGGCAGGCACAGAAGCCCTTGAGTTGATGGCTCTGCATCTCCCTCCCTAAGTCCGCTGTCCCCATGAAAGGGGACACACAAAGGACTTACCACAGGCTGGGTGCAGCCCTGGACACTTGCCTCCTGCAGGCACCCAGCCATGACGCGGCCTCTCCTGCCAGCTCCTTCGACTGCCTCTCAGCCATTCACAGCCTGCCAGCCCTTCTGTCAGAGAGGAAGAAACTGAAAATAGTTCATTTTACCACCTGGACACCTGTTTGGAGAAAAATGACGGAGGGAGATGCAAGATCTGGGACTAAAGTGATGACTCGAGTTATCAGTTCCTCTCAGTTACTCATCCACAATGTATCCGGAATAATGCAGAAAAACAAGGAGAGTAGGTGCAGAAGAATATTCTGGGTAATTGATAAGCCACTAAGAAATGGGTAGAGCCTCAGCTTCCCGGGAATTGTTTAATTTCAAAATGCCATCCTGTTGCTGGGTGACACAGCTTTATTTTTGCTTTAAAAAGTACAGTCAAAATACCTATAGAATAGAAGCCCACACCTGAGCAGGCAGCCTGGGTCCTTCCCCCTCTCTTCCCCTGCACCCAAGCCATTTGCAAGTCCCACAGATGCCACCTCCAAATCGCCTCCCAAGTCCAAGCGCTGCTCCTTCTCTCCTTCCAGAGCAGTGCCCCCAGCCATAGGCCATCAGCTCTTGCCTACGTGACTGAGGGCCTCCCAGCTGACTCCACGTGTCCTTGCCCTGTGGACATGGGCTCCTGCTGTGTTCCTGGAATCTGACATATTCTCGTCTGCTTCCTGGAACAAAGAATTGCCATCATGGGAGTTCCACCTCCTCAGGGTGCTAGACACCAGAATGCAAATTCCCAGGCCCCCTTGCGGCCACGTGACCTGGAACCCACACACTGGCTGCCCCTGATGCGGGGGGTCTCGAGGGTCCATTTGCGTGGGTATAGTTGGCAACAGAAATTCCCCATGACCTGTGGCCAGAACAGCAGCGGTGGTGGCCCAGAGGCTGCCACGTTAAGACGTGACACTGTGCTGGACACGAACAGCGTGGAAGCCTGTGCCCCTGGCGCCTGGTGCTCAGCAGCAGTAGCGGCACAGGTTTAAGCACCAGGTGCTTTGCCAGCATTGTTTTGGGGGCTGCTCTTGGAAGCTCCACTTCAAATCTGGTTCTCTCCAGTCCTCCGAATAACTTTGTGAGTGACCTCATATCCTTTGATAAATAAATCTCTCTTTTCTGCCTTAACTAGATGGAGTGGATTCTGTTGTTTACCCAAAGAACTGACTAATACACCCCTCTTCAGTCTGTTCTCCCGTCGGCACTCAAAATGATCTTTTAAAACACAAATCAAATCATCTGCCTCCTTGAAAGACCCTGTATGCCAGGGGTGCCGCTCAGCTCGCCAACCTCATCCGACCTCATGCTGCAACCTCATGACCTCAGGCTGCATCTGCTGCAGCCATGCTGGCTCCGACACAAGTCCTTCCCCATCTCCGGACTCTGCACCAGCCATTCCCTCTGCCTGGCAAGTTTTCCCTTTAGCCTTTCCCATGCTTGAACCCTGGGTGGCAGCTCCAATGTCACCTCTTCCATAAGGCTTGCTTGGACCACCCTGCAGCCAAAGAGCATGCCTCCCTAATTGCTCTCCACCTGACCACACTGTTCAGTTCCTTTGGAGGATGTTCCCCAATATCTAATTATTTTACTTGCTTACTTGCTTATTGTCGTGTTGCATTGTTGGTTATTACATTACGTGCTGTATTGTTGATTGACCATCTCCTTCACTATATTGTGGGCACTCTATGAGGGCAGAGATCACGATGCCTCCTTTACACAGGTCCTAGACCTAACAGCCCCTGCTCACCGCAGTAACTCAAGAGATCTTAGTTGAATGAATGAATCATAATGAGCATCTATGTGCTAAGCCTGTTTTAAGCACTACATATGTATATTAAGTCATGAAACTTCACACTAACCCTATGGGGTAGGCACTATTATTCTCCCTGTGTTACAGATGAGAAAATTGAGCACAGAAAGGTTAAGTAATTTGCCCAAGGACACACAGCTAGTACATGGAGAGTGGAGTTTGTACCTAGATAGTCTAGCTTAGAATCCATGGTTTCAGGTACAGCTGCCCCATGGGAAGAAAGGGAAGGAAAGAGGCAGTGAGGAAGGGAATAAAGTATTGAATAAGCATGTGAGTAAAAAGTATTATATAAGTCCAGTATTTTCAGAAGCAGGGAGATCTCTAGAGATTCCTTCGAGTCCTAGGACTGTCTTATTTAATTGGGTAGAAGCTGACCGGAGTTGCTGTACGTAATGAGAATTCAACTCATGGAGCACTTGGGTGTTTTACCAATTTCTCTGCCAGATACCGGTAAATATTATTACATCCACATTTCACGAGGGAATTGGGGTTTCAGACGCAGAGTCACGGATCTTTTACTGTGTGCTGAATCACAGAACCTCCTGTGGAACTCAGAGGATCCCCCGGGGGAGAAAAGTTCGAGCTTCACCAATTGAAACCCTACAGGAGTAACTGTGCTGCTCCACAGGCCCGGGCTTCAGCCGGGAAGAGCCTCCAAGACACTTCGTGTCACTCCTGAGCACCGTCCAATTCACTCCTTAGCTAATGATCTCTCAGTACGCCCTACACGCCCTTTGGACTGAATTCTGAACAAGCCAAAGTTAGCATTTTTCATCAGCAATAGCAGAATATACCAAACATCATCGGATTATGCTGTGAAATGTAAATTCTCCAAGTTTGAGTCTCTTCTGAGTATCTAGAACAGCCACGATAGAGATACGATGGAGACCAGTTATGCTCTCCCCAGGCCATTAAGGAGTAAATGAGTGAAATACAATGCTGGCCGGAAGATTTGTGACTTCACTGCTTTAAAGATTAATGAAGGGATCTGCACAAAACTATCGGCAGTGCTTCCCACAAGTGCTGAGGCTCCAAGTGATCTCTGCTTTGCTCTTTGTCCTTAAGGTCTCTGTGTATTTATACTCTCTATTTCCCTTCACATGTCTCTGCATTTTCTAAGTTCATTGGTGTTCTTTGTTGGTGCGCATGTTCCAGTCACTTTTATAGTGAGAGAAAAAAATAGTAAGCCTACTTTTGCACAGGTAACCCCAGGAAGGGGTTCGATAACTAACCTGGACCTCCATCAGTGTGGCCATTCGGCAAAGCTCTACAGAGCCCTGAAGCTAAAAGGTGGGGTGAGGGGGTGCACAGCACTGCTGAGTGGGGTTCGGGGGAGACTGAGGCAAATGCCTGGAGGCCAGAGGACCCAGGGAATGGAAAGAATCAACCTGGAGGGTTCAGGTCTTCCGCAGGGTAGGTGGCTCTCCCGTTTTTAGCACTGAAAACCCCGTGTCCCGGGAAACCCTCAACCCCGGGCACACGAGGCCAGTTGGGCACCCTACCAGGGCGTGGGGGCACTGATGTAAAGAGACGGCGAACATAGAAGGCAGCTGTGACCACCCTATGGCTTTGATCTGTCACCTTCATGCACATTCAGAACCCTTTAATAAAATGGCTCGTCCAGAGGCCTGGCCTTTCTCGTTCCCTGAGGGGCCCCCTTCATTTCCTGAGAGATGACTTTATTCTCCAGTTGTTTTCACAGTGGCCTCTTTAAAGTCTCAGCTGTTCCAGGGAGAGTAAATAGGTTTTAAAATTAATTATCAATTAAAGGGAGGTTAATTGGCACCAGGCTAGTCATCCATTTTGTCTGTAACTGAGGCAGCTCACCCCTCCCCCTCCCCAGAACCCCAAGACCTGCGCCAGGGCCAATAAACCCCAGCAGCAGAAGCTGTTCGTGTGTGACCCGCGGGCTAATGAAAATAATTCCTGGTATTTACGTGGTTCCTTTCCCCTGTTGGGAGGTGAATTCTGTGGTCCTTATGATTTTCCAGTTCATCAGTACATAAGCCAGCCTTCTAGGTGGGCTTACCAAATTAAAAAAAAAAAAGTGTCTCGCAAATATTTTTATTGGCATAAAGATTTTTCACCAGTCCCCACCGCACTTAGGGAAATTACCGTGATGGAGCAAATGAGAGTGGCAAGGCCCTGAAGGAGCGGCACATTCGTCACCGGGCAGGTGCTTTCCCCTCTAATTAACATCTTGCTCATCTTCTCCTGTCCTGACTTCATTTCAGCTCCGTCTGGTTTCTCCTCAGCTCTTGAGATGGGACCCTGTGACTTCCTTGCTCCTTTTGGAAGGCACAGGATCCCTTTATGAGGGGAGAAGGCTGTGGTTTGTGTTAATAATGATCCTCTGCAGAATCCCACTGCTTCATCTGACCTCATCATTAATGAATATTTATAGAGAGCCGATCCGGAGCATTTGTAAATTGAGTTCAGACGAGACAGGTGAGCACTTGCAACCAAGACAATGACGTCAACTGGTGTCAGGACGTGCACACATAGTGAAATACACCAGCCTGCAAATGGGACCCGAGATGACAGGGGCCAGCTCCTGTCTGCATGCTGTCACCACCCCAGGATGCCTTCCAACTCGGAAAGCAGGACTCGTGAATGCCACACATCATTTGGGTGCTCTGGAAATTTCAGTTGATGATTTGAAACAAGCAAGTCTCTTGGGAGTTAGTGCAGTGCGACCGTTGTTAGTGTTAGGTGACAATGCATTTGGGAGATTTGGGAGCTGCCCTGTAAACACGGCCACGCTGCTGTCCCCCTACTCTAACCTCCCGCCCCTCTCTCTCCATTAGGCTCAAAAGGGTGGAACTGTGCTCCAGCGCTGGAGTGACACGGGGCCGGCACTGGCCACGGTCAGCTTCTCAAAGCACCTTACGCAGTCGCTCTCCACCGCTAGGTCAGACACAAGAGTCTGGGGTTTGCCCGACTGAGCAGAGGGACACTGAGGCAGAGGGGGAAAAGAACTTAGTGATTTGTCGGCAGTGGGGATCAGGCTCAATGGAGGGAGGGAAAGCCAACCAAGTTCATTTCCTGACTCCCAGGCTGCAGTTCTCCCTGGGGCCCCCTCTGGTGTAATCTGCTGCTGTTTCTTTATCTGTATCCTCAGTCCCCACTTCTCCATGCCGAAGTTCATTCCCTTTCCTTCCTTGCATCTCTTAACTCAGGGTTTCTCAGCAATGACACTGTTGACAGTTGGGGCCGGGGAATTCTTCGTCATGCACAGGCAGCTGCCCTGTGCATTGTAGTATGTGTAGCAGCATCCCTGGTCCCTCTCTCTTAGATGCTAGTAATATCCCCCAGCTGTGACAGCCAACAGTGTCGCCAGACATTGCCACATGACCCCTGGGAAGCAAAAGCTCCCCATTGAGGACCACTATCTCGGACCAGCGACACTGAGCACTGTCAGTTCAGCACACAGGGTATGGGGGGCGCCCAGCCTAAGCCTGCTCCTCACCCCCCGATTCTCTTCACAGAACCAAGGCTGCACACCTGGCTGTCACTGGTGGATCCCGCATCACGCACCAAAGTCTCTCCAGAGTCTCTCTGTGTCACCTCAGATGACCCCAGTTTACAACTTCCTCCATAAACTCGGTGGCCATATAAGTCCTTCCAAACCAGAATCCTCCTGGGAGTGAAAGGGCTTGGCATTCACGATCACCCTGGGGAGACAGGTGTAAACCTAGACAGCCCTGGGCAGATGGGACATACGGTCACCATAACATGAACCTCTTCTTTCGTTGGGCACTGGTTTGTGTGCCTAAAGCCTGACAGAGGGACTTCCCAACATCCTGTTCAGCTTCTAAGTCTCCCGCATCGCACACCCGGACCGGGCCCACCGGATCGCCGTCCTGAGGGGCAGCTCGCCGAGGGAGGTGAGGAAAATGGACAAGGACTAGAATTTGAATAAAGGGACCAGGCCGACCCTGCTCACAGCAGCACTGCCATAACCACCGACAGGCAAAGCAGCGTGTGCCCTTCTACAGGCGGATGGGAAAACAAGCGCTGCGTACACGTACAACGGACTATCGTCCCACCTCTGCGAGGAAAGGCATTCGGGCACACGCTGCAGCATGCGTGGGTCTTGAGGACACTCTGCTCAGTGAAATTAGCCCGTCACAAAAGGACAAACTCTGTATGATTCCCCTGATGCGAGGTACCCGAGTGGTCGAAGTCGTAGGAACAGAGGCAGACTGGAGGTTGCAGGTTGTCAGGGGCTGACGGGAGTGGAGAACAGGAAGGGGGCCTTAGTGTTTAATGAGTTCAGGGTTCCAGTGCTGCAGGATGAAGAGAGTTCTGCGGTGGGATGGTGGGGATGCACAACTACCTTCATGCACAGCTACGTGGATGCATTTAATACCATTGAACTGTGCGCTTAAAAATAGTTCAGATGGTAAATTTTATGTATGCATATTTACCACGATTAAAAATAACACAAAAATGATTCAAAAATAAAAGGAATTAGGCCCGTGTTCAACAGAGAAAGGCCAGGGACACGTCAGAAGCGCTGGGGCTGGGCTGGGCTGGATTCCCGCCCCTGTGACTGCACTTGCCCCCCTCCGGCACGGAGGGAGGAGCGCTGCTCTGGTCCTGAGAGAGACGTCGTGCTGTCCCGGGCCAGACAAACCCCAGGGGTCAGCAGGAGCCTCGGAGGCGTTCTCTAGTTCTCCAACCCCATTGCTGCCCCCCGCTCCATTTTTTAAAAAATCAGTCATTGTCCTAACGCAAGGCAGCTAACAGAAATAGCAACGTCCTCCTTGCGTGTCTGTGTGGTGTCCCTGTGGTCTCTGGTTTACAACACTTTTTTTCTGAGACACTATTTTTAAATCCCCTATTAGCAAAAAGGAAGGTTGCATCTTCTACCATCGGCAACCTGCCCCCTCACCCCCTGCCCAGCCCAACCCACGGACTCCTTCCGATAGGAAAACCGAAAACCGAGAATAATTTGCTCTGATCTGCCGTCGTGAGTTATTAGAGGGAGGCTCCGCCGCCACCTTCTGAATGGGCTTTACGCAAAGCGCTCCCTTCTAGGCTGGGCTGTTCAGTGGCCGGATCGGCTTCACCGGAGCTCTGCGTGGAACTTACCGTAAATGGGGTTAATCTCTACGATCCTGAACGAATGCCAGAGGACTCATAAAAGCAACAGAGTGCAAGATTGGAAAACCTGGCCGCTCCGGTGTGTGCGGGGTGCGGCCAGCCCCAGTCAGCGATTAGGAGCAGCCAGGGCAGAGTGTAATGGGTCATGAAGTGTGTATGACAAGGATGGGGTCAATTAACAGGGTGAAAGGCGACTGGGCTTCCAGATTGCTTTAGCGCTCTTTATTTAACGTGCAGAAGGAGGCTTGAATGAACTGGACAGCTGAGGACTCTGGAGGGGACTACTGGGGTGTGGTGTGGTGTGTGTGTGTGTGTGTGTGTGTGTGTGTGTGTGTGTGGAAAGGTCTAGAGACAACTTAAGATTTCAGGCAGAAGGGAGACGTCCCGCTGCTCTATCTGCTGAGCCGTGAACGTCTGTCTCCAACAGCTGAAGGTCAGAGCTGGTGAGTCTGGGTAACAAATATTAACACAGCTTTTATTTCAAGTGAAGTCAGACTATTTCATCTTTCACCCTGCTCCCAGGGAAAATATTTTCCAGGCGCTGAACTATATCCAGACACAAAACCAAACCCGCTCATCTCATTGGGGCTTAACTATGGAGGGAAATGGAATTTAGCATGCCTCCATAAATACTCATTAATTCAGCAAAATGGCCTGACCGTGGGCAAGACCCTGTGCTACATAGCTCTGTGGATAGCAAGATAAGAGCATTTTAAAATGACATATGTTTAAGTAAGAATACCTTGTGTTTAAACACCAACGTATCTTTCCTAATTTAGGACAGAGAGCAGATAAAGGCCCGGTGGCAAGCGGGGACATAACTTTCCATGGCTGACGGGAAGCGTTTTTTTGTTTGCTGCTACTTCTGCTAACTGCGTTTCTCAGAGTGAAGATAAACATGAAGGCCAAGGGAGCTTCACAAATATTTGTTCTCTGGTTAATATTAATGTTTGCTCACGTTTGCTCGAATTTTCAAGTATACTCTGAATTGGTACTGACTGGCCATAAACGAACTGGCCGCAAAACTGTTAAGAGCCACGACAAGACAGGTGCTGGTTTCTTCGTAACTGTTTTCAGAGCCTTTAAATGGTGTCCCTGGTGGTTCTTTTTCCTGTATCTCGTCTTTATTGCCAATATTAAGCCCTGATATTAAGGGAGAAGAAACTAAGCACTCCTATGTAAGTGCTTTAAATTCATGCCCCATTTCACAACCTGATTCAGTCCTTCACTGGCCTCCAAGAAAGACTTATCATTCGCGTTACACAGACTTGAGGAAACGGCCACAGAAATGAAGTTCCTTACCAAAGGCAAGGAACCAGAGGCAAGGAAGGATTCGCACCCCAGTCTGTGTGGCTCTGAAGTTCTCTATAAGTATGCAATGAAATGAAAAGATACACTTTGCTTTATAAAGGAAATATGGAAAATAAATGAAATCAGAGTTAGTTTTCCATAGCGTTATTATGTAAGTTGTTTTTTCAGATCATTAATCACTTCATAGAGAGTAGGGAAGGGATGGGGAAACTGAGAACTCAAGAATCCAAAACCGTTGTTGGTTCATGATGAAGCATTGCTGAAATCATAATGCTGATCAGTGGGAAGACACAACTCAATGTGAAATGTGTGATCTACACCCAAATCTCAGTAAATTCAAGTACAGCATAAACTGAAATAGATCGTGAGGGCAGAAAAGCAGGGGGTGTATTGGGAAGATGATGGGCATTGGCGTTAAGTGATACCAGATCCGAATGCCACCTACTTCTTCTAAGCTGTGTGACCTTAGGCAAAATGCTTAACCTCTCTGAGTTTCAGTGTTCTCATTGGACCAAAGGTGATAACATGCACCTCAGCAGGTTACTGTGAAGTTTAAGTAAGATAAAGTACACAAAGCACCCGTCCCATCAGGGATGAGGAATAAGTATTAATTTCCTTCCTTTCCCCATTCACTGGCTATAAAATTGTTATAAGGCTAGATTTATAATGGTATTAATAGACCATGAAGAGATTAGAAAATAATCCCACCGGGAAATTTATTTGAGGCAGAAAAATGATCTATCTTTATGACCCAACTATGTGCATCTATGGCCTATGCATGTGCATTTGTGACCCAAACGTGCAGATGTGCCCATTTCTGGACTGGGGCCACCAACATGTGGAGAACATAGGCAAACTTCCTCACGTCAAAGAATTCATTCAACACAACCCTTCCCAAAGTCTGCTTCTTAAAGCTCGAAGTCATCCATATTTCCCAAATGGAAAACTAAATGAGCCTTAAGTTTGTAAATCACAACATACTGTGTTATCTCTCCCTAGGAAATTTTAGTATACTTTAACGGCAAACCTATTTGACCACTGAACCCTGTTCCAGTTAACACCTATTATTCATCTTATGAGATTAGTGTCCCGATACACACTCTGGAAAATGCTGTTTTTAGATCAGTCAAAACCCTGCTGCATTTCAACAGCATTAAAAGAAAGAAATATAAATTTCTACTCACTTCTAACTTGACCTCTGCGATGGGAACCAGTTCCCACTGGCTTTCTCTTTCAAAGTCATTTCGGCTTTAACATGTACTCGCTTTAGTTTATTCCACTTCTTATGACAAAGGGCAGATCGTCCCTGCTTCAGAACGTGAGAGCTAGACGATTGCACTGCGGAGGGAAACGGCATTGCCAAGGAGAAGGTGTGTTTCCCACACCGAACATCCCCCACGAGGAACGGGCAGAAAGACTGTGCCAGGGTCGATGTGGGCCGAGACCAATTTTCTGGGCTCAAAATTCCCTAAAAGTTGAACTGTCCATATTTGGCAGATCAAAGAGAATTTTATTGGCCACATCAGAAGAGTATTCCTTTCAAAAGAGCCCCAGAATCAAACAGGGCATAAAAGTGCAATTTATCACTTTTTCAAGATCCAGCGAGGAACCAGTCCACCTGCTAAGAGCCCCTGAAGTCACCAGGAGCCGTTCACTTAATAATCAATAACAAGAGTCGGCAGAGACACTATCAACAAATTTGTAGAATACTGTTAAACTTGAAACACTATTGGCTAATGTCAGCCATGAAGCTGAAATTTCTTGCACGGCTGGTGCATGAAAACATTTGGAAGCCATGGTCAGTAATAGTCCCATTTTAGGGTTTGTGTCAAATGCCTTGTGGGAAGTACAATTCTAAGACAGCCCCTCAAGACTCTCAGCTGAAACTGCATGCACACCTTTTCCCAGTTAGTCAAGCACACACTAATCTAGGGACCGCTGAGAAGGGATACTGCAGAAGCAATGAAGGTCCCAAATCAACTGACCTTAAGAAACAGAGATTCCCCAAGTGGGCCTGACCTAATCACGTGAGCGCCGAAATGGTGGGTCTAGACATCAGAGAGAGTAACATCAGAGAATCAGAGAATGAGGATTTGATATGCCATTGCTGGCTTGAGGATGGAGAGGTCACGTGGCAAGCAAAGAAGGTGAGCAGCCGCTAGGGTTTGAGAGTGGCTCCTGCTAACAGTCAGCAAGGACCTCAGTTCTACACACATCGAAGAAACTGAATTCCACCACCACCAAAAATGATCTCGGAGACAGAATTTTCCCCAGAGGCTCCAGATGAGGACTCATCCCAGGTAACCCCTTCATTTCAGCCTGAGCAGAGAACACAGATCTGCCACGCTGGACCTCCAACCTACAGAACTGTGAGCTAGCACGTGGGTAATGTGTTACGCAGCAATAGGAAACTAGCACAAGCCTCTCCCAACAAGTCCAGCAGTCTGGGGAGCACAGAAGACAGTGCTTAAGTAAAAGCATGCGATTGCTTTCACCATCGATTCCCTACTGCTTTTCCAGGTGCAGTATCTCAGCTGACAGCTGGACATTAGAATTAAAACAAAAAACAGAAGTGGCAGATGTAATCACAATGAGGTATCACTTCACACTCCTTAGGCTGGCTATTAGAAAAGAAAAAAAAAGGCAAGAAGTGCTGATGAGGACGCAGGGAGAATGGAGCACTCAGACCCTGCTGGTAAGAATGGGAAATGGTGCGGCCACTCTGGAAGACAGTCTGGCAGGTCCTCAGAATCTGACATAGAGCGATCATGTGACCCAGCAATTCCACTCCTAGGAACATGTCCAAGAGAATTAAAAACATATGTCCACCCAAAAGCCTTGAACATGAATGTTCATAGCAGCATTACTTGTATTAGCCCAAAATTCACATCGACCCAAATATCCATCAGTGGATAAATGAGTAAATAAAATGTTATATACCCATAAATGGAATATTATTCAGCCATAAAAAGGTATGAAGTACTGAATTATGCTACAATGTGGATCAACCTTGAAAACATTATGCAAAGTGAAAGAAATCAGTCATAAAAGGTCATATATTGTATAGATCCACTTACTGTCTTTTGCTGTGTATAATGTGCTCTCATGTGTAATGCGCACCCATGTTTTTGGCCCAAAATTTCAGGAAAAAAATCTTTCATTTTAATTTCTTAATTTAATATTTATCTATATTTACATACTTGGTTTTTGCATTATAAAGGAATTTTAGCATTTATTTTTGAACATGCTATGGTATAAGAAATTTTATGCAACAAATAATTACAAAACATAAGAACAGATACAAGGTATTTCAGGTACTAGCCATGTATAATGCGCATCCCTAGTTTTTCCTCAAAAATTTGAGCAAAAAGGTGCACATTATACACAGCAGAATACGGTATCTAAAATATTTGGGATAGGCAAATCCATTGAGACAGAAAGTAGATTGGTGGTTGCCAGGGGCTGGGAGAGGGGGACATAGAGACTAATTGCTAACACATATGGGGTTCCTTTTGGGGAGTGACAGAAATGTTCTGGAATTACATAGTGGCAATGTTTGCATAACATAATGAATACACTAAAAGCCACTGAAATGTACACTTTAAAAGGGTGTATTTCGTGTCGTGTGAATTATATTTCAATAAAAATTTATGTAACAAAAAGCTTATAAATGAAGTGTTTTTTTTCCCAAGTACTTCTATTCTCTGTGTTTTATTTCACCCCCAGCTTTTTACTGTGAAAAGTTTCTGACATATAGTAAAGTTAAAAGAATGAAATCCTGCCCTGGCTCGTGTGGCCAGTCAACCGAGTGTCAACCAAGTGTCAACCTGCAAACCAAAGGGTCACTGGTTCAAATCCCGGTCAGGGCACATGCCTGGGTTGTGGGCTAGGTCCCCAGTGGCGGGGGGGGGGGGGTGCATGAGAGGCAACTACACATTGATGTTTCTCTCCCCCTTTAAAAAATATATATAAAAAATAAAATTTTAGCCCTGGCTGGTGAAGCTCAGTGGATTGAGCGCAGGCCTGCGAACCGAAGGATCGAGGTTCGATTCCCAGTCAGGGCACATGCCTGGGTTGCAGGCCAGCTCCCAGCAGGGGATGCATGAGAAGCAACCACACATTAATATTTCTCTCCCTCTCTCCTTCCCTTCACCTCTAAAGATAAATTAAAAAACTTAAAAAAATAAACTATAAAAAATTTTTTTAATACATTTTTAAAAAAGAGTGAATTCCTGACTATCTTGCACCCACATTAAACAATCGCTAACATTCTGGTGTGAATGCATGAGCACCCTTGCTCTCTTTCCACGAATGCACACACGAGGTTCGGGGCTTTCCTGAGCTGGATCACGTGCGCTCGCTCGTCCTGTGTACAACACAAGTACGCCCTTTTTTAGGGTAAATCACTTCTCTGGCATTCCCCAAGCAGGCCTCACACTGGTGAGCACCTCGGTCGGCTCCAGAAACCACTCCTCTGCAGAGCAGTGGTTTTCAAACACTTTGTAAGTAAGAGAACTGTTCCTTTGATGGACACTATTCAGGTGATCTTCAGCTACCAGGAAACAAACCCTTGTGAGAATTACATGTAGAGCACTCGGTACCCAGTGAGTGAGGGATCAGCAGCTGATATTATTAGGTTGCAAATAAAACAGGGATTACTGAGATAGTAAGCAAACAGCATAAGCTTGGGTATAAACCACAGGTCAAAGTCTTCTCAGGTAAGCACTGGGTTGCTGTGATTGATTAGTGATGTCTGCCTTAGCACCAGATGTGGTCTCTCCTGAGTCGACATGTTTTCCACATCTGATCTCGATTTATAAATACAGTGTAAATGCAGAACAGAGGTCTGTCCAGTCAAAAATCAATTTTGATAAAGACATCTGGCTTCTTATTAAATGCTCTTCCTCGTGCCTGACTTTTGCTTCCTGGTGTCATTTTCTGCTTATGTAGGCAACCTGCCACATACACTTCTCCTGAACCGTCCTCTCTCTATTGCCCAGAAGACAGAAACCACGAGAAAGTTAACAGAGAGAAAAACAACACGTGGTGTGACTACAATCCAATGCCAACATTTATGAATGCCTAGAAGCACAAAGAGAAGAACATGCATCACAAAAGTAAATCAGACCTTCCTGCAGCCTTTCCTTTTTTTTTTTTTTTAGATTTTATTTATTTTTTAGAAAGGGGAAAGAAGGGAAAAAGAAACATCAAAGTATGGTTGCCTCTCACACATCCCCTGCTGGGGACCTGGCCCATGACCCAGGCATGTGCTCTGACTGGGAATCAAACCCATGACCTTCTGATTCACAGGCTGGCGCTCAACCACTGAGCCACACCAGCCAGAGCCACACCAGCCAGAGCCCATTTCAACTTGAAATAATTCAGCATTGCTTCCTGTCCTTTGGGAAGTGGCTTCCAGGTACAATTCCTCAAACGGGGGAGATTGTGAAATGCATCTACATCAGAACGTTAAGTGAAGACTCAGTGCTCCACGGCAGGGGGATGGTCGAGTATTTTGGCATTTCACTTATGATGCTCAGTCAAGTCATCTCTTGTCTCTTATATGAAGACTTTCTTATGAACCCACTCTAGATAATAATAATCTATATAGCATAATCTTTTTCAAAGAATTTTCACAAATAGTGTCTAATTTCATCTGACCTAGATCAGGAAGAGTACATTATGATTCTCATTTTACAGAGAAAAACTCAGATACTCAAGTATCTGAGAAACTAAGTGAACTCCCTGAAATTACATAGGCAGGTATAGCGTGATCCAGTATTTCTCCCATGAACATTATGTGGGGGCCACAGAAAGAGCCTGCCCCCGCTGCTGACCAGCTTGCATGAGAAATATGGGCAAAACAGCAAACTTCTCTGAGCCTCAATTTCCTTATCCATAAAATTGTAAAAGTAGGCTTGAGATGAGAGGTAAAGATGTATAGAGTTCATATGCCCTTATGGTATGCTAAAAAGTGGTATTCTCCAAAGATATATATTTCCTAATTCCTGAAACTTGTGACTATTACCTTATATGGCAAAAGATGTGGTTAAGTTAAGGGTCTTGAGGTGGGAAGATCGTCTGGGGTTATTCAGGCAGGCCCCTAAGTATGACAGAGAGGCAGATGGAGATTTGACACTCGGACACACAGAGGAAAGAAAGTGACATGACTGGAGGCACGGATCAGAATGATGGGGCCACAAGCCAAGAAGTGCTAGCAGCCACCAGAGGCTGGAAGAAGCAAGCAACCATTCTCCCCTAGAGCCTTCAGAGGGGGTTGGCCCTACCGACACCTTGACTTTGAATACACATGCACCACCTGTGCACGCACACGTGCCATACATACATGCACACGCACAAAATAAGAGTGACAATGTGCCTTTCTCAGAGGGTCCCTGGGAGGGTTGAGATGATGCCTATTCCAGGTCTGCCACAGCTCCTGGCACCTCATTACCACTCAGTAGTTGCACACTACTTGTCACAATAGGAAAAACCATTGTCTAAAAGTAAAACTCAGACAAAGGTAGAAATCTTGAAAAGTCTCCTAGGGCTGCCATAGCACATTACCACCACCTAGGTGGCTTGAGACAACACAGATTTATCTTGCTGTCTGCAGGTCGGAGGTCTGAAAGGGTTGGGAAGGTCATCCATGTTCTTTTGGGGGTTCGAGGGGAGAACCTATTTCCTTGCCTTTTCTGGCTTCTAGAGGTCCCTCCTGTCCCTCAACTCAGGGCTCTGCATCACCCTGGCCTCTGCTTCTGTCATTGCATCTTCTCTGACACTGACCCTCCTGCCTCCCTCTCACGAGTGCCTTTGTGTTAAACACACCTGGGTAATCCAGGGTACTCTCTCTATCCTTAACTTTATCATACCTGCAAAGTAAGGTATTGTAACATACTCACAGGTTCTGAGGATTACTAAGATGTGGACATTTTAGGGGCCATAATTCTGCCTACCACAGAGAAACTTGGGGCTCTGCTTCGTCCATCAGAGGAAAGAAAAGTTCTACAAATGGACCTGGGTTTTTTCCCAGTTGAATTTAGTGGGAAAAGAAGGAAATGTGTATTTTTTTAATTGTTTTCTCTTTAGACTTTATTTAGTTATTCCTAGAGAGAGGGGAAATGAGGGAGAAAGGGAGAGAAACATCAATGTGTAGCTGCCTCTTGTGCTCCCCCCACTGGGGACCTGGCCCACAACCCAGGCATGGGCCCTGACTGAGAATCGAACCGATGACCCTCGGGTTCACAGGCTAATGCTCAATCCACTGAGTCACACCAGCCAGGGTGGAAATGTGCATTTAAATACAATATTTATAGCCAGCAGACACATTTACGTGTTCAGGAGCCTATTTCATTAGGAGACTTATAATCCAACAGGCAGATCACTAGCCTCATACACGGAACAATGGGGACAGTAAGAGGGACCTCAGATAATGCTCCTCACTTTCTTACAAAACGTCAGGAGAATTATCACCCAGCAACACTTCTGCTGCTGCTTGTCGGCAGCTCATGTAATCAATGGAACATTCATCCCAACCCTGTCCCCGACCATCCCATTTCCATGACATCATCGCTTCTTTGGGTAGGAGATTGCTCTGCAAACTTTCCCAGAGGAATACATTTGGCTCGGCCCCAGCTTGCTCCTCTGCATCGTCTACTCTCTTTCCCCCTCAGAATCTGCTAAGCCAGACCGTTCCGGGTTCTTATAAATCTGCTGCCTCTCTGCCCCATAGTATCTGTCCCCTCCGTCCTTCCTCTCTCTCACCCTCTGCCTGGAAAAGCCTTCTCTCTAACACAGATGTTCAAATGCGATACCCAAAGGGGAGAAGGTCGTCCAGTGCTCAGAGTATTTACCCGAAGTCTAAAAGCGGTGAAGTGGCTTCCCAGGGTGGGACCAGGTAGGGACAAGTATGGGAAGTGACTGCTAACGGGTATGAGATTTTGGGGGGTGGTTGCACAACTCTATGAATATATTAAAAACCACTGAATGGTACACTTTAAATGGGTATGTTATCTCTCAATGAAGCTATTAAATAAAAGACTCAGTCTAATAGGCTCAATAAATAAGAACAGACCAGATTTCCTTAGGAAGTATGCCTGTTTTTTTGATAATCCAAAAGGCTGTATCTTTACTTTAGTATAAATAAATCCTAGTGATTTAACAAGTTATGTTATAAAAATGTCATGCCTCTCAGAAATTTAATCCAGCCCTCTTGCTCACTGGGTCCATCTTACCAGCTGGGGATATGAAGTGCAAAGATGATCACACAGGACCCCCCCTGGAGGAGCTCCGTGTCTACTGGAGGAGACGGTGAGGTTAACGGACTGTGACACAGTGACACAGTAAGAGCTGTGACAGAGAGGAGCAGAAAGAACTTCAGGAACACAATAGGAACCAGCAGAGCTCGAATGAGTTTAGCCTGCCTGACCCATTGAAGACAGAAAGCCACCCCTAGTACAAGTGTCCCTGACACCCCAATGCCACTCACAATGCCCCCTGGCCTCACACCTTCATGCCCTCCACCACGCTACCTGTTAACCAGTACCTGGGCTCCTGGGCCCGTTCCTCTCCTCTGCCTTGCTGCGCTGCCCGAGCCAGCCTGGGGCTGGGGGGGAAAGCAAGGGATGCTCTTTTAGGGAAGTCTTCCCAGCAAAGGCAACACCTCCTCCTAGTTTCAAAGGACACGTGAGAGGTAGTCAGGTGAAGAAGGGAAGGAAGAAAGACTTTTAAGTCAAGGGCACACCTGTCCAAAGACACAAGGGCTGGAAGCACATCAGTCTGATTCCAGGAGTTCGAAGCAGTTGTGGCTGGCCGCGCCGGAAGAAGGTCATAGGCCATGGACAGGGAGTGGCGGGGTGGGGGTGGTGCGGCTCCTGAGAAGCGTCATGCCGAGGAGTCAGGACATGATGTTGGGAGCTATGGACACTCTTCAAATGCCCACGAGAGACACAAATGTCCACAGCAGCACTCGTCACAATAGTCAAACGGTGGAAGCAACCCAAACGTCCATCAGCAGGTAAATGGGTAAATAAAATGTGATGTGTCCTTACAATGGGATATTACTCAGCCAATGGGATATTACTTCACTCCAAAAAGGATCAGAGTTATGACACAGGCTACCACGTGCATGAACTCTGAAGACACAATACAAAACAAAAGAAGCCAGCCACAACGAACGAATGTTGTATGATTCCACTTGCAGGAGTTACCGTAACTAGGCAAATTCAGAGACAGAAGTACACTGGAGAGACCCGGGGCCGGGCGGGGCACGGGGGCTAGTGCTGAGTGGGTTTCCTTTGGCGGTGATGGGAAAGACTTGGAAGCAGATTGTAGTGATACGTGTACAACATTGCAAAAGTCATTAGTGCCACTGAATTTACACTTTAAAATGGCATATTTTACCACAATTAAAAAATTTAAGTATGAGAAACACATGTTCATAGCAGTATTACTCATAATAGCCAACAAGCGGAAGCAACCCAAGTGTCCAACAACAGATGAGTGGGTGAACAAACTGTGCCCACCCTACAATGGAATATTACTCAGCCACAGAAAGGAACGAAGTACTGATACAGGCTACAGCCTGGATGAACCTCCACAACACACACGAAGTGTAGGAAGCCAGACACAAGCGGTCACACATTGTACGATTCCATTTATGCGAAATGTCCAGAACAGGCAAATCCATAGAGACTACTGATCGTCAGGGGCTGGGAGTGGAAGGAGTGAGCCGTGACTGGGATTTCCTTTAGAGGGGATGAAAATACTTAGCAACTAGATGCAGGTTATACTTGCATGACATTTTGAAATTACTAAATATCACTGAGTTACATTCTTTAAAGTGCTTAATTTTAAGCTATGTGAATTTCCTCTCAATTTTTTAAAGTATAAGTTGAATAGCTTCCTAGTTCCATTTATATCTGTCCCACAGTTTAAGGAGTTTAAACCACTGAGCAGACCCAAAACCCACGGCAGTCTTCATTCCGATGCAACATTCCCCCAAGTCCTTGGGAGCACACCTGCCTGCCAGTCAAAAGCGGGGGTTGCTTGCACTCCACCTCACAATACTGCCGCTTTCAAAAAGAAACCGCAGGTAACAGCTGTGTAAAGGCAGGTTGAAGGCCATTTCCAAGCAGAAAGCCTTGTCTTCCCCCTTGTCTTGACCACAGAACAGAGGTTATGTCTAAAATGGTGACGATCTGGTCTGCCTGGGAATGCGAGGCTTCCCCTCTGACCCGGGGCCGCCTTCCATTTTCTGGAAGCCCAGTACTGCTGGTTCCGGAAATCTCAGGGCAACTGCCTGAATCCTTTCTCCAGTCCTCCCCTTCACACACTGTTTTCAAATTTCCTCCCGGTGATTTCCACCCCTGGTTTTCAGTCTTTCTCCTACAACCACAGTCTTATTCCTTCTAGTTCAATGAGTTGAGAAGAAACTCAGCAAGGGCTTTAGAAGACTCCAGGGCGTCCAGAGTGAAGCTCACACGTTCTGCATGCAGGAGCACTGGCGAGCTGTCTCAAGTCCCTCAAGCCCTTGGGTCTTTATGATAAGCAGGGGCATTCATCTTTCCCTCTGTGTGAATGAGGCCACCCACAGGTCCCAGATGTATAGAGGCAGGGCAATGAAAAGCTGAATCTACTAACAGAACCAGGATAATATTAAAAGGAAAGCAGCCCTGGCTGGTGTAGCTCAGTGGATTGAGCGTGGGCCTGCGAACCAAAGGGTCGAAGTTCAATACCCAGTCAGGGCACGTGCCTGGGTTGCAGCCCAGTTCCCAGCAGGGGCTGCATGAGAGGCAACCACACATTGATGTTTCTCTCCCTCTCTCCTTCCCTTCCCCTTTAAAGATAAATAAATAAAATCTTTTTAAAAAAGCAAAATATAGAGAAACTTGGATGGTTTTTATAACCATTGCATTAAGATTTCCAACTACCTTATGGTATTCTACAGTGGCTCTCAACTGGGGGTGACTCTGCCCCCAGGGCATGTCTGTCAATGTCTGGGGACCTTTTGAGTTGTCACAACTGATGGGGAGGGGGTGCTCCTGGCATCTGTCAGACAGAGATTGGGATGCTGCTCAACACCCCACAATACACAAGGCTGCCCCCTACAACTATTAAAGAATAATCTGGCCCTGGATAGCAACAGGGCCAAGGTGGAAACACTCAGCTATACCATATTTACATTAAAGACTATTTTTATTTTATATTTTGAACCTATTTTAGTCGAGCAGGAAGACATTTAGATAGACCCCGAAATGTTTATCCAGAGTATTTCCTATTGATGAAATTCCTCAAACAGAAAAGTAAATAACACCGATTCCTGAAAGCTTCCCCATCCTTTTCGTCACTCTGCAAATCGACAGGCTAGGGATTGCTGGAGCGTGGACCCGAAATGCCCAAGGTGGAGACAGCCGCTCCACGGAGGGAGTCTAAACAGGGTCCGGCTCTGGGCTCTGCTCCCAGATGAATGGGGTGGCCCTGCCCTCGGGCTCCACCACTGTGACAGACTGTCCGACACAGATACTATTACGGAGACCGGCAAAGAGGCGATTCACTTCTTCAGGGAGAATGACCAAGAAGGTGGATGGTGAACTGGGTCCTCCAGGAATTCTGACAGAGAACAACAGGAGGGAGAACACTTGAGAAAGAGAAAGCTAAAACATCAGTATGTGTGGAATTGTGCCCCACACCGCCAAAAAAGGGACATATTGAATTCGGAGTTTCCAGTCCCTGAGAATGTAACCTTATTTGGAAACATGGTCGTTGCGGAGGTAGATGTAATTAGCTGAGATGAGGTCATAGTGAAACGTTCGGGTCCCTAATCCGGTAGGGCTGGTGTCTTTGTAAGGAGAGAAGAAACACAGACTCCCGGGGAGATGCCACATGCAGGGGAAAGGGGAAACTGAGGTATGCCGTTGCAAACCGAGGGATGCCAAGGACTGCGGAGAACCACTGGAGAAGCAGGAGGGATTGTCCCCTACAGGTGTCAGGGGTATAGGAGCCCTACCGGCACTTTGATTTTGGACTTCCAGCCTCCAGAATTGTGAGAAAATAAATTTCTGTGGTTTTAAGCCACACAGTCTGTGGCACCTCGCTACAGCAGTCCTGGGAAACTAATACAGTCATACAGAGCTGAACAACATAACATTCTTTCCTTTTTGACAAACAATGGGATAATTGTTCCGGTCAATGTGCTGAAGAAAGGAAGATTCAATGTTGAAAAGATACCGGAGAACCTGTTACATCTTTGAAGGCAACATGGAGGAAGCGTGATGGTGGGAGCTGGGGAGGAGGAAGGAAGAGACAGAAGGAAGGTGTTCTCACGGGCTGAGACTTAGGCCAAGAGTAGCTGTAAATTCTGAGATAACAGGCAGTACATACACTCGCATCAATGCCAGTCATTGACTCAACCATCACCTGGGGCGTTTTCAAACCCTCGGTGTCAAGGACAATAAGATGCACTTAGGGCTTCAGTGCAGGTCACAACCAGGGAGGAAGAGGCAACTGAGAAAGGAGGAAGAGGAGGAGCAGGAGGCAACACACAACTGGCAGTAAATAAAAATGCAATTCCATCAACAACACACAAAAAAATGAAATAAGTTTAACCAAGTATGTATAAAACCTGGAGAGTAAAAACTGCAAAAGATTTCTGAAAGAAATTTTAAAAGACTAAAATCAATAAAATGATATACCATGTTCATGGGCAGGAAGAATCAAATAGTTTTATGATGTTGGTTCTCCCCAAGTAGAGCAATAGACTCAATATGACCCCAACCAAAACTCCAGCAGAGTTCAATAAAAATTGACAAGTTGATGCTAAAATTTATATGGAAATACAAATGCCCTAGAACAAAAAAGCAATTTTTAAAAAAGAAGAACAAAGGTGAAGGAATTACCTGACCATGTGGTACTGGTTGAAAAGACAGACATATAGAACAATGGAACAGAAGAGAGAGTTCAGAAATATACCCACAGGTATGTGGCCAATTGATTTTTGATAAAAGCGTGGAGGTAATCAAATGAAAAAAGGAAAGTCCAGCAATAAATGGTGATGGTACAACTGAATGCCTACATGGAAAAAATAAACACCAAACCTTATGACGTAACATACACAAAAATTAACCAGGAATAGATCACAGACATAAATGTAAAAGCTAAAACTATAAAATTAGAATAAAATGTAGGATACAGTATTTGCGATCTTAAGACAGGCAAAGATTTCTAAGATAAGACACAAAAAACACAGACCATAAGAGAAAAACTGGTAATTAGACTTTATCAAAGTTTAAAACTTTGCTGTGTAAAGAACACAGTCAAGAAATGAAAAAGACGGTAATGGACTGAAAGAAGACACACGCACACACATTTGACAAGACTTGTAGCCAGAATCTAACATGATCCCTTATAACTTACTCCTAAGACAACCTCATTTTCTTAAATGCGCAAAAGGTTACAAAAGACACTATTAAAAGAAGGTATGTGAATGACCAATAAGAACATGGAAAAGTGCTCAATACTGGTCATCAAGGAAATGCAAATAATAACCACAATGAATAGCCACCACACACTATTAGAATGGCTAAAATTAAAAACTGACAATAACAAGTGTTAGCTAGGACATGAAGCAACTGGAACCCTCATACAGAGTTGGTGGGAATGTTAAAAATGGTGTATCTATTTTGGAAAAAGGTGTGGCAATTTAAAAAGTAAAAGCAATTAAAAAATATCTTTTACTTAAAAAGTAAACATACACCTGCCATACAATGCAGCTACTCATAGGTGTTTACTGAGAGAAATGAAAAAACACGTCCATAAAAAGACTTGAACGAAAATGTTTGTAACAGTTTTACTCATAATATCCAAAACCTGGAAACAACCCAAATGTCCAGCAACAGGTGAATAGAGAAACAAATATGGAATGCTACTCAATAAGAAAAGGAGCCCTGGCTGGTGTAGCTCAGTGGATTGAGCGCGGGCTGCGAACCAAGGGGTCGTAGGTTCGATTCCCAGTCAGGGCACATGCCTGGGTGGCTGGCCAGGTCCCCAGTGAGGGCCATGTGAGAGGCAACCACACACTGATGTTTCTCTCTCTTTCTCCCTCCCTTCCCCCTCCCCTACCTTCCCCTCTCTAAAAATAAATAAATAAAATCTAAAAAAAATAGATATTAAAAATATATACTTTTAAAAAAAGAAAAGGAAGTGAATTATGAATTGCTGATATATGCAACAACATAGCTGAATCTTAAGAGTACACATCATCTGATTACATTATATGAAATTATGCAAATTGTAAACCTAGAGTGATGGAGGCCAGAGAGTGGTTGCCTGAGGCCAGAGGTGAAGAGGGAATTGACTTCAAAGAGACTCAAAGGAACTAGGGCGGGGGATGATGTAAATATTCCGTAATTTAACTGAGGTGACGGTTACTTGGATGTACACATTTGTCAAAATGTCAACCCATACACTTATGATGAGTGCTGTTTATCCTATGCAAATGATACCTTGATAAAGTTGATTTAAAAAGTAACAAAGATGGAGGCAAGGGTCTCCTTGACATTTTTGGAGCCCCAGGAGGTCTGGCTGGGCTGTGGTTTGATCCTGCTGCGTGCGTCAACCAGCGACATGATTCTGGTATCTTGTTGACATGCAGCGAGAGACCAGGGCTCTGAGTTTTTCTCTGCTGACTTATGCGTACATCTTCCCAGCACTCAGTAAATGATGAGAGTAAAAGGTTTGAGATCAATTCTCATCTGTGTGCTCTGCGGCAGGAAACTCTGATTGTGATTCATAACATTCTCTCTCTGCCAGCCTCTTGGAAGATGCAGACAGAATGAAAAACTTGTCATTTACCTGAAAGAGGGGAGGCCAGTTTGGGTGAGCACCCACCTGAATCAAGAGCCACTTAGCACAGCCTCTGGCTGGGAAGAGCTGAGACGGTTGGCTCCTCCTTGATGGTCTCCAAACCAGGAGGGCCCATGGGGTCACCTGGACCCAGTGTAAGGAATCTGACCTATTAGGAAGTGACAGCCTCATTGATTGATTTCCTACCATGCAAGCTTATGTCACAGGCTCACAGAACCAGACAGAATCTTGAGAACCACTGAAAGGCCACCCCATCCTCAGGCCTGCTGCTATCCAAACCACCCTGGACAAGCAAGAGGATAACTGGCCCCACACTTTGGGGGTAAATTAGTCCTTGGACAACCAATTGCCATGTTGACAGTGAGTGCCTGTGTCAGATGGTCAATCTGAGGTACCAGATGTGGACAATCCAAGGCCCAGGGTCGATCCACCTGTCACTTTGGGGTCCTGGCACCCGCTGCCTGAGGGTCTAGATAACCAGGGAGAATCCGGCAGGTGCCCCGGGACTGGTTAATGCAGTCAGAAGATACTCTATGCAGTGCGACAGGCAGGGAAGAAGAGAGACAAGAGCCGGTGTGGACTTCTGTTAGCCAAGCGGTCTGTCCCCCTCCCTCCTTAGCCCACTCCACTCCATTCCTACCCAAGAGGCAGAATGTCCTTAAAGTGAACTGCATCATTTCTCTTTTCCAAACCCTTCAGTGGCCTCTCCTTGCATTTAGGGTAAAATCTGGAAAGCCTTAATGCTATGGAGCCCCGTGCATACAGTAATTCCCTAGGGCTTGCTTACTCAGCAGATGCTAGGCTCTTTGTCCAGAGATGCTAATTCTGGGAGTCGGACTTGAACCCGAGCATCTGCCTTGGTGACAAGCCCCTGAGATCAGCCTGATGCTCATGCCCCATGACTCCTGCTTCAGACACTCTGTCCTCTGGATCAGCCTCCCGCACCTCTCCTCTCATCCGGGGCTGCTCTCGCTCCCCCCTCCCCTGGCCCATCACCTCCAAGTGCATGAGTCCCTTCCCTTTCCTTTCAAGGCACAAAGTCCCTTCCCCATGGCGGGGTGCAGGAGGGCCTTGCACAGGCCTTAGCCACCAGCCCAGGCCTCTGTCAGCTCCTCCCACATGCATTCTTGGATTTAGACAATTCTTATTTCCTCCAAGTCAAGTGAAGTGCTCTTAAATTTAGCTTCAAGACAAGTTATCAACAAGTGTCTTTAACACTCCAGAATTGTCTGGAGCTACCATTCTTCTGTCCTGTTTCAAAATGTTCCGTTGGCCTGTGTTTCTCTACCTAGAACATCAGTCTCTGCCTGATGCCACCCTGTCCCATTCCCCGAGTTAACAAAGTTAATGCAAGATCTGGGAAGCCTGCAAAGCAGAAGGGAAGAGGCAGGTTAAGAAAAGTGAGCAGATGAATAGGTCCTAGGTCAGAGGGGAGCAGTGGCCTGCCCCCCATGTTCCCTGGTGGGGGACAGTGGAAAGCCTTCCTCATGTGACTTGGGGACAAGCCCCGTGGGTACCAGCAGCAGAGAGGGGCTCAGTCCTGATACCAGTTAATATTTGCAGATGGCCCCACTGCGGACTTTTGACATCCTGTGCCAGACGTCCTAACTCAGTTCTGATTGAGGAAGTACCCGCAGCAGTGGGACCCTGAGCTCCCTCCCGGTGCCCACTCCACTCTCCAGGGCCGAGTCACACAACCGTGGGGTCCCAGGGACCTTGCCCACCCTCACCCCACCTCAGACCCCTTGGAGACCAGATTCAACTCGCCTGGAAATCAGTTGCCTTATGTATCTTTTTTTGGGGAAAAAGAAGCTTACAGAGATGTTCTCGTGAACTTATTTTCCTAGATTTAAGGGAAGGAAAGATTTGGGTCACTTATACAGATTCCATCTCCATTTTACTGAAAGCGTAGTTTATTTGCTTTCCCAGCGGGTCTACTGTGGTAACTGACTGGGCCCTGGACTCCTCCTAGGAGGTGCACGGCTTCAGGAGGTCACAAACCCCTTGTGGATGCCCATGGGGTTTGATCCTACTGAGACAGACCATGAACCATTGCTCCAGGGGGGCAGCAGCGTCTTCGGAACCAAAACGCTGAGTTCAAACTCCAGCTCCACACCAGACAAACGAAGTCACTCCAGGAGGGTCCCTGTCATCACTTGAGAGTTCTGTGCAGGGCTGTTGAGGGGTCTTTCCAGATTGTCTGCATGAAAGCTCTCCTGGCGACAGAGGTCAGGATGCACGCGTGTCCTCTGAGAAGCCCAGCCAGGCTCCCCATTTCTTCCCCCTCTTAATCACTGCACACGGTCTGCACCGGGGGTTCCCATCCTACAGAGAAGGAAACAGGGGTTGAGGGAGGTTACTGACCATCCCTGATCAATAATTGAAAGAGGCTGAACCTTGGAAGTAGAAGGGAAAAGAAAAAAGGAACCAAAACCGAGATCACGCTTCTTTGTTCGCCTTCTGGAACTCAGACACCCAGCTCTCTGAAGCGAGCATTAGGTTGAGTTCTGGAATGTTTTTTAGAGAAAGATAACTCTCCCATCCTGTCGTGTTTTTCACTCTCCTCTGCTCCCCACCTGCTTGTTGCTGTCTGCTGGTGTCACACCTTCTGCACACTCAGAGCTCAGAGCAGAATTGGGCTGGGTAAAACCAAGGCTCCATCTGCCCGCCTGCATTCTGGGGGATGTCTGAAGGTAACCCAGTGCCGGCACCCTCTGCCAGGAGCCTGAGAAGCCTTCTGCAGCGCCACCCGGCTCCCATCCACTCTCAGCAGAATAAGCCGGCACCAAATCCAGCCCCGGGTGCCACCCAGCCAGATGGCAGGGGAAGCAAAACAAAAGTGACCTTGTTAGCAGAGTGCGTCTTCCCTGGGAGAAGCTATTTTCGTTGTGGTTGTGAACCGAAGTCGTCTCGGCTGCATTCGCCTTCCCTGCTAGGGCTGTGTGATGTTAATTTGTTCCAAAGTTCAGTATTTTGATTAGAACCAGGAGTGCCAGATTTTGTCAGAAACATTTTGGAAGGGGGTGGGCTAGTGAGCGCTTACTCTTGGTCTCCCTCTCTCTCTCCTCTCTCACTTGGCCGCCGTACAAAGTAAATGTTGTTGCAGCAGCTGCTCTGGGGGAACAGCCCATGGCAAGTCGAAGCTGAGGGGCGAACTGGCTCCTCCCTGTATGTAGCCATGACTTCATCGCCATGGAGGCACGGACTGGGGACAGAAGTGGAGCCGTGCCGTTAGGACACACCCTGGGTTTGCAGGAGCCAAGAAAAGAGCCCCACACAGCGCCTGGAACATAGGGGTCCTCAGCGAATAAATGCATGCTGGGTAAGGGAGCAAGCTTCCCCAAGGCCTGAGCTAGCGGAGGTTCTGCAGCCAAGAGGCTGTGTTCAAAGGCAGTTCTGGACTCTGAGAGCCCTCTGTCTCTCTTTATCTTTGGTTCGCTTCCCCTGACCTCTCTCTCTCTCTCCCTCTCTCTCTCTCTCACTTAGAAACCCAAATAACGTGTTGACTGTATTCTGCATTTCAAAATAAACACATAGAAGATGAAAGTGACCCCAACCTCTAGCCCTGATCCTCGCCCTCCAGTCCTTCCTGGAGGTCACTAGGTACAGCTCTTTCACCCGAGTTCATCAGCGTTCGATTGTATCACACCTATTATTTTTCGTCAGTCTGGTGGGTGAAAAATGTTTTGTGGTTGTTTTTTGTTTGTTTGTTTGTTTTGTAGCATAATTGGGAGCATGAACTCTGAACCCAGGTCGCCTGCCATCTGACCACAGCCCGGTATCGGCAGCAGCAGCAGTGGCAGCTGTGTGAACAAGTTGCTCAGTCTGACTGAGAGTCTGTTTCATCCTGTGCTGAAAAGGAAGGGTCCCCCGGTTCCATCACGGCGGGGTGGGGGCGCTGGATGAACTTGCATGTGTAGAGGGCTCAGACCAGCCTGGCTCACGGAAGGGCTCCAAAGTCTGGCTTTTCCCGTCACTGCTATGCTTTCTCTGGCCACTCATGATGGTGAGCACACCCCACACCCCCCACCCCACACCTTCCCATTTCAATTCAGTGTAGGCAATTTTCCATATTTCCCAGGTTCCACACTAAGCCTGGGAAAGAACTTCGAAGCAGTGAATTCTGGGCTTGTGATCCAGCGGCCTCTTCACAGTTCAGCCTAAGAGGAAGAGAACTGACTCTCAGGTGTTGTGGCTTTCTGTTCCTTCCAGCTGGGACATCTAAGGTCCTGAGGGCAGAGGGACTCCTCGGGGGCAGAGACCACAGAGACCAGCATCTCCAAGACAGCTCTCCCTCTCCCTCTCCAGGGCCAACTCCAACTAGCTTCCTGAAGAGCAGGGTAGAGGAGGGTTCTGAAGTACAACAGAGCTCGCTGGGAGAGGGGCCGATAGGCTTGTGATGCTCTGCTGTGAACACGCGAGGCGGGTGCTGGTGCCTGCCTGCCATCCACCCGCTGCCCCACTCACCGCCCACCCCCCACCCTCTGCTCTGCCTACCGGGAAGCAATGCCTTCGAGGAGAGTAAGGAACGGACCCTTTGCCAGACACAGGCCACTCGGGCTGCATTTCCAGGCCTCTTTTTTCCTCTGCCTGATCTGAATGGGCCTTGGTTTGGGGTTCGAAAGGACCAAACAGCCTGTGAATGGTCTCCTCCAGGAGGAAGGTCTGGATGCCCTGGGCCGCTCCCTCATCCAGTTGGCCAATGTGAAGGCTTGATAGGCTTCTCCCAGGTATTAAAAATGCAGTCGCACAGGCCCTGGGCAACAGTCGTTTAGGGGCACAAGTGAGCCTGAAGGGGACTTGGCTCTCCAAGGTGCCTGCATGCTCTCAGCCTTGGATCAATACTTGGAGGGGAGGAGCAGAGGTGCAAGGTAGGGACGCAGAGACTGCCGCTGTTGCTGGAGGCTGCGGCTCGAGAGGGGCCTGGCCAACTTCTCCCTCCCTCTCCTTTCCCCTGTGGGGCCAGGGGGACTGAGGAGGGCTCTGCTGCAGCCTGCCATCTGCTGCTGTAAACATCTGTGCCTGCTGACTTCCATGCAACAAACTCTGTCCTTCCTCCTCCCTTCCCTCCCCTTGCTCCTCCTCCTCCCCCTCCCTGGGGAAGGTCATTAAAGTGGGTGTGCAGATTGCAGGCCAACGTTCAAGACACATCCTGGCCTATCCAGGTACAGGGCAGCCAGCACTTCCTCATCAGTACCTGGCCAGCCAGACTGGCAAGTCTCCGGGTAGCTCACAGATGTGCTGTGCTTTGAGAAAACCCAACAGGAACAAAGTCCACATTTGCAAAGCAGACGCCAGTGAGCAAAGTGTCCACATTGCACAGTGACCATTCTAACCAATTTAAGGATTTCATTCCTCCACTGGTTCTAAGTTCTTAACCAGAAGAAGAGGGCCCACGTACTGGGTCGCCTGGGAGCTTTTCAGCATTCACCTGGCCAGTCCCCATGGATCCCATTCCCAGACAATCAGACTGGGGAAGTTACTGGGAGAAGTGCACAGGACCCAGAGGACGCCGACAGATCCCCTCCTCTACCACTACCACTGCCGTCTGTGTGCATTTCGGGTCTGATTTAAAAATCAGTAATTACCTACATAATGGGAAAGGGCTGTCTCTGCAACAAATGGTACTGGGATATCCACATGTAAAAGAATAAAGTTGAACCCTTACCTTATAGCATATATAAAAATTAACTGAAAATAAAGACCTAAGTAAGACCTTGCACTACAGACCTTCTAGAAGAAAACATAGGGGAAAAGCTCTAGGACATTGGACTTGGCAATGATTCATGGATATGACATAAAAAGCATGGGCAACAAAAGTAAAAACAGACACATGAGACTATTCAGTTTAAAAATTTTCCGCATCAAGGAAAGCAGTCAACACAGTAAAAAGGCAACCTACGGAATGAGAGAAAATATTTACAAACCATATATCCAATGCGGGAATATCCAGAATACGTAAGGAGCTTCTACAACTCAACACCAAAAAACCAACCACCTGATTTTTAAAATGGGCAAAGGACTTTGGAGGGATAAACAACCCTCCAAAAAAGATACAAATGACCAACAAGCATATGAAAAGATGCTCAGCATCGTGAGAAATGCGATTCAAAGTCACAAGGAGATGTCACCTCACACACAGCAGGATGCTACTTTCCAAAGAACAGAAAATAAGTGTTGGCCAGCGTGTAGAGAAGCTGGAATTCCTGTGCGCTGTTGATGGGGATCCAAAATGTTGCAGCCATCGTGGAAAACAGGGTGGAGGTTCCTCCCAAGATTAAAACAGAGCTACCCTATGACCTGGTAATCCTACTTCCGGGCACGTATCCAAAAGAACTCAAAGCAGGATATCGAAGAGATTTGCACATCCACGTTCACTGGAGCATTACTTGCAATGGCCAGAATGTAGGAGCAGCCCAGTGTCCATCAACAGAGGAGCAGGTCGAGAAAATGCGGTCTGTACATGCGATAAAATCTTATGGAGCCTTAAGAAAGAAGGAAGCCCTATCACACGCTACAGCAAGGATGAACCATGCATGGACACCATGCTCAGTGAAACAAGCCGGTCACAGAAGGACAAGTGATGTATAATGCCACTCACGTAAAGTATCTAAAATAGTTCAAAGTCATAGAAACAGAAAGTAGAAAGGTGGTTGTGAAGGCCTGGGGGAGGGGACAGAAGGAATGAGTGTTTATTGAGTACTGAGTTTCAGTCTTGCAAGATGAAAACTTTCTAGAGATTCATAGCATACAGTGTAAATATGGTTGATGCTACTAAACTGCACACTTAAAATGGTTAAGATGGTAAATTTAATGTTCTTTGTTTTTCACCACAGTAAAAATAAAATTAGTAATTACCTACAGTGGAGAAGGTGGAGGTTAAAGTTAACTACTCTATTGCACCGTGTCCTTTAGATCAACTGGAAATGAGTTTTGAACACCTCAGAAAAGAACATGTACTTCTATTAGATCATAGGATTATATTTTGAATTTTTTTTATTTCTACATATTAGATCCAGAACACATTGTCTTTATAAAATAAGCATCTAAGGCATACTCCTGCCTTCGCAGAAGTCATTTTATTTCATAGAACAATCTATTTGTGAGTAGGCAGGGACCTTTAAAGACTCCAAGAGTCTCCTTTAATAGGGATGACGACTTGGGGAATTGACTTGCTCCTCCTAATATGTGTTGGGAGGCACAGTTCTAACAATTCATTTCTTTATAGCCACGTGGAGAATATAAGCCCCCTTCTGCTCGGGGACTACGTCTGCTTTGCTCACTGCTGTGTCCCCAGTGGCCAGAATAGTGCCTGGCCTGAAATGAGCCCTCAGTAAATGTTTGTTGAACAAATGAATGAACTTGTGAAAGGATCTACCAGTGAAATGTTGCATCATGGGGATCTGTGAGAATGAATTCCTACATCTGTGTTATTTCAACGTGTCCAATTCTGTGCATGCCTGCATTACTAATGCATGTTTTTGTGCACTGACCATTTATCCTTAGAGATGACCTAAATAGACATTCAGGGGCTACCTGATCAGATAATTCAATTGCAGAACCAGAAGTAATATTATTATATTTTATAAATAAGAGTACAAGGAGTACATAGTAATCTCTCAAATCATGGAAGACTAGTTCCGGAAGATGGTCTGAGAAAAAGAGTTCCATGGTCAAATGAGGGAGAAATTTGGGGTTAAGCAGAGCTAAAGAGGTCTCTAAATGTGAAATGTTTTAAAGTCTTTAAAGGCCAAAGTCCACGGTCACTCTCAGCACGTGGAAAGAATACGCAGCACTTCTCAAACTCATTTGATGTTGGGAGCCTCTGGATCCTTTCCTTGAGGAAGATTTTGCAGTAAAACAGGTAAATATTGAACTAGAAGAATTTTGCTTGGAAGAAGGATTCACCGTGGCTGGGATCAGAGGGAGCTGGAGGCAGGCAGAGGCAGGCAGAGTGAGAGAGGGCTCCTCCATCCATTCACTCTTTCATTCATTCACGCACTCAGCACACCTTGTCAAATGCACACAGACAGCCAGACTTGTGAAGGGCACTGCAGATATGAAGGTGGGTGAGAACTGGGCTGCTGTGCCCACCCACACGCAATCCAGGAAAATCTGAACACCAGGCATCAGATTTGCCAGATGCCAGAATGCCAGAACCCCACCAAACTGACTCAAGCCAAAAAGTGGAAGTTATGATGGAAGTTATGGGCTCCAATATTTGAAAAGTCCAGGGAACGCTCACTTCAGGGACCCAGCCAGCCACTTAGATGACCGATTGAAACGCTGCACCATTCCTCTCCTACGATAACCGGAATAACTCCAGTGTGAGAGAGGAAGGAAATTGAACAAAACAAGAGCGAGGGTGGGGTGGGAGAAAGAAGCTAAACAGCACAACAAACCATCAGATGCCTGGCAGTCACCAAGTTGTGCTGTGCCGGAAGGAAAGGACCGGCACCCAAAGTCAGTACGACTGCAGACATTCGGAGCGATGTGTGACTTCCACGGTGCGCCTGGGGAGCTGCGGTCCCCGAAATGGCCTTCTGCCCTGCTCCTGACCATGTCCTCCACCCTCCAATTAAACAGCAGCCAACGGTGATGTGAACCACATGTGCAGCTTGTGGGGACATACACTTGCAGAGGAGAGGGTCGGAGTCAGGGGTGGAACTAGAGGCCGATATTTTCTGTTTTATTGGTTTCTTCCTGGTGTGTGTGGGTCTTAGGGCGGCGAACTCAGACCACATGTTCCCTTCGAGCACTCTGGGCCGTGTGATTATTATTCGTGTCCATGTGGGGGTAGGGGAGAGGAGGATGGCTAGAGCAAGTCCTTTCATTGGCGAGAACCTGAAGGCCCGTGGAATGCAACCTGTCATTAGGGCACCTTGCAAGGCAGCAGCTGGGCCTGGCTGCTTAACACTCACACAATAGGAAAGGGTGAGAAGGGAGGAGGAAGTGAGGGAGGGAGGCGGGCAGGGAGATTGCTGATTCCTCCATAAAGAAAAAGAGGGAAGGAAATCCTCTGGTTTGGGTTTCGGTTCCAAGACACTCTCACACTGGGGAAATTCCCAAAGATCCTGCGCCAACCACGGCTCCATTTTCCCCTTGCGTGCCCGCAGGATGTCACCAGATTTCTTGTCAGACACACTCATCTTCTGTAGACTCTGCATGACTCTGGCCTGAGGGACGGTGCTAACGGGTAAGTGCATCCATGATACTTGATATTCTGACATGTGACTCATGACTGCTTTAACAGAACCTGCCCCTCCCAACCTCACTCGACCTCCCCTGGGGAGCTCAGTTCTTACTCATTCCCATTTTACTGACAAGGAAGCTGAAGGTAGAAGGGAAATGTCTCCTGTCAACCAGCCAACAGCTGACAACTCCACGACCAAAGATTCCAACTTCCGTATTTCCTGAATCCCTTCAGGCCACGGGCTGTCACGCTGCAGCCTGCAGGCCAAGCCAGGTTCAATGTCTGCAACCTAAGAATGGTTTTTACATGTTTGAATGCTCCAGTAAAAAAAAAAAGCAAAAGAAGAACACTATTTCATGACATGTGAAAATGATAAATTAAAACTTCTGTCCATAAAGAATTTTATTGGCCAACAGCCATGCCCACTCACTAAACAGCACCTACGGCTTCTTTCGTGCCTCAGTGGTGGATTCAGTAGTTCCAACAGAGATTGTATGGCCCAAAAAGCTGAAAATATTTACTGTCTGGCCCTTTATAGAGAAGGCATCCACCATGACCTGCGATATTGGAGGCTGGAGGTTGAAACCCTCCATGGGAACTGCTTGGTCAGAGAGTTGCTTGCCCAAAATTCTTCACCCTCCCTGCAGCAACCCTCATCCAAGGAGGTGCAAAGGCCTGGCTCCCTGGCCTTCATGTGTGATGTTTCTGAAAAGCCATCCCAGCTCCAGGGAGGCCCTGTATCTGTCCAATCCTGTCCTCACTTCCCAGTGGATGCTATTCCCAAGAACTAGCCTCATAAAGCTACATGAAATCTCTGTCTCAGAATCTATTTCCTGGGGACCTGGTCTAGGATGGGGGACATAATGAAGTTGAGGAAAAAATATTGTCTTTCCTGCTCCAGGAACCATAGACCAGTAGCCAAGTGTCAAGTTCTTCTTAATCTTAGTATCATTCATGCCTCACCATTTCCAGACTGGTTCTCCTTCTGTTGATTAGATTTAATAGGGAGACTTCGGGTGCACTCTGGCTTTCTGATCAGCTTTCCCTACTCATATGCAGGTATGAGAAGTCAATCCACACCCCTTTTTGAAACACAAAAATTTCCCACTGCTCTGGGGAAAGGGTCACAATGATCTTCATAGCCCACACGGTCCTGCTTTCTCTCTCGCTGCACTTCATCCATGCGTCCCCTTGTTCTCTGAACTACACCTCACTGAGACTCTTTCTGCGTTAGTTCCCTCTACCACAGGATCTTTGCATATGCTACTCCCATTGCCTAGGCCCCACTTCACACCTGGTTCACTGCATTACTCTCGTTTAGTCTTCAGATCTCAACTCAGGTGTCTCTTTCAGGGGCAATTCCCTCATTACTCACAGCAAGTACAGTGCCCAGGACCCATGAGAAAATAAGTTTAATTTCTTTTAAAATTAGAAGAACACAAAGTCTACAATAATGATTATATTTAATGAAGAATCCAGCCTGGACTTAAAGGAATGCAGTTGTAAATGTAATTTTTAAAAACAAGAACAGGGCCCAGCGAGTCATGAGTAATGTGGCCCTAACCTCTCCTGACATCCCTGCAACCTCCCAACACCACCGGGTCAGGTTTTCCCATTAAATGCTTTCATCGAGCCCTGAACTCTTTCATCAGAGCACTTATCACAGCCATTGTTGTGTGTTTGTCCCTTAAACTGCAAGCCCGATAAGAGTGGGGACCATGTCGGGCTTATTTTCCATACATCATCATGACTTACACAGGGTCTGGCTCATAGTACATGCTCACTAAACATTTGCTGCCGGTGTGGCTGAGGGAAGGCAATCCACCTGCACAAGTTGCCATGCTTTTTAAGCATGAACACTCACACCAGCTACTTCTAACTGCTCAACTCGCCTGCAGGTCCAAGGGGAGGGGACAGGATGGAAACCAAGAGGAAAGACTCACAATGGACATGGGAGAATGGACGGTGCCAAACTTATCCCCTTGGGGAGCAGGGGCAAGGGGCGCAGAGAGGGAGCATAAACAAACATTTCCTTGTCTGGTAGGTCACTTTGTAATTATGTGCAGGTCAAGTGCTTTAGACTCCCGGAAGTCAGACAATATCTGCTTCCAGAGGCCATTAATGCTCAAGATCCCCCGGAGTGAAGAGGGACTTTCATTAGAAGCCCTCGTCCTGTGCAGGCAGGAAGCGTGCTAAGTGACAGTCCAGAGTGAGAGTACGAAGCAAGCAGAAAGCAATAGGAAGGAGCGCTGACCTCAGTGCTCAGAGAAGGAGGAGGAACAAAACAAATATACGAACCTGGGGACCTGGCCAAGTGCAGCTTGAAGCCCTGGACCATGTTCTCTGGGGGACAGGAGTGAGAATGACTTTGACTTTATGCTCTTGAAAGGAGCTGGCAAGAGGAGTGAGGGCTGGTGCTTTCGCCACAGGACGCTCTGTGCTACCACTGGCACTCCGAGGACAGAAAAGGTGTTGGGCCAGTCAGAGAGAGGACAACAGGAGACCATCAGGAGGAAGCAGATGAGGCTGCTGCTAGACATGGGACTCGGTGCTCACCACCTGGCTGCCCTCACTCATTTTCGCCCCAGGAAGATGGCGGGGACTTTTCAGTTGGTTCTCACTGCTGGGGTTGCAGTGCTCTGGGAGGGACGGGGCTAGAGCGGGATGAGGGCGAAGGGGGCGCCTGACTGACAGCCAAACAGAAAACTTAACCACAAACACAAAACCCCCAACTGGTAGCAAACAGGATGGACAGGTGGCCACAGGCCAAGATCCTCTGGGTTCGTGTTTGACTTCAGCTCAGTGGCACAGCAGCCAGGGTTTCCCTTTGCCGGAACCAGGCAGATTATGGGAAGAAGCCAGCATTCTTAAAATTCCCCTGTCCTCACAGGCCTAAAATTAACACGACTGTTTCCAGAGCTGGATGTCAATTTGCAATATCATAGTGGCGAATTGTATAATAAAAATCCAGTGACCCAATATCTGAATTGCAGTCATTTTGCCTATGGCTACCAATTACTAATGCATTTAATAGGTCATAATTATCAGTCATTATGTCACTGTCCTTTGTATTCAAGGGTGAAGATGATTGATATTGTCCCTGCATGTGGCAAAGATCACCAAAGAACGAACCATATAATCTTTTCCTTTAAATAGATTTTTGAGATATCATTCACACACCATACATACAATTTAATGGTTTTTGGTATATTTGCGGGGTTGTGCAACCCTTGCCACAATCTAATTTTAGGATGTTTCTGTCTTCCCTAAAAACAAACAAAAAAAAGAAGCCCTGGAAACCCTGTACCAATAGCAGTTAGTCCCAAGTTCCCCTTCCCTCGCATCCCCTAGAAACCACTAACCTTTCTGTTTCTATGGCTTTGCTTATTTTTCTATATATTACATATAAATAGATCAGTACAATGTGGGCTTTTGGGACTGGCTTCTTTCACTTAGCATGATGTTTTCTTTTTTGGAAATTTTATTGATTATGTTATTATAGTTGTCCTACTTTTTTCCCCTTTGCCCCCCTCCAACCTGTATCCCCCTTCCCTCCAGCAATTCCCCCCTTAGTTCATGTCCATGGGTTGTGCATATAAGTTATAAGTTCTTTGGCTTCTCCATTTCCTATACTATTCGTAACCTCCCCCAGTCTATTCTGTACCTACCAATTATGCTTTTTAATCCCTGCACCTTTTCCCCCATTCTCCCCTTTCCTCCTCCTAGCTGATAACCCTCCAAATGATCTCCATACCTATGATTCTATTCCTGTTCTAGTTGTTTGCTTAGTTTGTTATTGCTGTGGGGTTTGGGAGGGAGTAGATTCAGTTGTTGATAATTGTGATTTTTGTTGCCCTTTTAATGTTCATAGTTTAGATCTTCTTCTTTTTCTTAAATAAGTCCATTTAACATTTCATGTAATAATGGCTTGGTGATGATAAACTCCTTTAGCTTTACCTTGTCTGGGAAGCACTTTATCTGCCCTTCCATTCTAAATGAAAGCTTTGCTGGATAGAGTAATCTAGGTTGTAGGTCCTTGCTTTTCATCACTTTGAATACTTCTTGCCAGCCCCTTCTTGCCTGCAAAGTTTCTTTTGAGAAATCAGCTGACAGTCTGATGGGAACTCCCATTTAGTTAAGTCTCTGCTTTTCTCTTGCTGCTTTTAAGATCCTCTCTCTATCTTTTACCTTTGGCATTTTAATTATGATGTGTCTTGGCATGGTCCTCTTGAGGTCCAACTCTTTTGGGACTCCCTGTGCTTCCTGGATGTGTATGTCTATTTCCTTCACCAAATTAGGGAAGTTTTCTTTCATTGTTTTTTCAGATAAGTTTTCCATGTCTTGCTCTTCCTCTTCTCCTTCTTGCATCCCTATGATTCAGATGTTGGCACATTTGGAGATGTCCCAGAGTCTCCTTGTGCTATCCTCATTTTTTTGAATTCTTGTTTTCTTCTCTTTCTGTTCTGGTTGAATGCTAATTTCTTCCTTATGTTCCAAATCATTGATATGAATCCTGGCTTCCTTCCCTTTACTATTGGTTCCCTGTAGATTTTTCTTTATTTTACTCAATGTAACATTCATTTCTTCCGTTATGTTGTTGCCATACTCAAGGAGTTCTCTGAGCATCCTGATCACCAGTGTTTTGAACTCTACATCTGATAGGTGGGCTATCTCTGTTTCATTTAGTTCTTTTTCTGGGGTTTTGCTCTGTTCTTTCATTTGAGCCATATTTCCTTGTCTCCTCAATTTGGCAACCTCCCTGTGTTTGTTTATGTGTATTAGGAAGAGCTGCTTTGACTCCCTGTGAAAGGCACCTGTAAATTATGTAGAGCAGAGCCTTTGGTAATTGCCAGAGCAGGGCAACCCACTTTACTGCGTTGTGGCTCTGTGTGGGTGCAGGGCTTGGAGAGGGGCCTATGGTGCTGCCTGGCTTCTGGGGGTTTGCCTGGCACTTGCCCCATTTCTAGTCACGTCACCCACTCCTAGTATGTGGCTGGCATCCTTCCGGCTGTTGTCCTGGTGGTGAACCCCAGAGTGGATGGATCTGCATGTTTTAAGATCATGTGGGCCCTTTAAGTGAAGTTTTCTAAAAATCCAGAGTTTCTTCCACCACCCCAAAACCACTGATTTTTACAGCCAGAAGTTATGGGGATTTATCTTCCCAGCACTGGAACCCTGAGCTGTGTGGTCTGGCGTGGGCCTGGGATCACTTGCTCCCAAGGTATCCCTCCTGATTTTTATCCACCACAAGTGAATATAGGACCTCCCATGCCCATTCCACGGCCGCCTCTCTGCACCACATCACATCTCCTCACCTCTCCGCCCCGTCTCCACGTCTCTGCCCCTGCTACACGTTTGGGTGAATGTGGCTTCTTTAAATCCTTGGTTGTCGGACTTCCATCCAGTCTGATTTTCTGATAGTTCTGGGTGGTGTTTGTTTTGAGATTTAGTTGTAATTCCTTTTTGTGGTTGCACAAGGAGGCGAAGCCTGTCTGCCTATGCCCCCAACTTGACCAGAAGTCCTCGCATAATGTTTTCAAGGTTCACCCATGTCGCAGCATCTATCAGTGCCACTTCACTCACTTCCAAATATCGTTCCATTACAAAGATACGCTACATTTTGTTTAATGTTGAACATCTTTTCATGTGCTCGTTGACCATTTGTATATCTTTTCTGGAAAATGGCTCTCAAATATTTTGCTAATTTGTCAATTAGGTTGCCTTTTAATTATTGAGTCGTAAACATTTTTTATGTATTCAGGATGCAAATCCCTTATCAGATAGTGATGCACAAGTGTTTTCTCCCATTCTATGAGTTGTCTTTCACTTTTTTGACGGTATCACTTGCAACACAAAGGGTTTTTATTTTGGTGTAGTTCAATTTATTTTTTCTCTTGTCACTTGTGCTTTTGGATATTTAAGCAACCGCTGCCTGACTCAAGGTCACAAAGATTTACACCCATATTTTTTCCTAAGTGTTTTCACAGCTTAGCTCTTACATTTAGGTCTTCGACTCATTCTGAGTTAGTGTTTATATATGGTGTGAGGTAGGGGTCCAAATTCAACCTTTTGCATGTGCCTATTCAGTTGACCCATCATCATTTGTTGAAAAAACTATTTTCCCCGATTTTTCCACTCTATTTTCCACTCTGTTCCACTGATCCTTGTGTATATCCCTATGCCAGTCCCACGTTGTGTTTATTGCTGTAGTTTTGTATTAAGTTTTGAAATCAGGAGTTTTTCAATTTTGTTCTTTTTCAAGACTATTTTGTCCAGCTGGGTCCCCAGCATTTCCACATGCATTTTAGGGTCAGCCTATAAATTTCTGCAAACAAAAAAAAAATCTAGCTAGGATTTTGATAGGGATTAGCTGCACCACTATGTCACTCCTTACACCAAAATAAATTCCAAATGGACCAGCATTCAATTAAAAAATTAAAACCATAAAAAGACTAAGGACAAAACAAATTGGCCATAAAAAATACATAATTGTGGAGAGAAAAAAGGTAAACACAAAAGCCATAAGAAAAATAAATCCAACTACATAAAAGTTAAAATCTTCTATATGGTGAAAAAAATTATGACTGCAAACAAGAAACTGGAAAAATATTTGTAACACATTTCTTTAGTATTCAGAGAGCACTTATGTGCCTCTATGAAGAAGACAAAGCCAAAATACATAATGTACAGAGGACATGAAAAAACAGTTCATAAAAGAAAAACAAATGGCCCCTAAACACATGAAGAAATGCACTCGGAATGCAGGCGGATGAAAATGAGCCAAATTTTCAGCAGTTGGAAGGGCAAACACTAAAACAGGTGGATTGGGCCCAGGCTGGCTGAGGGTGTGAGACCAGCACCTCCACGCACTCTTGGGGGAGGGTAAGTGGGCGCAGCTGTTTGGAGTGCGGGTTAACGATATCTACTAAATTTAAAGAGGCGTACCCCACGACTAGCCAGTCTACATCTAGGAATTTAGTCTACAGATCTGTTTGCTCAAGCACTTCAAGATGTACATACATGGGTGTTTCAGCAGCATCACTGCATCAGACAAACCAAATATCCATCCATAGGCAAATGATAAAGTCACTGAAATTAACTAGGCAGCCACATAGAAGAATTAGGAAATCTATATGTGCTGATCTGGAAAACTCTCCAAGATATGCTGATACGAAAAGGAAAAAAAAAGGCCAGATCGGAACATTGTCAGACTAGCCCTGACTAGTTGTGGCATGTCCTCTCCTGCCGGATTTCGGTTCCAGCCCAGTGTCAGGGCTCACTGACTAAGTGAATGACCTTGGGTAAGGCACTCAATCTCTGTGCCTCGGTTTCCTCCCTGGCAAACGGGGGCTGTACACAGTGTCCATGTCATAGGATTAAATGGGGTGATGCATAGATAACATTTAGAAGAGTTCTTGGTACCTAACAAGTACGATCTAAACATTAGAGTTTTAAAAAATTATCTTTACAAAAGAGCAAGAAGTACAACAGTGCAGATAATCCTTGACATAGCTTTGCATTTAAAAGAAGAGGAGGAAGAACACGTGCAAATAGAAGTCTGCATAGGCATAACCATCTCTGTATAAACACAAGCAAATGGTGACATTGGAAGAGAACAGGGCAGCTGGGGACAGCAGTGGCAGACAGGGTTTTTCCCTGTAGAGCCCTTTTCAGTGTCGAACCCTGCACATGCATTAACTAGTCACGAATAGGTAAATAAAGAAGGCTATACATATACATTTCTATTCGAGAAATGGTTAACAGCAGTTACATCTGGGGGGTGACATGAGTTGAAAGGAGACTTTTACTTTCATTTTCCTTTTCACGCCACTTTTTTCTAAATAACTTACATGCTTGTATGAGCTTTACAGCAAAAAATAAAAAAGCATATCCAAGCCAAAAATAAATACATACTTAAACAAACAAATAAATAAACAAATAAATAAAGGCTCCCTTTCCACTTCGCTTGAGAGGTTCCTCTTCCCTGAACAGCTGGCCCTACAGGGAGCAGGGCGAGAGCTGTGCAGGCAGCACCGAGAGCACGGTTCCGGGCCGCAGTCCGACACCACATTTCTCCCATCCATCTCCCATCGGTAACGGAATCAATATCCACTTAAAAACCTCTGCTGGCTTCCCACTGCCTACAGGAAAAAGTCCAAACTCCATAGCACAGCATGCAAAGTCCTTTGCAATCTGTCCCCTACACCTCTCCAGCTCCATCTTCTCCATTCCAGCCATACCAAGCAGTGCCACGCTAAGGGGGAGCACGGGAGGGCGGGGGGGAGCAGAGCTGGGGGGGAATCTCCACTCTCCACTCTCGCTCATTAGCCCTGACCTCAGCCAAGCAATGCAGTCTCTCCCAGCACATTCTGAAAAACGGGGATGATACCCCCAACTTTTTGCAGGTCGTTGAAGACTTCAGAGAGATGATGTACCTTAAAGCAGTTAGCCTGCTGTCTGGTGTGCAGGAGGGCACGTCATCGTCCAACGGCCCCATTGGATGGCTCTGGCCTTTCGGTACCCCTCCTGCTGTTTGCAGAAGCTCTGCCTTTTGCCCCCAAATCTTCCTTCTTTTCCACCTGGCAAACTTCTCATGAAGCCTTTCCTGACTGCCCCTTGGCCCTCCCACACTGTTAATCCACTTGCCCAGGGTGGCACTCACCATTCGGTATTATAATTATGTGACAGGGCATGGGCCGTGTCTTTTTTGCCACTTAGTACAGATGCAGGCGGAGTAGATGCTCAGCAAATGTTTCCCAAGGGAATACCTGGGCACCAACTTTATCACGTTTCTCTTGAGAAGGCGATTAACTGAGAAAAAGAAAATATGCTTCCAATTCAAGGAAGCAGAAAAGAGCTGCGGCCGACTCCCAGTGGCCGGTTGGTTGTCTAACAGAAAGGCTCACAGCCCTTTGCCATTGGTTTCATTGTACTTTGCCATTTCTCACTTATGAGACTTCCTTTAATGTGTACCTGTTTGCATACGATGTAACCCCTGGGCACAATAAGGCTGCCTTCCCTTTCAAATGAAATGTTTATGACCACGTGGAAAGGCGAGGGGGACCATTCTGCTTTCCAATTACAGATGTGCCGCGGCAGCGGCTCTGGAGAAACATCAACCCCGTTCTCTTCCTGTCTGCGACCCCGGCAAATGTCAGAGCAGAGGTTTCTAAACTGTGCATAAAAACAAACAAAGCAGCAATAAAGGGCTCTCTGGCTGCCCTCCCCCCCACCACCCAACAGCAGCCTGGAGGGTGATTACTGGCCGTAGAGCAAACCCTGGAAATTGAAATGAGAGGTCCACATGGGGACAGGGCTTTGCCACCGTGTCTGTGATAGCCCGTTGGGCGGGGAGGGAGGGGTCAGAGCCTGAGCTCAGGGGCGGGCACTCTCCACAGCCTGCCTCAGAGGGAGACAGGGATGCAAGGCTTGGGGTTCTGGGGGCCCCTGCTGTCAAATCAAGCATATTTTAGCACAGATTATAGGGCCGGTGAAAGGAATGAGCGAGGTTCCTAGTGCTGTGTGGGGACTTTTGTATATATGATCTTATTTCATCCTGCGTTCACTCTGCGAGATGGGTATTCCCATTCTGCAGATACGAAAACTGAGTCCGGAGAGAGACACACCCAGAGACCAGCAGTCAGTAGCACCGTCAGACTTCCCCCAGTTTGGAGTGACTCCAATCCTGGCCCTTTTCATAGTGTCCCCAGCCACAGTCTGGGCAGGAACTCACCCTCTCAAGGAGGAGGCCCTCCCCCTTTGGGTGCCGGTGAGCTCCAGCTTCGGAGAAGCCAGTTGCTCTGCCCCTTTCCCTGCCCAGGCAGGGAAAAGTCTTCCTTCAGGCAAGGGGAAAGGGGTTCCTAGAGAAGCCGAGTCCTAAGGCTGGGGGTGGGGGTGGGGGTGGGGAGTGGGGGCGTGAGGGGGAGTGCTGCCCCCTCGTGTTGGAGGAACCACACATACCTCCACGTCTCACCAGATCTGCCCAGATCTGCCCGTGTGCTTTGGGGGGCCTGTGCTCTCTTATGATGGCTCTTTCCCTTTAAGGTTGCCCTACATTTGCATATTAACCAGATTTCGACTTAATAATGGAGAAGCACTCTGTCATTCACCCTGTCGTCCATCCAAAATTCTAGAGGTGGCCCTGGCCCAGCGGTCATTATGCACAAACAAAGGAGGCCATGTGTGAAAGTGCCCAGCAAAGTCCTTGCAAGCCCCGGGTACTGCGAGTTAGTGGAATTAGATTTCAGGGCAATCTTGCCTTTAAAAGGCACGTCCATCAACTTCACTACAGCGGAGGCTCCGCTCGCAGGCACATCTGTGCTGAAACGCAGTGTTGCAGCCAGGCAGATGCTGCCCCCACCCCATCTTTAGAGGCAGAATGACTCACCCACGGAGGGCCGGAACTCCATCTCTGCATGGGGGGTGGGGTGGGGCTACCTCCAGTGGGGAAAACCACAGTTCCTGTATAATTGATGCAAGATGTCGGGGGTTTTTTGGATCAGATAAAAGATTTTCTGGTCTTCGTCCTACTAAAGAGACTTTCTGTACATTTCTTTTTTACAGTGTAAGTACTCAGTCATCAGAAAAAAATACAATTCCAGATAAACCCATGCTTTTAAAACAGAACCCTGGGCCTCCATCCCCAGCTCCCTCCCCACCCCCAACAAGGGATGTATCTCAGTTTCAGAACACTTTTTGCAACTTTCTGGAAATTTCCCTGACCCTTGTTTGCCTCAGTTTCTTCTGCCTGTAAAATGTAACAGTACTAGCTGTGACTCAGGATGAAATGCAAGGAAAATTAAAGCTCCTGAAGAAGCTTCCGAGTATCCCAGGCTAGGAATTCTCATTACAATGGCTTGTTTCACCTGCAAAGCACTGGCGGATTAACCAGCCCTGCCTAATTACATTGCAGGCGAATGGTTTGCGTTTATTCCGCCTGCCTGTGACGGAAAAATTGGGGTGGTCGTCTGTCAAAAAACGCTCCTGTGCCTAAGAGATAGACACATAAACTCTCAATTTTATCTGATTATCAGTGAAGGTTTTTCTGTGTGTGTTTTTAAAGGCCTAAATACTGGGCGGGTGACAAAAGAATGGTTCCTTTTTGCAATATGCCAGCTGTCATGGGTTTCCAGGCAAGATATTATTTCTGATAAATAGATATGGACAATAGATAATGTCTATATTAATATCACTAAGACACGGTCCTCTCCTGCAGCTCACCCGAGACGGGACGACAGCATACAAAGAGGCAGGTGCCAGACAAGAGACTTTCTTCTTGTGACAGTTTGAGCTCCCCGCTGCAATTAACTTTTTCTCCCCCTCCCTCTCCTCCTTCATCTCACGCAATGTGGCTCAGAAAAAGGGGGCCTGTATTTTCCTCCTGCTGATGGAAGTTGATTAGCAGTCAGGTGGAGGGATGCTCAGGGGACAACACAGCGGATTAATTAAATCACTTCTACTGGCTAAGTGGTGACACTTTGATTTATAGCAGAGCTCACTCAACCAGACAGCCGCTTTTCTTGCATGCCGAAGGAAGCAGGGCCAGACTGGCCACTGGTTGGAGGCCAAAGGCTTCGAAAACTTTGAAGACAAGCGTCCTCGTCATCAAAGCAGAGGCCCCCCGCTGGGCTCCTCTCTCTGGGTTCAGGGGACCTGCAGGCGGGGAGAGGAGCGGGAGAGAATGGAGCTGCGAGGCAGGCCAGCACTCCCACGAGGAATAGTGGATCTGTTTCAGAACACGCAGAACGGTTACACCCTGCAGAAACAGGCAGGCAGGCTTCACACCCCTCAGTGCAGTTTTGTCTCCGGGTCTGTTTCTACCCGGCTGCGTGTTGGCATGGCACCGCAGCTCGCCCTGAAGACGCAGCCCTGTAATGTTCTCGCTCCCTGACCTGGGGACATTTCTGACGACTTCCCATTGAAGCACAGGGCCTTCTCCATGAGAAGACTTCAGTGCAAAGTGCACACAATGGCTGGCCCCTGGTGGCAGGTTTCCTGTTAGGAGGCGGACACATCTGTGGCTGATCCTGCTTCACTCTCTACTTGGGCCACAAAGAAGCTCAGTGGCAAACATGCACGCTCACCCTGAAAAATCTGTTTATCATATCTTAAAATGTTTTGGGGAAGCCACCTCCAATTCCCCAAGGCACAAGGTCGAATAGGATAGGAGTCCGAACCCCAGAATGTACAGCGCGCTGAGCAAGCTCTGGTTCTGGAACCTACATGGGAGGAGGGTACATGTTAAGATACAATCCCCGCTCCACACCTTCTGAACCAGCAGAGCTGAAGACAAGGCCCGGGAATCTTTATTTTTAACAGATTCCCCTACACAGCCTTGGAACACTTGAGAACTATAGTTTCAGAGTCAGACGGCACTGAGATCAAATTTCAGTTCCATTAATTCATGGCAGGTTATCTCAAGCAAGGCCCCTCATCTTTCCATGCTTCCTTTCCTCGACCATGCACTGCCATTGCCGAGAATTAAACTAGAAGTCTGTGCATCGGCAAACACCTGGCGTGGCTGGCTGCAAACTATAAGCATCCATACATGGTAGGCAGCCCAAATGTCCGTTAACAGATGAATGCATAAATAAGCGTGCAATGTCCATAAACAGAACACTACTCAGTGGTAAAAAAGGAAGGAAGTCCCAGCCTGCTACAACATGAATGATCCTTGAGCACATTCTGCGGAGTGAAAGAAATCAAGACAAGACAGTCGGGAAGAAATACTGTAGCATTCCACTTATAAGAGATTCCCTAGGGTAGTCAGCTTCATAGAGACAGAAAGTAACAGAAGGCTAGTTCCCAAGGGCTGGGGGGAAGAAAATGGGGAGTTAGTGTTTAACAGGGAGGAGTGTCAGCGCTGAGCAATGAGAGGTTTCGGGGATGTACGGCAGTGATGCTTACACAGCAGTGGGAAGGTACCGAATGCCATTAAACCGCACACCTAAAAACCGTTAAAATGCTAGCTTATCTGTTTTGTGTATTTTATTGCACAATGAAAAAATGAAATAAATGATAGATATTACTATCACTACCACCACCAACAAACCAAATGTACTTTGGACCCCCTGTGACCGACCTTGCCCCTCAAATCCTCTACAATCAATTTAGCAACAAAGAACGTGGTGGTGGCACCAGGGGGGAGGGGGCAGATGAGCGATGAACGGTAAAGAAACGACAGCATTATCGTTCCCCCTTAACCCAGGAACCCAAAAAGTCCCCAGGAAGCCACGGAATGCTTATCCCAGCTCCAAAGGAGGCTGACGCAACATCAAATATTAAAAGGGTGGAGGAACCAGCATAGTTTTCCATATAAATGAATCCACTAACATATATGAAGATTGCTTTTAAAATTCAAATATAATTATTTTTTAAAAGGCGTCCTGTGAGCTCTGTCTCCCTCCCAACACTGACACTTGAGGGCCCTTGTCACGCTCCAGTGAGGTGCCTCTTGGCAGCCAGCCCAAAGCACTTTGTAACATGCCCTCCAGATCCTAAGTGAAAACTGATCAAAGAATTGGCACTGGCAAAGACAAGACTGAAATCAGCTCTCAAAGGGGTGGGGCTGGGCTATTGTCCCTCTTTGTGGGAACAGCTGCTTAACGGGGAAGTGGAGCGGCATGATTATAATATGCAGACGGACTGCTCTGTTAACAGAAGCCGGCTTAAAGTACTCCAGGGGCCTCCACCTTGTGTTTTGGCAAAGGGCTCGGCGAGGATGCTGCGTCAAACCTTTCTGAAAATGTCTCCTTGACACTGGGTGAGGAAGGGCTCCTGGGACTCTCGGTACAGCCCTCCGCCTTCCTCCACTCTTCTCCTGCTCCCTGGACCTGGCTGCTGCCAGGTGGGAGCTGCAGGGGGTCGTCCTGTCCCCAGTTTTAATCAGGACACAGGAACTGCAGGACAGGAGCTGGGTTACCTGAGTGGCCCTGGGAGCCCTGCCCCAGAGTCACATGGAGGAGGATCATCTGTCTGTGGGTTGGAAGCTGGCTGGTTGCAGGTTCCCCAGGGGCCAGTGGAGTGAGTTTCTCCCAAGTTCTTATAAATGGTAATATACCACTGAGTAATTAGGCTCCATTGTGCCTGGCATGGGGTGGCTCTGGAGTGGAAAAGGAAACCGTCCATCCCGACACTGGGGGCCTCAAGGAGCCGCATGCACACACCGGCCCTCTGGCTCCTGGACCCAGGGGGTGGTAGTGAACCATGCAGGCAATGGGGGCACCGCAGCGCTGGGCAATTCCACGTTCGCCTGGCACGGTCCTCCTGTGCTAGCTAGCACCCCTCTCCACCAGAGAGAAACTGCACATCAAGGTTAAAGCAATTCCACCAAGGTGTCTGCCAGAAAGGGGTAAGGCTGGGCCACACCTCCAGGTCTGTCACACTTTGAGGTCTTTTGTCTTATGGGTTGATTTGTTTATAATTACACCCACCCAAAGGAAATAGATAAGTTTCTTTTTCTGGGGGAAAAGTTGGCTGCTCCCAAAGCCCTGCCCTGCCCTAGTTCAGACCAATTTCACTGCCTCCTCCACCTGCTGGCAGCTAAAAGGCCCCCTGGCCTCCATCTCCGCAGTGACTGTGGGTAGATGGGAAGGGAGGAGGGGGGAAGAAGCAGGGAGGAACAGAGACGGGGAGGGACAAGGGGAGCAGTTTTCAAATGAATATATGCATGTGTCTCTCCTGCTAATCACTGGAACGCATTTCCAGGAGAGGTGAGCAGAGGGATGAGCTGCAGGACTCCCATTAATGTTAACTTTATTTCAGTAATGAGGTGCCAAGCCATAGAACAATCACGGAGGCTAATACGGTGTAATCAGTGATGAGATACGAATGCTGGGAGGGGAGGGGGGCATAGTTAGGAGGAGGAAGCCACTCGCTGAGGGGGACAGATGACACAGAAGAGGCAGCAGGAACAAAACTCTCCAGGAAAAGAGGAGGCAGGTGAACCTTGCCGCGGGCTGAGTGGGTTAAATGAGAGCCCCACTATGGAGGAAATAATCACAACTCCTGCCTGAATACTTACATTGGCCATGCCAGGTGAAGAAGAACACTACTCATTTCATCCAGTCCTCATGACAACACAGCTCGGTATTATCCCCATTGCACAGATCAGCAAACTGAGCCTTAGCCAGTAATCTGCCCACAGTCACACAGCGGGTGGAAGGACCTCAGTTTGAAGTCAGGCTCCTCCTAATCACTACACTTTGTGGTGCTCCGCCTCAGCTAGGATAGAGGGTGGGGAGGTGATGTGTGAGCACCAGGAACTCACACAGCAGGAGCAGAAAAGAGCAGGAAGTGGCCCTGCATGTGGGCCCACCCCAGAGGCGCCCAGCTGTGTGTGTAGGACCCGCCCCACTACACCACAGCCGTGCCCTTGATGTCTCAGTGATGCTGGGAGGCATGGAGAAAATCACCCTCAGCCACCAAATTCTAGGGACCATCTGCAGCCAGAAAGAAAATCCTCAATGCACCCATGAACACGGGTTAGAGTGGTCTCCCAATTCCCAGACCATCCAAGTCCTTCAGTTTGCAAATGCTTGCAGGCCAGGACAGTTTACTCTTAACAGGGCCAAGGGTCTCTCCTAGTGTGGCCTGCAGGCTCATCTGGTGCCCCTGGGAAAATGCAGCTTCCTGGGCTCTGCCCCCGACCCGCCCAATATGCACTTCTGAGGTGGGGCCCTGGGGCTGGCCTAGGTTTCCTGAAAGTTTCTCTGTGCTTTAAAGAACTCGGAGGAGTCCAAGATCCAGCATTTCGATTTCTCTAGAAGCGTAACACACACTCTGCAGGCCAGTGCTGCCCAGTTCCATGACCCCATCACCACACTGGCTGTTCAGAAGCATGAAGTTCATAACATTCAACACATTTATTGAACATCTACTTTGCACCAAACTCCACTCTTCACCCTGGAAGTGCAGCAGGGGGCAAACCCAAGTCCCTGCTTTCACAAAACTTGTTTCCCAGTGAAGATGACAGATAGTGATGGGGGAACTCAAGAGTTAAACATTTTTAGCTTTAAGTTATCGCCAACAGACTTAGTGATTAATGCAGGTGGAAAGCTATTGTTCCAGGAACTGGAATGTATGACCAGACATACCCTGACCCCAGGAGACCCCCTGCAATTGGACCTTGTGCCCAGACAGACTGCAAGCCACCAAGGCAGTGTCCGAGCCACTGTGCTCCCGGGAGGGAACAGCCAGTGACCAGGATGCAGATGAAGAACCACCACTCGGCAGATGCAGGGATGCTAGGAAAATCGCAGGCTGCAGCTTTTATCTGATCGACCTTTCTCCTGAATTCCAAACCCCTTACCTACCCTCTTCTTCTCCTTATAAAAAAAGCTTGGCTTGACCAGGCAGTGAAAGACAAATACCATATGATCTCGCCATTAACAGAACCTAAACAACAAAACAAAGAAACAAGTAAAATATAACAAAAGACACTGAAATAGAGGACAGGTTGTCAGTGCCCGGAGAGGAGAGGGGTGGGAATTTCAGGGGAGAAGGGAAGGGTTTACAAGAACAAATATAGAGGACACATGGACAAAACTAGGGGGGTTGGAAAGGGGAGGGAGGAGGGGAGGAATGGGTGGGCGGGCTGGAATGGGAATAAAGGATAGAAACTGTACTGAATAAACTAAAATAAAATAAATTAATTTAAAAAAAAAGGTTGGCTTGAGATGACATATTAAGTCAGTTTTTTAGGGTACGTAACCCCTCATCTTCTCAGATCGCTAGCATCTGAGTAAAGCGCCAGTAAAGATGCATTCCTGTCTCTACTTATCAGTTCTGGTGGCGACAGGCAGCATGAACACCGACTTTTCCAGTTTCAATAGGGTGTCTGTCCCATCAGAGTGCCATGAGGAAACTGTGGGTATCAGCCAGGGCAATGTTGTCCCCCAGGGGATATTTTTGGTTGTCACAATTGGGTGGGAGGGCACCACTGTCATCTGGTGGGAGGGGCCAGGGATGCCGCTTAATATACAATGCACAGGACAGCCTTCACCACAAAGAACTGTCTGGCCCTCATTGTCATTAGTGCCAAGGCTGAGGACCCCTGGGCCAGAGAAGCCAGCGGTGTGCTCTTCAGTGTCAGGAAAGGCCTCTGGAGAGGGACATTTGAGCAGAGACCCAAGGGGAGTTAAAGGACATCTGTGGCAGAGGGGATGGGCACAGAGGCCAGGGGAGGTGCTCATGGACCACACCACCCTGTAGAACTGGGGATTTCAGCCTAAGTGCACTGGAGCCTGGGGCTTCCCTGCAGGACAGTGAGATGCTCCAGAGGGACCTTCCAAAGGGTCCCCCTGGCCGCTGCATGGAGAACAGCCTGTGAGAAGCCAAGGGGATGGGGGGACCAGACAGGAGGCTGCTGGCATCATCTACACAGATGTGGGGGCTCAAACAAGAGCAGGAGAGCTGGGCTGGCAAGAAGTGGTCTAGTTCAGAACATACCATCGAGGCACGCCTGTGGGACTTGCTAATGGATTAGATGGGGGAGTGGGGCACAGAAAGGAACCAAGAATGAAGCTTGGTCCCTACACCAAATGCCTCCCTGAAAAGCGTTGACTTCTGGCACTACCCCTCCCTTAACCCAGCAGTTCTCAACTACGGGCGACTGTCCCCAGACACTTGGCGACGTCTGGAGACATTTTTGTCACAACTGGGGGAGGGTGGGCATCTAGTGGGTAGAGGCCAGGGATGCTGCTCAACATCCTACCCTTTCTGCCTAAGTCCCACACCCCTGCCAATGGCCCCAAATATCGACAGTGCAAAGGCTGAGGAATCCTGGCCCACCCCTAACCCCTGCTGCCTCCTCTCACCCAGGCCTGGCCCCCCAATTTAGCCAGGGCTTCATCAGAGCCTGGAGATTCCAAATCAGTGCACGTCGGTGGCTAAGATCCACATGAACTACATCTCACTTGCTCCTGCCGGTGACACAGATCAGATGCTGCTGCTGTCGCCGCTGCCTCCACATGAAACAAGAATGTTGGAGAGCAAATTCATTATCCAGCTGTTAAGAGCGACAGAGCATGCACACCTCTCTCCCGGACTGGGGTACCTGAGAGCCAGCCCTGCTGGATGATTGAGTGGCTGCCAGCCTCCTTCTCTCTGTAACCTTGACACGCCAGGGCAGGGCCTCCAGTACACAAGCTAAAAATCCAAAAGGCAACGTCGGCGGCAACAAATGGATGGGTTAATTTGTTTCATGCCCTGTTGCCACCAGGCTCTTGGAGGGAAAAAAAAAAAGATCTCCTTTCTCGTGGTTTAATATCCCAGCTGCTAGGAATCAGATTAGACAGAAGGAAGAAAATGTGATGTCGATTGCAGAGATCCAGTTTATATTCAGTTATGTTTGCTTAAAAACTGGTTTTTGATCTGCAGGTTATTCTTGCTGGCGTGGACCTCAAGCAGCAAAATATCACACTTCCAGGTGGTATCTTTAAGGAAAGCTAATTAGGAGTCTTGGCACTTGTAGCATGAAACATTTTACCATTTTCTTCAGAGCAATTTGCCAACATTAGCTAATTAAAAACACCCAGCCTTCCGTTGAGGGACAGTGGGAGAGAGTAGGATCTGCATTTCTCAGCATCTGCTGTAGGATGAAAACTCCAGGTTCCTGTCGTTCCCACTTGGGTGCGGTCTTTCTCTGAAGGTGGCCTTCCGTTGTCTGCAGTCTTCCCGGGAGCACTGAGGAAAAGATCCCAGTTTTTCTAGCACTTAGTCTCTTTAAAAAGGCGGCCATGCTGACAAAGGTGTCTGGGCCAATAAGGCTGGTCCAGTACACCAGAGGCCAGCAAACTATGGCCCACCGCCGAATCTGGCTCTTGACCCGTGTAAATAAAGTTTCATTGCGACACAGCCATGCCCATTTGTGTACATATGTCTATGGCTGCCCTTGAGCTACAGTCACGGAGTGAAGCAGTTGTAACTATTAATCTGCCTTCTGGACGTTTCATAGAAATGGGACTATATATTAGGTGCCTTTCTGCGCCTGGCTTCTCTCACTCAGCATCATGCTTTTAGGGCCATCCGTGCTGCACCCTGAATCGGTACTTCATGCCTCTGTACAGCCGAGTTCCATCCCATCGTGTGGAGGGGCTGAGTGTCGTTCATCCGTTCACCTGTTGGGCATTTGCATTGCTTTCGGCTGCTGTGGATAATGCTGCTGCAGACATTCGTGTCCATGTGTTTCCACACATTATCTTGAAGTCACATGGTGAAACCCCCTTTGGTGCAGACTAAAGGAAAAGTCATGGAGACGCATCCTCGCACTGCACAACTTGGCCAAGGTCCACCGGGACGACCGAGGCCTTCGGGACGGGACAGACGTCTGAGTGTGGCGAGAAGAAAAGGGGACAGGACACAGAAGGAGGACACCCCAGGAGGCAGGACACAGAAGCTGCTTCCTTTTTTCGTTTATTCGATGAATACAAACAGAGTGTAAGGCATCACACCCGGTACCAGTGACGTCACACCCTGGCCGTTCTAGCACACATCACAAGAATAGCAAGCTGTTGCCCAGGCTGCTCTAGAAGACAAAGATTGGGCACTTACCTTTTCCAGGGGTGCATTCTTCCCCTCACAATGTATCTGCCTGGGAGGGCCAGGAGAAGCAGCTACAATGACACACCTGAGGGAATTCCAGCAAGTCAGAGGCCCGACAATTATAATATTGCCAACCTGATACAAGACACGACTTGTATCACTTTCCTTTCCTCTCCTAGGGTAAAGTACTGCTTCCCACTCCACAACGAAATTTTTCACGTACCACGAGTTGCCCACAGAGCAAGAACCACACAAGTTTCCTTGCTTCGTAGAAAAGAGATTCAGTTTTAGTGAGTGTTTCAATATTTAAACACTGGCTCCACGTGGGTAAAAACCTTTTGAAGCAACAGGAGTGAGCCAGAAAGAAAAGTATGAGTAGGTACTGGACCATCTACCATGGATAAGTGAATAAAGGAAAAGATTACCTGCAGAATCTTCAAGCTCCTGGCATTGCACTTTGCCATCGTTGTCAGCAGATGGCGACGTGGACCTGCAAGGTTGCACTGGTGGCAGCTGTTGACAAGGACAGAGGGCACCTGAATCTGTGGTGCTGGGACACCAGTGCACCGCGTCAACTGTTCTGCAGAGGTGTGAGCACCGCTAAACACACCCGTGGGGGAGAAAAGGGTGTCCGCACGAGGTGTTTATAAAGGCTACACGGACCTGACGAAATGTGCCAATGGCTTGTGGTCTGATTTCAGGTGTCCTCAGAATAAAGGTATCAGCAGGGGTGGAGAGGAAGATGCCAAAGGCATCTGAAACAAAGAGCTTTAAGCAAGTTACAATCAAATCATTATCCTCCTATAGCCATTTCCAAGGAATATTATCGTTAAAAATCAAGTGGTAGTGGTAAGCACAGCAACCAAAGAAAAATTAGATATGCTGAACTTCATCAAAATTAAACTTCTATGATTCAAAGAATGCCATCAAGAAAGTGAAACCCACAGAATAGGAGACAACACATGCATGTCATATATCTAATAAGGCATTATAAAGAACTCTTCATAATTTAAGAAAAAATTTCAATTTAAAAGCGGGCAAAGGATGAGGATAGCTCTCTCTCCAAAGAAGATATACAAACATCCAATAAACACATGAATGCTCAACATCACTAGCCATCAGTCATACTCAAGTTAAAGCCACACGAGATACCACTTCGTAACCACTAGGATGGCTGTAGTGAAACAGACAATAACAGGTGTGGGTGAGGATGTAGAGAAACTGGAACCTTCATGCGTTGCTGGTGGGAATGCAAAGCGGTGCAGCCACTCAGTCGGCTCAAACTCAAACTCCAGAGGCCTTCGTTCAGTTCCCATCTCACCAGCACCCAGCACTCGGAGAGTGCTCAGTAAAAACCTGCTGAATAGCCCTGGCTGGTGTGGCTCAGTGGATTGAGCACGGGCCTGCAAACCAAAGGGTCACTGGTTCGATCCCAGTAGGGGCACATGCCCGGGTTGTGGGCTGGGACCCCAGTAGAGGGTGCAAGATGCAACCACACATCGATGTTTCACTCCCTTTCTTTCTCCTTCCCTTCCCCTCTAAAAAGAAAAAAAAAACCCCTGCTGAATCAGTGATGGGCTAGTAATTGGTGTCATCACTATTCAGGGAGCAACAAAGCCTAACCCAGGGTTTCTCCACCTCGGCACCAGGGACATGTGGGGCCACCTAATTCTGTGTGGAGGGGGTCCTGTGCACCATACAATATTGAGCAGCATGCCTGGCCTCTACCCACTGGATGCCAACAGCCCCTTCACCTACACACTGGAGACAAGAATGTCTTCAGGGCTCGAATATATGGTGATGTTGGGTGGTAAACAATGAGATATACAGATGATGTATCACAGAAATGTACACATGAAACCTATGTAATTTAATTAACCAGTGTCATCCCAATAGACTTAATTTTTTTTAGTCTTCAGACATTGGCAATGTTCCCTTGTTGGGGTGGGGGTGTGCAAATTCTCCCTCCAATTAAACAGCCCTGGTTTAAACCAACACATCCCAGGTCCCGGAAGCCACCAACTAGAATCCCAGAATGCCCGGGAAGGACCCTTGTACCCACACTTTCCCAGGTGGGCATGATCCTGCACCCACACTTTCCCAGGTGTGTGAACAAACCTAGAGGCGAGACACAATGGCACCTGAAGGAACTCCATCAGTGCGATTCAGTGCTCCTCCCGCCCTGTGCTGGCCTTCGATGGGTGTGATAGCTCAGCACTTCCTTCCTTCAAGGGCCGTACCTGTCACCGGGAGCCAACACAGACTGGGTGGCTTAAACAAGTTTATTTTCTCCCAGTTCTGGAGACTGCAAGTCCAAGATCAAGGTGTCAGTAGGTCTGGTTTCTCTTGAGGCTTTCCACCTTGGCTGGCAGCTCTGGGGCCTCATCTTCCCCTCCCCCTGCCTCACACGGCACCCTGCCACATCTTCTCACAAGGAACCAATTCTATTGGATTAAAATCCACCCTAACAGCTTCATTCTAACATAATCATCACTCTGAACATCTTATCTCCAAATAGTTACACTCAGGGGTACTGGGATTGGGACCTTCAGCATATGAATTTGGGGATGAGGGGACACAATTAAACCCATTACACGGATTCTGCTCAGAGGATATTCATACACAGCCCTCTCACCAGGGCTGCACTGAAAGGCCAAGGTCCCCTTCCGATACCTTCTGCAAAGACCCTTCCTGGCAGGGGCCAGCAGCTAGATGAGGAAACTTTTAGCTTGAATCAAGGATGATTCCCAGCCCAAGGCCCAACAGCAAACTTGAGAGAAATGCAAACCTCACTTCTCCATAGCACTCAGAGCCCAATGCGGTGCAGGACTTCCTGCACCCCACTGCCTCAAAGTTGAGGTTCAAGAGGAAGAAAGATCTGGCTTCGATCGATATCCTGATTTAAAGCACCAAGATAGCAAAGTACTTAATCCCTGTGCAAAGTACTTAATCTCTGAGTTTGTTTCCCTAAAGGACAAAAAGACCTATCTACCTCCTAAGAGTGGCTATTAGGATTTAATAAGAAGCCTGAAGGAAATGATTGGCAGACGGCCACTGTTAATCAGTGTGCCGAGGCAGGGTGCTTCCCCTCTGGGCCTGCGTGTACCTTCAAGAGCTCTGAAGTCTGCACATGGCTCCCCATCTCATGGTGCAATCTCGAGCAAAATTTAACCTGTGCACCGGAGCCTTCCCCTGTAAGGTGACGATGCAAAAGAACACCTGCTCCCACTTAAAAGTGACCGTGCATATGCACCGTGCATATGCACCGAGCACGTCACACAGGCACCCTCCTTTCCCCCAGGTGAACGGGCGAGGCAGAGGAAAGGGGACTACCTGGTTAAGCCTCGGGTCTCTGACAGCACCAGCAGCTGACCAGAGGCTACTTTCCGGCGTCCCTGTGCACAGACTCGACAAGACCAGGAGAGTACCAATTTGTCATCTCTCCCAGATGGTCACCCATCTATAGGACGGCTTCCTTGTTTTAGGGAGACAGAGTCCATGCAGGCAGGGGTCCCACAATCTCTTGACAAAGACTATGTTGAGGACAGAAAACCTATGGAACTGGTGCCACCAAGTGGCACAGAAAGCAATTGTTGGTGCTGGTGCCACCAAGCCCCTTCATTCTCTCTGTCTCTGTCCTCTTCCCCTTCTTCCCTGGAAACAGCACCCACAAGCATTTCACTGGGCAGCCAGCTGTCCTTGCAGGTCTGAAAAGGCTGTAGTGAAAAGATGGGGCTTTAAAAGATCACATTAGACTCGACTCTAGTTCCTCGCTGAGCTAAATCAGGTCAATGAGCTTATTTGTGTCAAATAAATGAGCCCAGCTGACTGCTAAGCTGCTGCAAGACTATTATTTATCTCGGTCTTCCAAGTTGGCACTTGGCAGGCTGCAGGCAAAGCCCAGGAAGGTTTCGGACATCAGGGACCGAGCTCCAGGAGCACGTCCTGAACTGCTGCCTGAATGGGAGCCTCCCAGGAGAAACCGAGTGCAGCCCACAAGGGCGACTGCTGGCCTGAGCCTCTGGAGAGAGAGCATGGCAGCTTCCAGAGCGCCCCCCACCCGGGGCCCACGAAGCACTTAGGGACATCTTTCAAAACCTCAAATCCTCTCCTGTAGACCAGACACTTGACAGAGAGCTGGCCTTGGGGGAGACCTGGGCTGCCCGGAGCTTGGGTCATCTTTCCCCGCACAGTCGTCCTGCCAGACGGTCCGTGTGTCCTTCCCTACCTCTTTACACACTTTCATATCTTAAAAATTTCCTGCATTTAGTGGTTCACTAACATCAACAGCACGCTTACACTCGGAGCGGGGGTTTCCCCCCATCTTTCTCTCAGCTCCCTCAAGAAAGTGGAAGTCTGCTGTGACCAGCTTAATTTAGTCATGAAGAAAAAGACTTCTTCCCCCGCTAGGTAAAAATCAGAGAAGAAAAGAGATGCAGAAAGGCAAAGCCAAGGTTGTGTGTAACTATAAAAGGGCTTTCACCTCTAATTTGACTTAATTTAGAGGCTGGATGATACAAATATATGTGCTTTCCTGCTCTGTCAGCTGATTAGCTGTAACTTCAATTTAATAGGAACTGTTGATTTAAAAACACTATATATCAAGATTCTACGTTAATGTACTAACACAAAATACACATTTATGTGCAAAATATAGGCCAAAATTTACATCAAAACTTTAATTAGGGTTATCTGTGGGGGCTAGGAATCTAACTTGGCACAATGTAACTTCTTTGTAATTTCATACATTTAAAAATGTAATTCCCTACATTTTAAGGTTTCTGCCTCGTAATCACAAAGGAAAGAAAAGGAAGGCCTTTTACTCAGCAATGCCTGCAGAAGCCCTTATTAGGAATTCCAAGACACTCTGGGTATCTCAGGTCAAGCACACCTCAATAATTCAGCACTGGACTAAGGTGCGGCTACCGTGTGCAGTCCTGTGCCTCCCTGCCACAAGGCAGCTGTTTCTAGGACGGAAAACACAGCAGCTGTTTGCACAGGTGCAGAGCGGCAATACGCGGTTAGTTGGTCCCGGCAGAGAAGAATATGGCGTCTATTTAAAATTTGAGGGGGAAGAGGCAGAAAATGGCTACTAGCTCCCGTTGTAATCTTCAGGAGAGGGGAAGCCCTGGTTTGCGGCAGATGGGCTCCTGATGGCTGGTCTCCACTCACCCTTGGAGGGTCAAGGCCAAGACCCAGTTGCTGGAAGCCATGGGCTCTGGTCTTGCCTTAACACACAGTGCGGTCTTTGGCTAGTCACAAAAATCAGAACTTTGGCTCTGCAAGACACCTTTGCAAGAGGAAACCAAAGCCAGAAGAGATTCCCTTGCTCAAGGTTGCTAATGTCTGTGCCCATCGATGCAATCAGAGTGCTACTCACATCATGCACGTCGCTGCTGCCACACACACGCTCCTTGGCAACAGTGACGTGCGGCCAACAGTCTGAATCTTGAATTCCACTGGTAACAGTGATCTCTCAGTTAGCCAATACCACTTTGATTCTGGGATAATCTGGATGCAAGCTGACCAGCGCTGGCCTGCTCTACGTTGCATAAAAAATTTATGAACTGTGAAGGTCCGAAGACTGCAAGAACTATTTACCCTACCCAAAAGCTTTCCAAGTACCAAACTTGGAAACAATGTGCATCTAGCAGTGACATGTTTTGGTCCCTCTCGGCCCACAGATTGTGCAGTCCTGGGAAATAATAAAACTGGACTCCTGTCCAAATATCTAGATAAACTGCTTTGCCCATTGGTTGTAACCAGCAAATTATTTTGTTTTATTGAACTTTCATTTTACAGCGAGTCCAGCTTGAACATCAGACATGAATCAAGGTGTATAGACACAACTAAGTGACGAGACCCCGCTGTGACACGGCATTGCCGCACAAGTGGGACCCACGTTGCTCTCCCACTCGTGGCAGACGGCGGCCGCCAGCTGTTCCTCTTCACGGGAGAGCAGACTGGACAAGGACCGTCACAGACACGTGACTGCACGAAAACAGGGGACTGGTGCCCAAACTGTCCTCCCCCCATGAACAAACTATACAAAAAAGTCCCCAAGGGAAAGGGCCTGGGAGCCAATGCACAGACATGCCAGTGTCAGGAAAAGTGATTGTGCAGAAAGAACTCTCATCATCCCGCTGGCTTTTTAAAAAAATTATTACCATTTACTTAAGTGGCACCTTTTTGTAGTAGAATGACTGGTTCTCCAAATGGAACCTGTGGTGGCATTTCTTTCCTGCCCCCCACGCCCCAACCACAGTCCCCCCGTGTAAAGCGCTGCTGTGGGAGTACTGGGAGAACGATTCTGTCGTTGAGCACCCTCCAGGCCATCCTGCAGATAGAGGGTGTCTGCCCTCGGGTTACGTTAGTGTGCGAGGGACACCACGGCAGAGCAGTAACGTCGCTCCTGGAGACAGCGCTGGGCTGCGGGAGACCTGCAAGGAGGCAGCAGGTCCCGTGGGATTTCGGGGTAATTTAATCAGCAGCACTTCGGCACCGCAGAAAAAGCAAGGGCAGAGATATAATAAAGTGAGCACGCAGCTCCTGCAGCTCTTCTGTCCCACCTGCGGGGAAACAGGACCCGAGAGTGGGGCCTCTCCACCTCAGCACGACCCACGATCGGAGCTAGGTAATTCTGTCACGGGAGCTCACCTGGCTGCTGTAGGGTGTTTCGCAGCATCCATGGCCTCCACGACTAGATGCACCACACTCCCCCACTGTGACAAACACATCTCTAGACAAAACTGCCCCCATTCGCTGCCCTAGATTACCGGGACAAGTTAGGTGACACATGAGCGAGCCACTTGTCTCTGTGTACACAATAGGTAGGGGTAACACAGGACCGGGAAAGGAAAGGGGCTTAGGCTTCTTTCATGTGAAAATGCTCTGTAAGGGTCACCAACAGGCACTTCGAATCTGAAAGACAGATGGCCAATCAAAACTCGGAAAAGGTTCACCTCGCTAGTAATTCAATAAATACAAATTAGAACATTGAGATCCATTAGCAAAAAGTTAAAAAATAGTAACAAAGGATTCTCAAGGGAATGGCAAAAGAGACACTCTCCTGCAGTGTATGTGAGTAAACATTGGTGAAAAGTTATGAGATAAATATAAATGTGTATATGTAAATGCATATCATCAAGGCCTTACCCATAGTAGCAGAAAATGGTAATAAGCTAGTTGTGCTCAGCAGGGGATCAATAACATTATTGTATATCCCTTGAAACTGACACTATGTGGTCATTAAAAAATTATATGGGCCTATACGTAATATAGAAGGATGTCCAGTACAGGATTGTTTCATTTCCACCTAGAAAAGGTGACAAGGGAAGAGAAAGAAGAGTGGGGCTCTCTAGGATGTGTGATTTCAGATTACTGCTTTCACCTTCACATATTTCTAAATTGTATGACATTGTTTACCTTTAGCATGAGTTCTTTTAAAAAGTAGTAATAAAAATACCAAGAGCTATGCAGTACCGCCCTTCCACCAGAGGGGCCAAGCTACCCCCACCATGCAGACTCTCTGACTCACTCCCCTGCTGGGTGCAGATAGGCTTCCCAGCACTGGGCCTCGCTGACACCCCACACCCCTCAGAGAGGCAGATGTGACCCTATTATTTCACAGAGGAAGGGCCTGAGTGCCCCAGGCCAGGCCATTAGTAAGTCCTAGTTAACAACAGAACGAATTCTCCCCTGCCTGTGAGTATACCAAATAGACGGCCTCTCTGTACATCTACACTTTATCTATAAATCTCAACGAAGGAAAAAGCAAATTATGTGACCCTTCCCCAGAGTTCTTTGCAGCTACACCAACTGACGCACAATCTCAAGGCCCTCCAAGTCAGTTTTCGGGAGCAGCAGGCTGAAAACCACATTCACTGCTCTAAAATCCTACCCTCTGTGGGCCAGGCAGTCCCTGGCCCAGTGGAGGCAGGTCATTCTCTCCTCTGCACATGCCCATCTCAGCACCTTTTCCCAGTTTACTGGTGGTTTCTTTCCCAGGGGACATATCTCATCCTTACTGCCTCAGCAAAGAGCATAATCGCCAAGATCCAGAATTGGGGGGGAAGCTTTGCATTACCCAATAACCTTCAGCCCCAAACACTCAATAATTTTTTTCTAAACCGAAGGTGTTTTTGCCCCTTCTTTGATCTCTGCCTAAAATTCCAATATATGTCATGCACTTTGCTAGGTTCTGGGCATACAAAACCAAAACAAGGTCTCTAATTCTAGAAACCTCCAGTCAGGGGAACCAGAAACACACCAGGGATTGGACAGCAGGGTGGTGTCCTAGGTTAAAAGGCTGAGGACACCAGGCCAGGTCCTCGGGTGATTTCATTACGTCATCTGCAGGTTGGGAGTTTCCAAAACAGTGAACACGCCCCTGATTAACTAAAGTACAAAAAACATTCCAGGGCCAAATGAAAATGACCTTTGCATTATCAACCCAATTTGGCCATTTATGCCACCTCTCCCCTCCTTTGGCCTGGACAACTGAAATCTATACGCTCTCAGGGGGCATGCCTACGGATGAGTCAGCGTTGGAGCTGTTCAGAGTGGGTGGGAAGGACAGTGGACCCGGAGCCCCAGAAGTTGTTCTTGTTTTGGTCTGTCACTAATTCTCAGCGGGGACTCTGGGAAGTCACTTCACCTCTTACTATTGCCTCATCTAGGAGGTGGAAATACAAGCGAGCTTAATTCTCCATCACAAGGCCGTACATACTGTTTGTGAAAGCACTGAAAATGCAAAGCACGCCTAGTGAATACTCAAGCACAAAGTAAACAGCCACGTGCTAACCTCTGATGTAACTCTTTTCACATTAAATCTGTGTCATATTGCTCCAGAGTTCAAAGAAGCTCGAAGGACAGGCCGATACCAGTGACCACAGAAAACGAACTCAAGTCTCATACTGACATGCACATTTCTTTCACATTACAAAGTCTGATTTAGCACCAATGAATACAGAGAACCCGAGAAGTCCATTACTAGCTGAATACATTTCTTGGGACCCAACATGTAAACACAATTGCCACAGACAGGTTACCCTCTAAGGAAACTAGCTTATGGGGACAAACTACTTTGGGAAGGTAAGTGTAAGAAGTACTGGGAGGAGGTTAAGGGAAATGACCACTCCATACTGCAGAAACACACCGAAAGGCAAGCATGGCCCAGAGGAAAACCTCCATTGGAGAAAAAAAAATTTTTTAAAAACAGATTGTAAAACTAGTGCAGTGCCAAAGTCAACGAACGACTTGAACAACAAAAAAATGAAAAAGGCCTTGCTCAGTCCTCCTGGGGTCAGTGAGGGACTCCAGGAAGGGGCTGTGCATTAATGGAACCCCTGAGAGCATAGAGCATGCTGCTCAAGGGACATGTCTTCATCTGAGGGCCGAACACCCTCGGGCTGGGCCCAGAGAGACTGACTGCTGAGCCAGAGACTGGGGCACTCCAGGAGCGTATGGACCAGCAGCCTGCACGTCCAGCGTTCAGTCACTCGTCCCCCTGAGGGTAGACGTTAAGTCTCTTACAGCTCCTTGCCAGAAATTTACTTCTTCTTCTTCTTCTCGAATCATAGGGAAATCGAACGTCTGTACCTATTACAGCTCCTGAGGCTGAAAGCCATAAAGGATGACCGCTAACAGGCAGTTGCCAGATGTATCTCCTGCACACAGGGTCTCCATGACAGGGGTGCACAGAGGCTGCCAGTGATTTTCCTGAGGCTGCCCCTGGACCATGGCTGAGTAAACCAGTCACTTCATAGGAAATGAAAACAAAATCCTCCAGGACAGTACGTCAGAATCTCTGCTTAAAATGATGCTCACACAAAGGTACGTAAGTATCCCAAACACCCCTAGGAAAAAAATCTGAGAGCACTTGGTGCCAGATGGAATGGAACAGTATCTTTGAGATTGTAGACAATTTTAGATGTCAGCATAAGGTATCCAAGGCCCACTCGTGAGAATGCTGTTAAAACAAAACCAAAACAACTACCTGGAGAACATGCATGTTCTAAAAGGCCAAACATTGCTTCTGGGTGAGGGGATGATTTAAAACTCAAGAGACTCAAGAACACAAGAAAACAACAGAAACACCCTTGAATATATTCGACAATCAAGGCAAGGCATTTTCCCATATAAAACATTGTAATTTTCCCACTAATCCAAAGAAATCCAATAAATAACTTTACAGTGAGGGGCCCTGATGGGCACTGCGATTGCCCACAGGCACCCGAGCAGCTGCAACGGTGGAGGCGCCCAAAGTGCCACCCCTTCTACAAGGTCGCCTGCAGTTCCATCTGTTTCAACTGTGACCCACTGGTGTTTCCAAGCTGCTCTGCAGGTCAGTCCCACCGGGTAAACCCTGGCGGGGAGTGAGCCAAAGAGTACAACCCAGGAAGTGGTCAAAGCCAAGGTTTCCACACGACAACTCCCCCTTCTTCCAAGGGACCAGCGACCTCGGAGGCCTGGCTTCAGGCTGCAAGTGCTTCAGTCTCGTGCGCTCGGCCATCTTCCGCGCCCATCACGCCGGGAAGAGCTCGGGAGGGCTCTCTCCGTAGCAATACTTTGCTATGGGATCCCTATAGGTGTTCTCGTGCTGCACGCTCTGTTGGCAAAAGGGGAGAGAAGAGCTGCATGAGAGAGGGCAGGCTCAGGCACCTCGCTCTCGGAGCCGCGGAGTCAAAGCAGGACCGCTGTCAGACCCTCTGGGCAGGAGCCCGGCCCAGACCGCCTCCGAAGGTCACCAAAAGGCTCCAAGGCACTCTCTGGGACAAAGGCGAATGCTCATCGCAGAATGCCAAGGAAGAGGAATTCTTCCTTGTTATGAAAATGACATAACATCACCGCAAGACTATTTCTTTTTATGTACACTAGTGAGTTTTTTTAACAGCCTCGCTGTGGCCTGGGCAACTCAAGATGATTATTTTTTCCTCAAATTATTTGATATTACAGTAAGATCCAGTTGGTGCCCTGGCTGGTGTAGCTTAGTGGATTAAGCGCGGGCCTGTGAACCAAGAGATCACGGTTCGATTCCCAGTCAGGGCACATGCCTGGGTTGCAGGCCAGTTCCCAGCAGGGAATGCACAGGAAGCAACCATACATTGATATTTCTCTATTTCTCTCCCTCTCTCCTTCCCTTCCCCTCTGAAGATAAATAAATAAAATCTTTAAAAAAAAAAAAAAAAAAAAAAAAAAAAGATCCAGTTGGTGTTTTGCAACTGACCACACGCTTCAGAAAAATTCAGTCGCTGGTACTGAACCCTGCAGGGATGGAGGAGATACCCTTTGAATCACTTTCATAAAGTTTTACGTACCTCTAGGTTTGGCACGCAAGCCAAAACCCACAATACCAGGCAAGCCTCATTTGGCTAAGCAAATGGGAAGTGTGATTTAGAACAGACAATCATCCCGATGGCTAATTTCTCAGCAATTTGTTTTCATACAGGCAACTTGAGTTTTTGGCCAGTGTACAGTTCATTAATTAGCCCAAGACCAATACTAAACATCTACGTTGTAAGTACTAATCCAATTTATAGATGTGTAGCCAAAAGCTTCTCTTTCTTGGGATACTATCAAAACAATTGGCAACGGGGAAGTCTCTCTTTACAATAAAAAGACTTAAGTCAGAAAGTTTAGCATCTTCACTCACAAATGGAAGTAACTCTTTGAGTTTTATCAGTTAAGGAAAGAAAATATTTCGCCTCTTCTGGCGTTCACAGAATGAGAGAGGATATGAATCAAATGAGTCATGCGTTCAGCCTTCCTCCACATTTCCTTTAAGCCCATTTAAGTGAAAAGCTCTTACAACAAAACAAGCCCATCAGGAATTTCTTCATGTTTTCAAATGCTGGTTATAATCCCTGAAACATTTACCCAACGAGGTTGAGTGCTCTAAGAGCAGACCAGGGACGTGAAAAGCGGCATAAAATCAAAAGGTGGACTGCAGAAATCTGGCAAAAAGGGTACAGCAAAAGGGTACAGAGTTCCCGAAACTGACAAATGAGTCAGTTACCTCAGACAAAACCAGTACAATCTGGGAGACACCATGAATAGAAGCCAGGAGAAGTGTGCTTGTATAGCAAGCACAGCTGGTGATTTTACAAAGACAGCCCCACAGCTGCCCACCACGGAAGCAGAGAGCCGAGGACACAGAGTGATGGAAAGCAAGACTTTCGGTGCTTTCAGCAACAGGTGCAATGTTCAGTACCCAAAGAGCCAAGCATTTAATGACAGCATACTAGTAAGTACTAAGAGCTTGACAACCTACACATTTACTCATGTATTTTTAAACACCACCTGCCCCATCCCCAGAATCCTAAAATACACCATAACTCTGTCCCAGAACAAATTAATACTTACTGTCAATGAGTGGTTGCTGGAAATCCTTAAATTTCAGTCAAAGACCAAAGAACTTCTCTCAGAAATTGGACACCTGGATTCCACCCAGATGGAAAAATACTTCTAAGGTCCCACTTAAAGTGCGCATGTGCCAATCAGACAGGGAGATGCAAATTGATTATATCTTGATTTAATATAAATGTTTCACTTCTCTAACTTGTATAAATCTCATGTTGACATTCTAAACACTATCATTCTACCGAAGCCTCATTTGAATCTCTTCTCCTTTGTCATTCGTATCATACACTCTATCATAATCATGCCTCCATTATCATAAGTCTGTTTTCTTCTAGCCCTGACTCCCACCGGCCCATCCTCCAGCTACAACCGTCAGAGCTCCTGACCTGGGATGAGGTCCTGCATTTAGCCAAACACAATTCAAAGTGATCTTCCACTGCCATGAAGAGGTTCTGGAATGCCACAGCTGCCCGGTTGAGGAACCGCTCCAGGAGAAGTTGCTATGGAAACAAAAGCAAGCACCTGTAATAAATTCCAGACTCAGCAGCACAAGGTAACCTTGTCTATTTGTCCTAAACTAAGAGACTGCTGAAGAGGGGAAGGGGTGAAGGTAAGAGGGAGACAGCCAGCTCAACTGGGCCAGAGCACTGGTATCTTATTCATTAGAAATCTGATTAGCAACACAATGGCCCATTCTGCAAAAGAACCATTCAAGTAACTGGGAACCATCTCCTCCCTTGTAGACAAAGGCTACTTCACAGCAAGATTTCTGACACCTACAAAGTTCCCTTTTAGTTCTATTTTCAGAAGAACCCAAGGCTCACGGTAAAACAAAGGCAGAAAGAGGAGAGCAGATGCAGAACTGGGAGCAGCTCTCCCTACCTTGCTGGGCTGCAGGCAGCAGGAAACGCAGTGCTCGTAGGCACTGCAGCAGCCGTTGGACAAGCAGCCATCACAGCAGTGCTGCTTGGTGCCGGGGACGCTGACATCGCAGCAGCCATTCGCCAGCAAGTCCTTCCTCTCACAGACATACCCTGCAAGCCAGAGACTACCCTGAGTATACAACCAGCAGGCCTCCCAACTCCCCCCCAGTGATGATCTGGATGCAGCGATGAAACACTGTGTGTGAAGAACAGAGACAGAATGTGGAGTCGGCAGCATCCAAAGCACCAAGCAGGTAGGGTCAGATAGCATGGGGTGAGGATGCACTCCCCAAGTGCGGTCCTTTACAGAAAAACGCAAACTCCTGTATGGTAGGTAGGCTCTGCGCCCTCATCTACCTAAAATAACCTGTTAGTCTGCTGCTGCGCATTTGACTTAATCGCCCTGCCAGTCACACCTGTGTTTTCTTGTTCTAACCTAGGCAAGCCATTTTTTCATCTATGCCTGATGAAAAACGTCATGCAAACAAAAAATCTGAAAATAGGAAAAACAAAGGCATTAATCGCAAAGTCAGATCCTTCTAGATTAAACTAAAAAAAAAAAAAAACCCCACAACACAACACCACCACCTCCCTTTGCAACTATCTTTCAAATGCTTTCCATTTATTTAGCAGTTTGGAGGATCTTTTAAAATAGAAGTACTCACACCTCACCTTCATAAATTGATTTAGGCTGTTTTCAACTATGCATGCCAAGTCTTCAATTACCACTCAGCGTCAGGGAAAGGGAGTCCTCTAAACCCTAATTCCCTTCACTCATAAACCCCATCAAATATTTACACACACTTCCTTCAACCCAGCCAATCCATGCTCAGCTTAAAAAAAGAATTGCCCTGCAAAAGTTCATTGTTCAGAGCTGCTAAGCAGGTATTTCTCTACATCCTTGTGGGAATGGGAAAGAAAAATGTGAGAAGTGCATAAGGGACACCACTTGGCCCCTGGGAAATTCCCAGGTGCGCACACGGGCTCACAGGTGCACGCCTGGGCCCACAGGTGCAGAGCAGCTGTTCCTAGGGCATTCCATTCCAAATGCCCCAGCTTCTTAACCCTCAGAGAATGAGACTTGGTGAAGCATAAGGTTGTTTTCATAAACTACTCCGGAAAACAAAGTCTGTGCAAGAGCTGGAGGCAGTAGAACGGAAGAGTCTAGAAGAGCCCTCGTACTCGAAAAACAGGCTCAGCAGGGAGCTGGTGTGCTTTGTTACTTTTTGCCATTCTGATGCCATCACAAATGTTTCTGACATTCTTCCTAACTATTCTTATTCATTTTCTTCATAGCAATTATAAATAAACAACAACAAAAAACCCCAGCCCTGGCTGGTGTGGCTCAGCTGGTTGGAGCATCATCCTGTATGTAAAGTGCAAGTCTGTGGGTTCAATTTCTATTCAGGGCACAAGCCTAGGTTGCGGGTTCGGTCCCTGGTCAGGGTGTGTATGAGAGGCCACTGATCGATATTTCTCTCCCTCCTTTTCCCTCTCTCTAAAGTCAATACGCATGTCCTCGGGCGAGGATGAAACAAAATCCAAGTAAGCCAACATGTTTCTTGAAATTCTGCCACAAATGATAAAAACACACCAAACTTACCACTTTGGTGTCAGGAAAATGTAAAATATAATGTGACCTAAACTCCACTTGTTGAAATTATCTTTCTGCCCTTTTCTCTTTCCCATATTCTAAGGTCTTTTTTCTCCGCAGTGCTAACTGCCAGTAGTCGTGAAACCACAGGTCTAATTTCTGGTGAAAGAAAGCTCATCAAGATTTCACCTTGTGCATCATAAACCTAACCATGCAAACATTTCCAACAAGGAATCATGTAGGATCACAACCTCAGAATGTGTTGCTGTTGACTGAGAAATTAACTTCTAACCTTTGAAAAGCCTGAAATTCTAATTGGTTGTTTTATTTAATAACGTGTAACCCTGGCAATATTCATAGTGACATCTGCTTCCTGAAAGGCATAAATCCCTGCAAGTTTTCTTTATTAAATTGCTTCTCTCTTCTCCCATATTCATGAAGGTAAAATATTATCTATGGCTCTTGAATTTTTAATTGATTCTTACAACTTTTTATTTAAGAAGTCTGAGAGTCTTTGTCTCAAATTAATCAGAAGAAAATTATTCTTTGGCTAGCTACAAACTGACAAATCGTCATTCATAACTTGATATTAAATATTTTGTTGTTGCTGAAATGTATGTTTATTCTGGTACTTCTGATCAGTTGTACAACTTATAGAGTGAAAATTACCAGATATATTTTGTATTTCTTCAGGACGGGGGTTTATCGATGACTTCAATTTGGGATCTTCCAATTTGAAGTCAGGGAACACATTCATGTCTGTGTCACCATACATTTGCTTAAGCTTAAATAGTTCCCTCTCCAGATCCTGCTGGTACTCTGGGCCTGTGTCACCAAACAGGTCCTCCAGGCGACTGTCGCTTAGTTCTGTATTCTCTAACCTTGTCCACAAAGAGTTTCTGTGCAGGATCAAGTTCCTTACTAATGCCCCTGCTGTTATGCCCATATTCCTCCTCAAGTAGACTGGACTGCACGCCGCGCAGTCGAGGAGAACCTGAAGAGGCTCCGAAGAATCACGGTGATTCTGTGACTTGCACTCAGCCCGGAGCTGCCAGAGCCACCACCGCCGCCACCGTTCTACTCTGATATTAAATAGTAAAGCCAAGGCATCGATTTCATGTTTTCTTACTACGAGTGTCATACAAACAAACAGTCTCTAAGAAAAAAAAGCACTGCACTCCAAACTGAGTCCTGGTCCTGGTCTCACATCTTGCATGCCCATTAGCTGTGTCATCCTATGGAAGTAACTTCCCTTTGCCAAACTTTATTGTTAAAAAAAATACAGTTTATTTGCAATGCTATTTGCTTTTTCCTTCAATTCCTTAACCTCTTGGTGCCTGTGTCTTCACCTACAGAGTGATGAAATCTTTACAGGGATTACAGTAGCACCTAGACCTCGTAGGACCGCTGCAGTCAAATGAGATCTTCAAGCAGAGCTTCAGCCCAGTGCCCAGCACACAGGACAAGCTCAGGTGAGGCAGGCTGCGGGTTCATGGGAGTCTTTCTTTGGGAGGACTGAGCCGGTCCTAAAGGGGCAAGCACTTTAGCAGCCGTCTAACCCAACTCCCTCACCGGCACAGGGGTCACCTTTTAGGAAGCAAGGACACTCTGGGAGAAAGTACCAAAAGAAACAGACTAATATTTTAACTGCAAGAGTGGTATGTTTTTAATGTGTTTACAATTCACTTGAGACTATCCAAGCAGTCATCGACCAGTGCGTTCTCCACATGCCAATGCTGTGTGAATACAGGTCAGCTCACCAAGGAGGAAAACTGAGCTCCTATCCTACAGAGTTGACCAAGATGAAGAGAAAGACTGGAGAGCTATAAAGACACTGGCAGGAAGTAGCCCAGGGGCTGCTGCATGATGAAATGCTAACACTCTATGCTGCAGGCCCAGGAACTTCAGAATTACCAAACCAAGCTTCTCTGATATTGAGGGGAGCCTTGAACAACGAGTTAAGTATGGAAGACAAAGAAGGCATGAGAAATTTGGACATGAGCAAGAAGGGCACGGGCACTGTATAAACCCCTACTTAAAAACCCTACGAGTGGCCACAACGGAGCACCTCACTGCCTGCAGGAGGAGAAGGAAGCCAGCCGACCTAGCTCGTCCGTGATGAGGTGCTTCCCTTGAATGGAGTTCCGGCACTGGTTGCTGGGCCGACTGCTATTGCCCAGGCTAAACTGCACCTTCCACAGAATGGGCTGATCGTGGTCTTGCACCTGAAGGAGATTCCGATCTCTCACTGCCCTCTCCTCCTACGAAGAGACCATAAATGAGAAGGTTAAAGTGTCATTTCTTGCATTTTCACCAATTTTTTCATAGAAACTACAAAAACAGGACGGACGAAATTTTTAAAAGCTTGCACAACGGGAATCTGCACTCCCCTAGTATGCGTGAAATCTGAGCCAAAGGCAGGGAATCAAGTGCAGGAACATAGGAAAAGGTAACAAATGCGGGCTGCACTTCACAACTGCAGTACTTCCTTACATGAATGCCCCTGGGTGATGTGCACAGTATTAATGTGCACAGGAGGGTCAATTTTGTGAAAAAATTGGGAGGAAAAACATTTTAACGTTTTTCTCTCTGATGGCAAATCATTTAAAATATATTTTTATATTAAAACAAATATATTGTGGAATAGACCGTGAAACAGAAGGAACTTCAAAGAAATTTCACAATGCTCATTTCAAACAATACCCAGACACATCCAGAGCACAAGGTCACTTTCATTTGCAGTTATGAGTACTCAGTGGTATGTTTATGGGACTACTGAATCCGGGGGTTATTTGGGCGCAAGAAGCAGCATGTCAATTTGTAAATTTCTTCTATGAAAAACTACTGAGTGTACTAATCCTTACCACACACCTTTCTTTACAAAAGACATCCTCGCCTGCCAGCCCTTTACCTAGACAAAGTGAAAAGCTGCTCTAGGAACAAGAGTTTAGACCTTTTCCACTAGCCTTCAAGCTGTGGCTGAGCTTTCGAAACTGCCTTCCTATACTGCGCCATTAAAGAACCCAGAGGAAGGTGCTGGAGTGCCAGAAACAAGCCAAGCACGAGACACAGAGCCACCTTCTGAATTCTTACAGAAGACCTCCTCCTGAGGGCTTTTTATGTACTTTAAACACTCCACCATTTTTAATAGAGTTCTGTGGCTTTTAGCATTGAAGAATGTGATTAACCAACCAATGTTACCTCAATTAATTTAAAAATAATTAATTTAAAATAATCTGTCAAGTGTCACTAAGCAAATAGAACTAACTTTGAAAGAGTGGTAGCAAAGGCAGTATACTTGAAAACAATCGAAAGGATCTTTATAGTTACCAAGATTTCCTTAGGAAAGCAATCTGGGAAGTTATTAATATTTAACATATCCACATATATTTTGGCCCCACAAACACATTTTTGAGGCCTCTCCTATGGAAAGTACCAAAGTATAAGGATGCACCAGGATGTTTACACAGTACTGCTTACGTTGTACGAAAAAACCCAGAAACCCAACAACAGAGAAATGAGTGAATGAACACTGGTCCACCTGTGGCTGTTAAAAAACCTGGGTACAACTGACAAGTGTTTATCTAGAGCAGTAGCTCTTAAATCTGACTTTCACATTAGATTATGGAGGGACCTTAAAATAACTTCTGATTCCTGAGACCAACTCCAGACTGAGTAAAAATCTCTGTGAATGGGACCTGGAAATCAGTATTTTTAAAAGCAGTGAGTTGACAGAATACACAGACAGGGTTGCAGACCACTGGATGTGCACGGCATATCATTAAGTGAAAAAAGCAAGTTGCAAAAAAATGTGCATACTGTCACAATTATATTCAAATATACACGTACAGATTTGTTAGTGCTCCAAGATAAAAGTATGGAAGGGTACACTAGAGACTAGTAACATGGAAGGGACATAAGTGATTATGAACAGCTTTTATCATCTTTGGAATATTTTGATTTGAAAACACGATTATCATTAACAATTGGAGGCGCTAACTAAGGGATCTACAGGAACGTTGTACTGTCCCTGAAACTCTTCTGTAAATTTGTAGTTATTCTAAAACAAGAAGTTTACTTTTTAAAAAACATAATTAGCAACATTAAAGACAAAAATTACCCACAATGTCAACACTTAAATAAAGCTGTGTCCACTTCTGCATATTAACTTCCAGGCTTTGACCGTGGCATTTATACTTACAAATGAGGATGCTCTGCATTTAGCACTTCTGCACACTAATTAGATGGTAAACCTTTTGAGCACCTACCTTATCTCCAGAATCACATTTTTAAGGCTATCTAATCATCCATCATGTTGATGGGCCCTAATTTAGTAAACACATCCTCTACAGAGGACCATTTAGCCCATTCCAGATTTTTATCATAGATAACACTGCAATAAAAATGCTGTTTTTGTTTATTCTCTTAAATATTTTTGTACTAATTATTATAAGCAGTAGTCAATGCCATCCGGTGCCAAATAACTTCCCCAAATTTATATATACCATTTGTAATATCACCAGCCTTTACATAACAATGTTTACAATTCTACCACCACCACACTAAGACTGGATTTTGTTCTTTACTTCACTAAGTGTAAAGCAATCCTTCAAGGTGGCTTTCATTTCTGTTCTGCCCCACCCCTTTGTTTCTTTTAAAGGGAAGAACTGGCACCGCCAGGAACAGGATGGGCTATACAAAAACAACATCTGTGTGCCTCCGTTGGTGCAAGGAGAGGAGCTAAGTGCAGAAGCCTTGGGAATACGGGGCAAATCTCCTAGGTGCATACTGCTTAACTACCTGTAAATTCATACTCCTCTGCTCTGCTGGGACCCATCAGTTAACTGCATAATCAAGCTATGTGCAAACTCAACTGAGCGTCAAATGCTACCCTAGATAAATTAACAGCCATAAAGACTGTTAAGAGGCTCGTCAAAGTACAGTAAACTGGATCTTACAAGGTTAAAAGTGCTCTTAACACTACTCTCAAACTATCCTGTTATTCTTCCAGGGGAAAAGAAAAAAACAAGAGTTCATGGACAAGTGCATCCCAGAAGGACCTCTTCCACATAACTACATTCCTGGTAAACAGGAAGGCAATTCTCCCAGCACTTGGAATTGTTTTCAAACATGAATATTCAAGACCTGGCCATAAGGACTGGATAAGAGCTATACAATCAAAAAAGACTGTACAAGAGATTGTGTAAGATGGCAAATGTAACGAATTAGTACATGTTCACTTGTGTGAAAGTTCAGTCTCGCAAAGGGTGTGGTGAAGGAGCACTGATGGGTTCCTTTACTGGATAGGACCAGTAGTTTTAAACCCTTCCCAAACTGTTCCACCTACCCTATTAGGTTGTCTCAATTTTCAGCTTTTATCTATTTTTTTTTCATTCCAGATTCATTCAAAAGTATCAAGACCTTACAACGCCTTAAGGAAATAGAGACAAAGGTAGCCAGGTTCTCTATTCTCTGAGAGCCTCCAGAGCAGCTGATAAAGAGGTATCAGAAATCAGTGCGATCAGCCACGACAGATGTCCACAGGGCCTACAATGGGGTACAAAGAGCAGGAACAAAAAGGAGCACACACACACACACACACACACACACACACACAAGAACTTTCTTCATAAGCTGTAAGGAGCTACGGAAATGTTTTTAGTGCTGATGTGTGTTACTGATATCTGATTTTAAAGGAGGTATATTAATTAACTGTCCTATTTTTCAGGGGTTATAAGGGTCAAATGAGATAAATATCCCAGCTAAGAACTAAAGCACTTAAACAGAAGGGACTGTCATTAAAAGATCTGCGTATTATTTGGAAAAAAAAAAGATAAAGGCCAGGCGGTATCCCAAATGCCTAATGTTTGAGAAATGGTTAAATGTAACCAGATCATGGAAATTTTTAATTATTTAAAAGAAACTGTACTTACAAAACACTTTTAAAGATAAAGATAATGCATACATATTAAATGAAGAAACAGTATACCCCACTTATATTTTTTAAATATGAAAAATGCAGGAAGAAAATATGCCCAAAGTCATCATGAATCCCTCTGGCTGGTGAGACTACAGGGGACCTTCCTCCTCTACTCTGTGTAGTGCTGTACGAACTTTCTGGAAAATACATGCACGCTGGTGACCAGTGAAAAGCAAACAACAGATCAGCAACTCTTATGATTTACTCCACTTCACCTTGGACAGTATCTAAATTGGCATCGATTTACATAGTTAATCACTTTAAAGCTGAAGACTCGAATAGATTCTCAAGGAGTTGTGCAAACAGCCCAAGCTGTTCACGAGCTGCACCACCTAACAAGTCTGAGACCACTTACGAACACGAAGGGCCTCTAAGGGCCCTCCTGACTCCAAGGCTGGGATTTCTGCAGTCTCGGCTCACAGGCCCCACACAGAGCTCAGTCCACCTTGCCGCTTTACCGCAGCATCCTGTGTTGTTTCCTTTACATCATACATCACTATCTGAAATAACTGCCTTTTTGCCATTCCTGCCGCCCCTCCCCACCCCCAGCGGAACAGAAGCTCTTGGAGAGGACTGCCTCTCACTACGTCTTCATCATCCAGCCCACAGTGCCTCGCACAGTTGCTGTTCGCTGAACATTCATTAAATAAATGTTCCAAGTCACCTGGCACCACTCACCATTCCCAATCCTCTCCCCCAATGGCATCCCCACCATTATCACTAATTTCTCCTACACTCCCCTCTCTACAATTTAAACTATCCCCCAAAGCATTAATTAACACGAAAACAACAAAAAAAACGAGGAATTCAAAGCAGTAGAGAATAATCAACTATTCTCCAGACAAAAAGCACCATCTCTGCTCCACAAGTTCATGGTCTCCCTGAAGCAGAGCTCAAGATCATAAGGAGTTCTGAAGCTTTCCATGGCCTCTTCTCAATGAACCCTAACCCCCACCCCACCCCCACCCTTATCACCATCTCCATTGTACAGATGACGAACCTGAGGCTAGGCAAAATGAAGCAAACGCACCTCAAGTCACCTAGCTGGAGAGTGAAGAGCAAAGCCAGAGCAGCATGCTCAAATGCATAGGGGAGAACATCAGCCAAGTTTCGGGTTCCAAGGATCTTTTTATACTCTTAAAAGTTACCGAGGACCCCCAATATGTGGGTTTATAGGGTTATGGCTGTTGATATTTATCATATTGAAAATTAAAACAAGTTCTTAAAAAACACGTTTTCTACACATTACTTATCCATCTAACAATGAACCCATTTACACATCAACTGTTCTTTTTTTGTGGGTGTGAAAAAAACTTTTTCAAAACTAAAGAAAAAATTGAGAAGAGAAAATGTTTTTACATTTCTGCAAATCTTTTCAATGTCTGACTCAATGGAAGACAGCTGGATTCTCCTGTCTCCCTCTGCGCTCCACCTGTCGCAGTGTGTGGTGTTAGGCCTGCAGCACACGAGGCACACCCACCTCACACGGACGTGCAGTTGGAAGTGGGAGGGACATTTCAATGGCTTTTCCAGATAATTCTGTATCACCTTCTTTAAAACTGCATCAGGCCCTGACAGGCACAGCTTCTGAAACGCTCCCTGAATGTGGTGCAACCACTTTAGAAAACAGTCTGGCCTTTCCTCACAAAGCGAAACGGAAGTCACTGCAGGAGCTATCAATTCCAGTCCCAGGGCCAAACCCAAGGGAATGAAAACCTGTTTGCAACACAATCTTGTACAGCAACGTCCAGAATACCATCATTCATAACGGCCAGAAGGTGGAAACAACCCAAGTGCCCACCAACCAATGAATGGAAAAACAAACGTGGTCGGTGCACACCACAGAGTGTTACTCGGACATAAAAAACAAGTAGTAGCACATGCTACAACGACGTGGACAGACCTTGAAATCACGGGTTCCTACGGGAAAGAAGCCAGATACAGGAGACCACGTACTGTAAGATTTCATTCACGTGAAATACCCAGAACAGGCAAGGCCATAGAGACAGAAAGTTGACTAGTGGCTGTCAGGGGCTGACTGACAGAGATACAAAGTTACAGCTCAAGCGTTGCTTACTCCTACTGTTTGTTAGACGGGGTTGGTTGGAATCAGACCAGAGAAACCTGCAGAACAAAAATTTTACCAACAGTTTTAGGAAAATCACAATCACTGCCCCCCACCCCCCAGAGAGGCCAATTGTCATAAACCGCAGGTTTAAAAAAAAAAAAGTCCATTAAAAAATGTACAAGGTGCACTGCAGCAGTTACAGGGAGATTGTAGAGGAGATAGCATCTGCCTCGAGACATGAAAAACGAGCAGGAATGTGCCCAACTGAGAAAAAAAGTCATCCCAATGAAAAAGACCCACTTGTTTGTTCCAGTATTTGAGTGCCCATGAGATGCCTGGCAGAATCTAGGGGCTGGGATTCTGGGAACAACACAAGTTTCTGTTCTCAAGAAAATTACACTGTGGAAGGGAGAGTGCGAGGAGACAGATAGACAAGTAAATGAACAAGGAATGTTTGGTGTCTACCCCAAAGAAAACAGAGCAGGTCCATGGGCAAGGGGAGGCAGTTTACACTGAGTCGCGGGGGTGGGGGTGCCAAGGCAGTCACAGGTCCTGACCTGAGGCAACAGAAAAGATTCCCCATGACGCTGGGACGGAGTCTGGAGTGAGTCTGCAGTAGGGACCCACAGGCTCACACACAGGGCGGTGCCCGCCTGACTGACTCTCCCCCTCCTGCTGGGCAGAGGACCCACTGGGGAACAAGAAGGGAAGCAGAGATTGCTGGTGGCTGTGGCAGCGGTCCAGGCAGGAGGCACAGGTGGCCTGACTTAATGTGGCAGCAGTGACAGTTAGGAGATCCGATCAGACTCAGGACACAGGTTCTGGAGGCAGAAGATAACAGAATCTGGGGTCTTCTGGACAGCACTAGGCTGGAGTTAGGAACTGGGATGTAGGGAGCACACAGCTGGTATTTAAACAATGATGTCAGAGATCACCAGCGTCAGGTAGGGAGCGTGGAGTATGGCTCACTCCCAAAACTCAGCGGTCTTTGGGGCAGAGACAGGATGACACGTATGTGACCATGAGAAGTTGTCTGTGAGGTGGCAGGAAACACTTAAGTTTACACAAAAGTCACCCGCAAATCCCAGTCAATAAAGAGAGGCTTCCAACACCAAGCCTCTGTCTGCCTACGGTGGGAGGTGGGGGGGGTGGGATCTGGTTCCCCAGCTTCCCCTTTTCCGGCTCCCCTGCCAACCCGCTAAAACTAGGGTGACCACAGAGTTTACTTATTTTCTATTCATTGATGTATTTTACTTATGAACTTGACCCGTGAGAGTGAAACAGGGCTTTTAAGAACTATAACATCCTGGGGTATGTTCATCCCCTCCATAAACCCTAACGTTCAAAAGGGAGTTCAAAACTTTACTGCTTTAGGTAACATTCCCCACCAAAGCACCCTGTCTTTTCTCCCCCAGATTCTCACAGGGAATTAACTCGAAGGGGGTGAGGAGGTGCAACGAGCACCCACCCCAGTCACGCCCAGGCGGCACTCCGCGGGCCCTGCCGAGTCTCCCACGTGGACCACCGAGCCCCCGAATTAAACGAAACGCAGACTCGCAGTTCTGCTTACTTAGTGGCCCAGCCCACTCTGCCTCTCCAGCCGCGGTCCCGCGGCGTCATCCGGGGCCACCAACCGCCAGGACTGCGCGAAGATGCGGTGAGAAACGCACACCGGCGTGGCAGAGAGAAAGCAAGCGGGGGCTATACGGGTAATAACCGCCACCGGAAGGGCCCACAGCCCTGGGTTCGAGCCCCGGCCGCTGTCCTAGCAGCGCCTTCTCACCCAGGCACCCACGAACGAGCAGGTCCCTCCGCCCGTCCTCGGTCCCGGGACAGGAATGCCCACCTGCCTGGGCACAGGGGCACAGCAGCCACAGAGGCAGGCCCCCGGCCCGGGGAGGAAGCCAGGCAGCCGGGAGAGCTGCCTGCGGCGCCCGGAGCAAACGCGGGAAGGCGACCGGCCACTGACCTGCTTGAAGGTGCTGGTGAGGAAGTAGACGAGCGAGAGCCCGAAGACTAGGGCGAGCACCCACCTCTTCCTCAGGAGCCGGCGCCACACCAAGGCCGCGAGGTTCACCATACCGGCGCGGACACGGGGCGCGGCGGCTGGGGCGCGGAAAGCGGGAGGCCCGGGGCCCGGGCGGCATTGCCCCTACGCGGCCGAGAGCCCCATCCCTCACGCCGGGAGCCAGCCCAGCGCCCTCAGCCTAGCCAGCTCTCTACCGCCAGCCTGCGCCGCCCCAAGTGACCACGCTTCCACCACCCCTACTTGCGTCATCAGGCCTTCTCTTTCAGCCTCATTGCCATTGGTCCCTGAGGAGAAGTGTCTTCCTATTGGCTGAATCGCGGGAAGGGGGCGGGCAATCATGTGCGAGAGGCCGGAGGAGCGGTGCCGGGGTATTAGTGCGACTCCAGGCAACCCCAGAAAGAATCTAGGAGAAGCCGGAAGGACTCGGAAGTCACGTGCTCCCCGGGCTGCAAGAGTGATTGGCTTAGAAGGACGTGAATGTTGCCGCTGTGATTGCTGAATTGTCTCGTCAGGTAAAAAGAGAACGCGGTTTTTTTTTTTTCCTCTGGGATGGTCCACTTGGTCCTCCAACCCTTGCACGCTGACCGTCGGCTGCAGGAATGAAAAACGCTCGCGGTATTGTGCACAAAGTGCACCTGCCCTCTTCCGATGCAAGTAATGCAGGAGATGCTCTCTTGCATGCATTTCGCTGCAGTCAGGTAAGGGCCCGAGCCCTTCACTTAAAACAGCATGTATTGAAAAGTCTGTGTAATTCTTCATTGGGATGTAGTACGATGCATGGAGCAGAGGGTTAAAAGGCGTTTCATTGAGATGCATCCCACGTGCAAAAATTTATTCCACTCTTCAATATTGGAATAATAATTTTATGGCCTGCTTCCAACAGGAATTTTGGAGCTCCTTCGAAATTAAACATCTGAAAGTAGAATGTTGGGCATTGCATTTAGGAGGCTGGGTCAGATTTGTGAATGGAAGCTTTGGCATACTATATTTTCTCCAAGGATCTGCAGGTGATGGGTTATCTGGGAAGAAACGCATTAAGCTGACACTGCAAGTTCTGAGAGTTAAGAACTATTTACATAATAAGCCTTCTTTCATATACGAAGTGGTGCTACTGACCCATTCATTTTTTAGCTGATTTGCCAAAAGAGAAAGGAGGCTTACCTAGTGGGTTTTCTCTTTAATCAGTGGCTCCAGTAACACCAATGCTGACCCCTGAAAAAGGCTGGTCAGCATTAGGAAGTCATTCAACAGCCAGTTAAGGTATCCCAAACTAAAATAAATAGTCACATAGCATATTTGGTTATACAAAAAATATTCAAGGACTCTAAACCTATTCATGGGAAGTCCCCTACCTTTTTTTCTTCTTCTCTTGGGTGAAAGGTCTGAGAGGGTGCAAGGGATGTAGGAAAAGGTACTGAGAGACCCATAGATGTTTGACTCATTCAGTAAATACTTGTCGAGTGCCACTCTGCACCAGGCAGTGTTCCACATGCTGAGGTAAAGGGGCAAACCAGGCAGACAACTCCCTGTTTTTATGGCATTCCCTTCTCATGGGAGACCCATCATACATAAATAAGCAAACGTGTAAATAGGTAAGTGCTATGAAGAAGGTTAAACAGGGCAATGTTTTGGTGGGTTAGAAGAGTGAGAGGAGAAGGCCCCTAGGAGGAGGTGACATTTGACCTGAAGGAACCAGCCACCAGCAAAAGCATTCCACGGAGAAGGAACTGCAAATTCAAAGCACCTGAGGCAGGGACAGCAGGCAAGTTTGAGGAACAGAAAGGCAACTTGGCTGGAGGGAGTGTTGAAAGGGAGCATGAAGGGACATGACATTGGAGACAGGTGAGGTCCATCAGATAGAACCTGTAGGCTGTGAACTGAAATTGGATTTTATTCTGATTACAGTGGAAAGCCATGGGGGGGGTTCTAAAACATATTTTCTTGTCCCTAATTAGGACTCAGTTTGATAATAGAACAAAATACAATGAGATCATGACCATTCTCAGGAGTCCTAAAGAGGACTCAGTGAGCCCTGGCTGGCGTGGCTCAGTGGACCAAGCGCAGCCTGTCAGCCAAAAGGCTGCTGGTTTGATTTCCAATCAGGGCACATGTCTGGGTTGCTGACCGGATCCCCAGTGGGGGGCATGTGAGAGACAACCATGCATTGATGTTTCTCTCCCTATCTAAAAATAAATTTTTAAAAAAATTTTTTTAAAAAGAGAATCAGTGAGAGGCTAACGACAGATTTGGAGTAGACAGAGCCATATTCTTATAACTACCCATGATGCCCCAAGACTTATTCTGAGGTCCACGATATCCATGGACTATTTAGGTACATGTTTTATTCCATCCAGGGTTTGGAGTCTCTCATAAACTCCCCTGACCTGTGCATCCATCAGGAGAGGAAGAGGAGGGAGAGGCCTGCTTTCTCTGGAATCCAGTGGTCACAGCCCCATCAGGACCCCTGAATGCCTGCCTCAGGTGTCATCAACATGGAGTTCTGAGGTCCATGTGGCTCCTCACAGTGAACAAGGTGACGTGTCTCCATGAGAATTCACACCTTCATCACCTCTTTATTCAATGTGAGCACTAGAAAGAAGCTTTAGGTTTAGCCACTCCACTCCCTCCCATTTAACAGATGAGGCATCTGGGGCCACAGAGAGGGTACTGATCTGTCCAAAGTCTCACAGCAAGTTAGGGGCAGCACCAGTGCAGAACCCATGTCTCCTGCTGCCAGTCCGCTGCCCACTTCACCTTATCCATCACCTCTTTGCTGCACAATTCACTGCTTTCTTCTCTCCCATGAGGATTTCTTCCACGTCTGGGTCTCAACATCTTCATCCGGGAAATAGGATGATAACACCTTTCTCCATAGGATTGAATATTGAATGGCACAGCAGATGGAAACAAGTTTTGGAAAATGTCAGAGCTCTAGGGATGTGAGCTCTAAGTAATCCTTATTTATAGTTACCATGGCAACCTGACAGGCATTGGGGATGTTGGGAGACTCTGGCTTATGCCATGTGTTGGCTTTCAGGTCTTAAGGAAAATGCAGAGACGCCACAGCAGTAACACGGATAACGTTCCACCTGAAAGGTAGGCATCTCTTGATTTCCTTCCATCTGGGGGCTCTTGGCTTCGAGTAGTCAGGGGCAGCCCAAAACTGGATTGAATAATATCCACCTCTCAGGGTTACTTGTTTGAGGAGCAGAAGAGATCTGATTGGAAACTTCTCTGCACCTTGATGGCATATACTGCTCAATGTATAACACCTGGCTATTGCTCTTATGATACTTCTAAAAAGTCTGTGACAGGGGATGCATTTGACTTGTGTCAATGATTGTACCCCTGAGATGTTAATTTATGGAGGTGACTGAGTGACAACATGGAGAAGAGAGGTTAATGCCATTGAAAGAGCTTTATTACTTATGTTTCCCCAGAGCGAGGGGCATGTCATATCCTGTAGGGCCACATGGGGAAGCCCCCAGGAGGCAAGAAGGAGCAAAGGGAAGGCATAGGCCACCGTTTTTATTGTGTTTTATGCACAAATCAAGGCAGGGCAGGGGAAACAGCTTAACCTTGTCTGCTTTGAGTGATGTTAGCAGGTGCTGGGCTGTAAGGGTGGTCTCTGGTTGTCTGGTACCTGGCTCTGGGTGATTCGGGGCAGGAGAAATACTGGCTGGACGTGGGAGCATTAGATCAAGAAGGTGGCTGAGAATATGGGCTCTGTATTGCAGGGAAGATTTAAACAACTTTGGCTATTAGTTTGGCCGTGTAATTACTGGATACCAAATAGACAAACACAGAATCTAAGACAACACCATTAAAATGTTCACGAGTAGAATATCTCTGGTTAAGCCCAAGAGAGAACGCACCGTGGGACCTGTTCTCAGGTTGTCTGTCTCCCAGCCCAAGACCTCCCACCGTGCTGGCACATACATCCCAGGAGCAGGCAGCCAAGCTTTTCCTCCCTTATGTCCCATTCCAGTTCCCTTGCAACTCTGAGATTGGCTGCAAAGTCAGAGAACCCACTAGTCCTGGTGCTGCGGCTAAGTTTTGCATCAAGCCTGCCTATTCTGTGGCGATGAACTCTGCTTTAAATCAGACAACCCTTGGCCAAATCCCAGCTCAGCCACTTCCCACCTGTGATGCCTTTGGAAAGTGTTCACCCCCAGGCCTCAGTTTCTCCCCCCATAAATGGCAGATAACGAAACTCAGGTTGCTTATGAAGGAATGAATGGATATAAAAATGCACACACACAGCATCTGAACAGTAAGCACTCTGAAGACAGAACTGCTGTCTGCTCCCTAGTGACCCATGAGATCTTTGGCAGCATAAAAAGAATGGCCACCATGTGTCACATACTTACTCTGTGCCACTGATAAGGTCAGGACTATTTTTTATCACCATTTTTACAGATTAGGAAACTGAGGCTCAGAGAGTGGAAGTAAATTACCTGAAGTCACATAGCCAGGAAGCAGCAGGACTGAGATCTGGACCCCAGTCCATTTGCCACCCCCCTCCCCCTCCCCCTACCTCACCAGCACACTTTGCTCTCCCGTCTGGGCAGATCCACTCCTCTCCTGGGCTGCCTCCCACTCTAGACCTTAAGTGGTTAAGTTAGAAGCACAGCCTCTGCCTCCCCAAGGAATATTCTATCCCATTTAGGCTAAAATCTCGGCTGGATGCTGGGGCCCAGGGAAGGGAGGCCAGCTATAAAAAGCCCCTTGGTGGATTGAGTCTTCCCTGGTTGTACTGGAGGTCCCCTGAGCCCAGTGCACTGAGAGTGTTGGTGAGCTTATGGGGGCCAGGCAAACTCTCTAGGTCCTCAGGGAGCAGTGCGGGAGAGACAGTGGCCCCCATGTGAGCCAATGTGGGCACCTGCCAGCACTCCTTCTTTCTTAGCTCAACTTCTTGAAGTGCAGAAAAAGCCCAAGGCCCCTTGAGGACCATAGCCATGGTGTCTGTTGTTGTTGTCATTATTAAGATTGTCTTTATTGTAAAGCCAAACCCAAGGGAGTAGGACCACACACTTCCTGGGATTTGGGAGGTGGCAGGGGTGGGCCAGGTGGTAGAGGGGTAGGTAGTCATCTCCAAGTTCCCTCCCTTGCAGCAGGTTTGTGATAACCTACCCCGAGGTCAAGTCTGTGAAGCCAGAGCAACTACCCCTGAGACTTCTCCAGCCCGGCATTTCCCCCTGCTGGATTTCACAAGTGTTCTCCAAGACAGTAATAGGGTTTCCACTGAAAAATATTCCATGCTGAAATACGTTTGGGAAGCACTAGGTTAAAGCAAGAGTGAATTTTTCAGTTGCAGGCTTTCTCAGAGTCTTCGGTATGCTTGTTCATTCATTCATTCTTTCAAACACTACTTCTTGAGTATGTCCTGTGTGCATACCAGGTGCATTGTACCAGGGAGGAGAGGTAGACAACGGGGGCAAACAATCATGACCTTGGACTTCATGGCACAGGGCCCAGTTTAAAGTGTTATTCTCAGTGTTTACGACACGTTAGAGTTGCCAGGGGGCTCTGAAGACATAGAGATGCCAGGCCCCACCCCCAAAGACTTTGGTTCTGTTGTTCAACGCTGGATTTTGGCACCTGTATTTTTCTAAAGCTCCCCTGCGTGGTTATACCCGGCAGCCGGGGTTGAGAGCAACAGGTAAGCAGTAAACAGTGATGTGCGCTCGGTCCCATGCAGCTGAGCTTGGGAAGCAATGAGAACTAGGAATGAGTAGTCTGTTGCTGTGTGGGGGCAAGGCAGGTGCCACCAAGGAACAGAGATTTCAGCCGAAATCTGAGGGGTGAGCACGGGTACTGAGGTGGGACAGGGCAAGGGTGACATCCAGTGAAGGGGCCAGCCCAAGCAAAGGCCCTGCAGGAGGAAACCCTTGGGTAGTGAGAGAGGGGCACATGAGGAGACTGGAGTTTGGGGGTAGATAATCCAGGGTGCCTGGCAAGTGTGTCTCTCTGAGCCTCGGTTTCTTTATCTATAAGATGGGAATGCCGTCACTCCCAGTCTGCAGGGTTTATCTGAGTCCTCGGGAAGGAGTTTAGAATGGGAACCGCTGTTGGTGGGATAGCAGCCTGGGGGCCTTAAACCACAGAAGTGTGGTTCTCACAGTCTGGAGGCTGGAAGTCCAAGGTCAAGGAGGCCAAGATGTCAGCAGGTTGGTTCTCTGAGGCCTCTCTCCTTGGCCTGTAGATGGCCGTCTCTCCACTGTGTCCTCACACCCTTTTCCCTCTGTGTGTGTCAGCGTCCAAATCTCCTCCTCCTGCAAGGACACCAGTCAGATTGGATCAGGGCCAGCCCTCGTGACCTCATTTTCACTTAGTCACCTCTGCAAAGACTCTACCTCCACATACCATCATACTCTGAGATCCCAGGGGTTAGGGCTTCAACATGGAGGTTTTTGGGGAGACACAGGTCAGCTAACACAACATTATTGATATTGTTGTTTGTCCCCCAAGCTCCACTGGGTGACTATCTTTCCAGCTGCCTGATCTGGTGGGGCTTTCTCTTCCTTTCTGGCCCAGAAATCGCAGCCAAGCACTCAGCTCCGAGGCAACCGTGGATGAAGGGGGCGTCTTTGAGAGTCTGAAGGCAGAAGCGGCCTCCCCACCAGTGCTGTTCTCCAGCCTCTCTGGCCTCCCAGCCAGCAGCCTTCCTGCCACCCCATTCCCATCCAGCCTGGTGCTAGGGGCCTCTGCCAGTGGAGGGGACGTGTTCATCCAGATGCCAGCATCCAGGGAGGAAGGTGGAGGCCGGGGCGAGGGGAGCACCTACCACCACCGCCAGCCCCACCACCACTTCCACCACAGTAGCCACCGTGGGAGCTCGCTGCTGCAGCATGTGGGTGGGGACCACCGGGCGCACTCAGATGACGGGGGTGATGAGCAGCCGGGCACCCCTGCCCCTGCCCTGTCCGAGCTGAAGGCTGTGGTCTGCTGGCTCCAGAAAGGGCTGCCCTTCATCCTGATCCTCCTGGCCAAGCTGTGCTTCCAGCATAAGCTCGGTGAGTCCTGGGGACATGGGGACTTCAGCTGCTGGGTAGGGGGCTGTCCATCCCAAATACCAGGGGAAGGCAGCAGAGGCCCTCACCACACAGAGCACTTAAGAGGATGGGATTCTGGCCCAGGCCATTGGGGTTAGGTTGGAGCATCATCCCATAAACCAAAGGATCATGGGTTCAACCCCCAGTCAGGGCACATGCCTGGGTTGCAGGTTTGGTCCCCCCTTGGGGGTATGAGAGGGGTTGCAGCCAACTGATGTTTTTCTCTCACATCAATGTTTCACTCTCTCCCTTGTCCTCTCTCTAAAGTCAATAAGGTGTCCTCAGGTGAGGATTAAAAAAAGAAAAAAGAGTGTGGGATTCTTAGTCAGACCTGGGTTCAAATCCCAACAGATTGGCTATATGACTTCGGGAAAGTCACTCACCTCTGAGCTCCGGCTTCCTCATCTGCCCCATGTAGGTTGTGATAGAAGCTTCCTTAGCTGCTTGGTAGGTGTGAAGGAGCAGAGTAGAGTAACTTAAGAGTTCAGACTGCTTGGGTCTGAGCCCAGGCTCTGCCCTTTCCTAGCTGTGAGACGCTGGATACAATATTTAACCCCTCTGTACCTGCAATAGTCCTGCAATGAGGACTATTATAAGACATACTTCATGAGATTGCAATGAGGTTAAAGGACTTCATATGTGCAAAGAGCACTTAGGATCATTTTATGCACCTGGAGGTGATTATGTTCATTATATTCATTATTAATGCACGTAAAATATGTAACAGAGAGCCTGGCACAGAGCAAGTGCTCAACTAGATGCTCTGCATTGTGGGTGTTATTAGGAAGGAAGGTACCGATTCATAAAGTGATTACCCTAGAACCTGACATGCACTTCACACTGAGAAAGTGGTCTCTGGACCACTGCTCTTAGTCTCGTTGTTACTTATTGTGGTGTTGCTGTGCCCTGGAGACTTTGGGTGTTGTTCTGGCCCTGCAGGAGTGACAGTAGTACAGATGATGTCATGGCCTACGGTATCCTGTAGACAGCATGTGGAGGAGGGTAGGCCGTGCTCTGTGTCTTATTTGCCCCTTTCTGGTGAGTCCTGGCTGACTCACACCCTCCCACCCTCCCTGTTGGGGTGCTACCACAGCAGCCCCTCCCTCTCCATTCCTAGAAATGGAAGCCTGTCTGTTCCCCTTTCACGTGGAATTCCAGCAAACTCACAACGTTCATTTTATTCTCAAGTATAGTTATTTTCTTTTTCAATTGGCAGGTTGGTTTATTTGTTTGGTAATCCAAGGGGGAAATACAAGAAAGAGTTGTAGGGTTACTCATTTTCATTTTATATATTTCCAGTGAAGAAATATATCTCTGACAAAGTAGATCCAGAAAAATACCGGGAGCACACGCACTATTAAAAAAGTAAAAGCGAACTCTGAGCCTGAGAAGCTGAGTGCATCGTGTGAAAGCAGAATCCTGTCTACAGGTTATGGACAACAGGATTTGCAAAGCCCTGTTCGGGGAGAATTCCAAAATTGTAGCTTGGCAAACAGTGGCCACTGAAGGAATTTGAATAAAATTCAGTTCTGTTCCTCCATCTGCTGGGATCATTGGGTTTTCTGTCAGCAGGAATTTTTTTTCCCCTTTAACATCAAACTTTTATTCCTTATGGTGCCACAGTCTTTTTCTATATATGTTTTTATTATAAATAACACACCTCAGATTCTTTCTGAAAGTAGGAATAACAATAGGTACCGTTTACTAACTGCTAGAGGTGGTGCTCTCTAAGCATCCTCCCTCCAGGAGGTAAGAACTATTATTCTGTGCATTTTATAGAAATAAAAATGGATGCTGGACACTGGCATCTGGAGGAAAGTGGGGCCAGAGGGGTGCAGTGACTAGTTTAAGCTCACACAGAGAGGAGGTGGCAGAGTCAGGATTTGAACCCAGGTCTTACCACACTGCACAGCCCATGCGTCTAACCCGGTTCAGTGCAATACCCAAGAGTAGCCTCTAACCCTTCCCCACGTCAGGGGCCAATGCTCAGAGTGGCTCGGGGGGCCCAGTGATTTACTTTGCAGCCCAAGTCCCCCAGAGGTGAGATTTCCTCTCTTCTGAGGTTAGTCTATCAACCCCAAGAGGGCCAGGGGTGTGTCTGCTGAACGATGCTCACCGTCCCCAGTAAGCCGGGACCAGGCCTGTTGCATCTAAGTGGTGATGTCAGCCCACCTGTCCCGCAGGCATTGCCGTGTGCATCGGGATGGCCACCACCTTCGCCTACGCCAACTCCACGCTCCGAGAACAGGTCTCTCTGAAGGTGAGTCACCTGGTGAGTTAGCCTCCTATGGCTGCCGCCACAGATGACCACAAACTGAGTGGCCTCAAACTGCATCAGTGGGTTATTTTACAGTTCTCTGTCGACCAGAAGTCTGAAACGGTCTCTCTACACTAAGATCAAGGTGTCGCCAGCACTGTGTTCCAGTGGGAGGGTCTAGAGGAGAATCTGTTTCCTGGCCCCTTCCTCCTCTTTGAGCCAGCACCAATGCATCTCTGTGACCATCTTCCCATAGTCACACCCCACTCTGACTGTCCTCCTCTGTCTCCCTCTTCCATGTTTGGGGACCTCTGTGATGACATCAGGCCCACCCAGATAATCCAGTCGCTCCCCATCTGCAGAGCCGCTGATTCGCAACCATAGTTCTAGCTGCAGCCTTTGCTCCCCTTTGCCACATGGTCTAACACATTCACAGGTCGCAGGGATTGGGATGGGGGCATCTTCGGGGGGCCATTCTTCTGCCGCCACCCCCAGGCAGATCCCTCGATGTGCCATCCTTCTTCCAAGCCCTTCTACCTGCAGGGCCCTCCCAGCCTGGTGCCTTTACCTGCCTGGCATTCAACCAGTTAGCTCTCTTCCGATGTATTGTCGTGGTTAAGGCCATTTCACCGGCACTGCTGGGTGGCCATACAGCTACACCATCATCTTCCTGAATGCCCGGCGCAGTGCTGGGCTGTTGCACAGCTCATCTTGCAGATTTGTCCCAGCAACCTGGTGGGTGATGAGGGGAGGCAGTCATTCTTACATTTTCCCGATAGGAAACAGTGACTCAGAGACATTAAATTCCTTTCCTGAGGTCCCATAGCCTGTGCCAGTGGTGGTATCAAGATAGAACCCAGGCATTGACCCCTAGGCTGTGCTCACCCCAGGTTCAAATTCCAGCTCCACCCACCTACAGGCTCTTAGGTTACCTTGGTAACCTCAGCCTCAGGTGCCCCCTCTGGAGAAGGAACTAGTCACACCAACTTCTTACACCAGTAGAGAGGATTAAATGAGATAATGCAGAGAAGGTGTTCAGCACAGTGCCTGGCACACTGGTAACATTTAATCGAGCTGTTTTTAACAGGCCTGTGCTTTGTGCTGTGCATGTGGCCCCCTGACAGCTACCATCTTCTCTGATCCTTTCTCAAAAGCACCTGGGCCACCATGTGGCCAGGAGGGCAGCTCATCTCCATGTGACACAAGTGCATTGACGTCCAGAGTCGGGCATGCAGCCAGAGGTTCTCCCTGACCCTTAGTGTCTTCTTCATGCAAACCCCTGTCTGCTGCTTTTTGAACAGCAGGTTGATGGACACCACGGTGGGAGCCTTTGGGAGCTGGCCATCCCTCAAATGCAGGAACATCCAGATGGTGCCTTGACTGGAATTTTAGGGGGTAAAATGATACCTGTATCCATGGACAAGCTTTTAGGGGTCCTTGAAACTTACACAGTGAAGCCACAGGTGATGCTTTGCCGGTCTACACACACTTTCTGTGAAAGAGAGTGTCCATGACCCTTAGTAAGTTTAAGAATCTCAACTGAGTACTGGAGAACTACCCCCTTTGTCCCCCAGAGTCTGGTTTGTTGGGGCAATGCTAATTCCCTCTTTCTCTGCCACCTTTGGTTTGGATTTACAGCAGACTCAACTGGAATCCATTATTTATCAGGTAAAAAGGGCTGCCGAGTGGATTAATCACATTGATAAGAGCAGTTGGTTGGTTGGAGGTGGTTTTTAGGGTCGTTAACCTTGACCGCTCCTGGAATAATGGGTGGATGGAGATGCATTTATTCTGTCTATTCTGGAAATACACATCGTAAGGGTGCACGGGGCGCTGAGCTGTGTCTGGAGACAGTGGAGCATTTACTGAAACCACAGGGAAGGTTACACTGGGAAAGATATGATCTCATCCTATTCCAGCAAGGCAGCCGCCCTGGTCCAGGAAGAGATGAGCTTTTGAAAATCAGCAGGACGGGGGTCTACGTATGTCTCCCTGGGTACACAGGCGGGGACACGCCAGCCCGGCGCCTCCTCCAGAAATTTCCGGGGATCGCTCTCAGACTGAGAAACTTCTGGGAAGCACAGACCAAGGCTTGTGTACCTTGGGACCAAACAAAAACGAGGCTAGAGAAAGAGAAGTGGGGCCAGGGCTTTGATGGCCAAGTGCACGACTTTGAATTTAATCCTGTAAGTGTGGCGCCTTGCGTTGAACAGTGGGTCCAGGGCAGCAGCCCCAAGGCCCGTGCTAGCAAAAGTGAGAGCAGGAATTTCCAGTTTGTAGTTGTGAATCGTCTACTGGGTTGTAAGTAGTTGTGAATCGTCTACTGGGTTATTGAATACTACAATAGGTCCTACCATTTAGTGAGCCTGAAATGTGAGCCTGTACCAGAATGAATGTGGGCATTTATGAATTTCACTTAATTCTTCAGAAAACCCTCATTTTAAGTGAGGGCATGGAAGCTTAAAACATGTGCCCTTGGGCAAGAGATACTTAACCTCTCTGTGCCTCAGTTCTTAACTGTAAATGTGAACTCACATTTCCTGCATGTCAGGCACTGTTCTAAGTGTCTATGTACATTAATTCTCCCAACTCTATAAGAGAGCTACGATATAGATCCATTTTACAGATGAGGAAAGGGAAATGAAAAGTTTAAGTAACTTGTCCAGGGTTGGATAGTCCCCGGGTGGCAGACCAAGGATTCGAACTTGGGCTTCCAGCTCCAAAGTCTGTGCTGCTAACCAGCAGGCTCTTCTGCCTTTCCAGGTAATTCTCCAAGCAGGTTTCCACTTTTCTGTCACCTTTTCTGTGACCCTCCCCCAGGTTCCAGCAGGAAGGACCAATGCCGGTGCCCTTCCTGTCTTCCTGCTTCCTCCAAACCTTGGAAAAGGGAAAGCATTGTCACTTATGAGAAAACATTCTGGAATGTCCTGCCACGTGCACCTTTGATGTGGCAGCGTCCCCATAGATCCCTTGCTCTTTGTCTGCAGGAGAAGAGGTCGGTGCTGGTCATCTTGTGGATCTTGGCCTTTCTAGCGGGAAACACCCTGTACGTGCTCTATACGTTCAATTCCCAGCAGCTATACAACAGGTAAGCAGGAGGGTCTGCCCCCTGTGGGAATGTGGGGAACGTGGGTGGGCTTAGAATATACAACCCTTCACTGGAGAGCTGTCACCAACTCTGTGTCACGTTGCGACCTTCAGACCCCACCCTGGCTCTACAAGTACTCATGCCTAGAGTGGAGCTCTTTAGTGGAAATACAACGCCAGCCCCACGTGTAATTTTCTGGCAGCCACATAGTGGCTGAGGGACGAGAGCTGGCCAGCGAGGGCCTGCGGGATGAGGTTGAAACTCTAGCCAAGCTTTTGGATTGTGTACATCTCTTCCGAAAATGGACAGTTCACTGCATTCTGGGGCCACCCCACACAAGTAGTTTGGGGAGTAAGCGCCAGGGCATCAACACACATCCCTCACACCGGGTTCATTGTCTGGCCTGGAATTTCAAGACCCTGGCGGAGGCACTCCAAGGTGGAGTCTCCCAGAACCTTGGGTGAATTCGTGTCACTCTCTGGGCCCGATCACGGACACAGGCCCAGCCCACCAGACCAGGGCTGAGTCAGACCTGCAGCCAGAGAGGGAGAAGAGGACAGAGAGGGGCTGAGCCCCCTCCCTTGTGGATGCCAATGGTTCAGAGACACCCACGGCTACTATGTCCTCTTGTCCTTCCCGCAGCGTGTCGCTGTCCCCATTTCACAGGTGAGGAAACTGAGGTTAACTTAGTGCCAGTAAGGAGCCCTTAACAGCAAGCCTGAATCTTCCCAGGTTTTGCAGTCTGATGGCCAACACCAGAAAGTCTTAGTCCTGCCCCTTCCCAGCCTTGCGCCCTGTGGCAAGTTACAGAACCCCTGTGAGATGCCCCCAAGTTTCCTCACTCGTGAAACCGGGACCCAGCTCATTTTTGCCTTACCCGCCTGAATGGACTCATTATTGGCAAGGCCAAATGTGACAATACATGGAACGTACTGGGTGAGCCAGGAAACATTTGATCTGATCCTAATCACATCATAACATTGTTCTGTTATGATGAATTACCATACCGATGGGTGCTAGTGCCTATTAAGGAGCAAAACTGATGATAAAATAGATCCGTTTATTGAAGTTCACAGCCTACATTATAAATAAGTGGACTTAGTGATTAATCTGTGGAAGAACATTTTGCACTGCCCCTCCTCCAAACACCAAAACAAAAAAAACCCCACACTAACACAATGCAAAACAGAAGAAACACTGGTGAGGTGAACTAAAGCTCAGATCAGTGGGTTTATAACCAGCTGGTGTCTCGGAGATACAGTGGAAAATGGAAGGCAGATCTTCCTTTGCTTGTGGTCACGGAAGCATAAGGGCGTGGAAGTCAACCAGCCAACCCGAGGTGTCCCCCGGGAAGGGCAGAGCAGAGGCGGAGAAGGGAGCTCGGGGCTGCCAACCTCTCCCTGTACTATTACAGGAGCGGCCACTCGAACTCGGATGCGAAGAATCCCACCAAGACAGGGCTGCGGTGTGGGGACACCCTGAAGGTGTTGTGAGAAATCGCCCAAATAGATTGTTTTCATTGATTTTTCCCTACGCTAGCTCTTTAAAGATTTTTATTATAAGTAGAAATAGGTTTTTAAAAATAGAAGTGACAAAAGAAACCAGTTCATTCCTAGGAGACTATACTAAAGAGGCCTCGGTGTCGCACCTCTTTCCAGCAGCCCAGCAGAGTATGGTCATCCCCCCTTGTCCGTGGGGGCTACGTTCCGAGGCCCCCGGTAGATGTCTGAAGCTGTAGACAGTACCAAACCTTGTCTGCACTGTTTTTGCCATACGTGCGTACCTATGACCAAGTTTACGTCTTCTCTGTGGCACGTCTGAATTGGCAGTGTCTCTCTTCTTGCTCTTTGGGGCCATTATATAAAGTAAAATGAGGGTTACTTGAACACACGCACTGCAAGGTCCCAACAGTCAATCTTCTAACCGAGACATCTGAGTGACTGAGTGACTGAGGACGGCAGGTGGCAGGTACAGTGTGGAAATGCTGGACAAGGGATGATTCACTTCCCAGGTGGGACAGAGAGGGGTGGCGCAGGACTTCATCACACTCCTCAGAATGGCATGCAGTTTCAAACTTAGGAATTGTTTCTTTCTGGAATTTTCCCGTGGTCAACCACTGATAACTGAAACACAGAAAGCGCAGCGGCGGGTAAGGGAGAACTACTGCGTGGTGCATCGAGAAGGCATCCGCTCTGGGCTGCGTGCGCTGTTCCCTGCCCTCCAGAGGGGTCCAGCACAGAGTGGGTGCTGTTCCAATCCCCGCTCCCAGTTCCACCAAAGACTCCTCGGGCAGGCAACGTCACTCTTAGTGCCCCAGTTTCCCCAGCTCAGAATGGGAAAACCTTAGCCCCTACTTTGTAGAGTCTTTGGGAAGCTGAAGTGAGTCCGACACATCAAGGGGGCAGCGTATACACCCTCCAAGGCGGCAGAGAGCAGTGCTACTCCACATGTGGTCCATGGGTAGGTGCCGGTTTGAGATGTTTGTTGTCAGGCTCCATCGAGGTAAGTACAGAAATTGGGCATGAAGGTAACTTAGCTACGCACGGAAGGGCAAAATGGGCTTACACACCCTGAGGGACACTGCCATAGTGAGAACTGAGAGCGTTAACTGCAGCCAGGATGCCCGGGTTGCAATCTGCCTCTATCCCTTCATATTTGCAGGACTTTATGCCTGTTACTTTACCTTGCTGTGCCTTGGTTTTCTCATCTGCAAAGTGGGGTGGATAACAGTGCTGGCCTCATAGAGTGGCTGTTATCATCATCATCGTGGCTGCAGGCAAATCTGTTGTGTGGCCATTATCTCTTTGAATACCCCCAATGATACTACAAGGGAAGGTGTGAGTCCCATTTCATTGATGAGAATGCTGAGGTTTATGGAGATAACAGTATTTGCCCAGGGTCCAATAAATGAAGAAGCCGGGATTCAAAAATCAAGTCTGTCTGATACAAATGCCCGTTAGCATGGTGTGTGACCTTGGGCAACTTACTTCTCCCAGCCTCAGTGCCTGGTTTACCAGGTAAAGGATAAGCACACCACACAGGACAGTGAGATGCAGGGAGTGAAGAGCCCATAGCTTTCCTCTTCCCTCCCTCTCTCCCTGCTCCTTTGTAATGCTGGCCTTTCTTCCTTCCGTTCTGCTTCCTCTTCTGAAGCCTGTTATGGACCCATAAAACTGGAGGGGACCTTAACTAATGATACTCCAGGCCAATCTCATCTTTTAACCCTCAAAGGAACTGAGGTTTAGAGAGGTTAAGATATACCTCTGAGGTCACACAGCAAGTTACTAGCAGATTCAGAAAGAGGACACAGATGGCAGACTCCCAGTTCAGTGCTCTGTGTACAGGACATATTTATAAGGCTCCCAGAGTAAGTAGAAAGAGCTGCGGAGGACCAGGGAGCAAAAGTGAGAATCCTGACTCTCCAAATCCTCCCCACAGCCTCATATTTCTAAAGCCCAACCTGGAGACCCTGGACTTCTTCGACCTACTGTGGATCGTGGGCATCGCAGACTTCGTACTGAAGTACATCACTATCGCCCTCAAGTGCCTCGTCGTGGCCCTGCCCAAGATCATCCTTGCCGTCAAGTCCAAGGTAGGCACTGGCTGCAGCCACCAGGCAGCCCCAATCACGTGTACAGGGAATTCAGGACACCTTCTGGAGGAGGAAAGAGTGGATGTGAGCAGAGGTGATGTCATTGTTTCAAATGAGCAGAGCCCGAGCTAGCAGATCCTGACACTCACCTCTTAGGATTCCCTGAAGCTGAGCTTGGCGATCTTAGCTGTCAGCACCTGCCTGTGACACCCCTGCCCCAAGTTTATTTTTCTAAGTTTCATTGTTCAAAGCTGACTTCGATTCAGTTTTCACCTGAGAAAGGAAAAAAGCCATGCCAACATGCCCTGCTTCTGTTTCTCTCAGGGAAGAATGGCTCTCATAGGTTTTGATGCTTCGTGGCTTTGAGAGCATGTCTTGTAAAGGGAACCAAGGCTTAGAGGGAAAGAACTCTGTGCTTGACTAGTGATGTCTGCTGTGAACACAGCACAGGCAGTGATGGCAATGGTTTCTTGCAGTGTACTAGAGGGGAAGGCCTGCAGGCATGTGTCGGGTTGAAGGGGTCTTATTCGGGGATAACCAGTGTAATTCAGAGGACTGAGCAGGGCTGGGACACAGCACCTTTAGGAGGTAAGTCTTGCCAGTGCTTCTGCTGCAAAACCCAGAGCAGGGAGTCTGGACAGAGGCAGGTGGACTAAACAGCCTCTGAAGATTCCTGCTTTTCTTGCTGTGAAAACAGCCATCTTTTCAGCTTCAGAAAGCTTAGAGTCTGGTTGGTGGAAGAGCCGGTTTGGAATCGCCTGTCCGTCCAGGTGTGTAGGAAAACCGGCCTTCTGTGTTCCTCCTTCATTCATCTGCTAGAACAGCTCACAGAACCCAGGGAAACACACACTTACATTTACCAGTTTGTTAATTATTATTCTATTATTAAAATTATTAAAAATGTAATTTTTGTTTTGTAGCCAATGTATTTTTATTGTAGACTGCACATTATACCTGTATTTTACATACAGACTTCACATCAGTGGCTGACAGCAGCGTCAGTTTGGTATCTTACAGTTCCGGAGGTCAGGCTCCAAAATGGGCTCCGTTCAGTTAAAGTCAGGGCACGGGCAGGGCTGCCTTCCTCTCTCCGTCTTCGAGTGACAGCGCTTCATAGGCTTCGTTAGGGGCTATTCAATGTTGGTCATTATTCCTAATAAAGGATGTTATAAAGGGCACAGGCACGGCCACATGAAGGGGTACAGAGGACAAGGCCTGGGAGGGTGCTATGCATGGGAGCTCTGTCCCCATGGAGCTGGGGTGCACCGCCCTCTCAGCGCATAGTCACGTGTTCACCAACCCAGAAGCTCTCTGAACCCCACACTATTGATATTTGCAGGGGGGGCTCCCTCAGGTAGACGTGATCAATTAGTAACTCCATGTCCAGCCCCTCCACCCTCTCCGGTCGTGCGACTGAAAGTCCCAAGCTTCTGCTTATGGCGTGGTCTTTCTGGGGACTAGCCCCCACCCGGGAGTCTACTAAGAGCCACCTCATTTGAACAGAAGAAGCTCCAGGAATTTCCGAAGGATTCAGGAGTTCAGTGTGAGATGCTCCCATCACTCCGGGAATGGCAGTGGTCTGAGGAGCTCTGTGTCGGGCACTGGGCTCAAAGACTAAACAGTAGAGCAAACGATCCTGGTAAATACAGATGCTGGAGGAGAGAGGATAGAGACCAATGTCTGCATTTCTTATTTCACACCAAGGTAATCTGAGTCTGACTTCGCTGCCACCTTACCCCCCACACACATCACTTTCAACTCCCCTCCTCCACCTGTGATTTACCCAAACGAGCCAAAGTCCTAGGCTGTTGAAATTTCCTTCGATGAAGACAAGAGGGGAGACAGTAGGTCTGAAGAACCCTGACATGCCTCGCACATGCCCTCCCAAAGTCACGATAGCTGTGATCATTTGGCCCTTGAGCTGACGCTGTACCAGGTAGGTACCAGGGACTTGACACCAGGAAGCAGCATGGCCTAAGGTTACACATGCAGACTTTGGCATTGGACATGTCTACATTCAGATCCCTGCTATACCTCTTCCTAGCTGTGTGACTTCATACAGATGACAAAGCTTCTCTGAGTCTTAGTTTCCTCACCTGTCAACTGATGAGAATAATAGCACCTTCCTTCCAAGTATTAACCTCACAACAACTATTCCCAGCTGGTGGGAAACAGAAAGTGCTTTGCCCCATGCCCAGCACAGTAAATACTCATTAAATGATTAGTAATACTTCTAGGCATTAGTTATGACTGCTAGCTCTGTATCAATAAGCTGTGTGACTTTGGAGAGGTTGCTTAACCTCTCTGTGCCTCAGTTCCTTCCTCTGTCAAGTGGGGATGATAATTGTGCCAGATGCCTTCCTTCAGCTCCTCTAGATACACAACTCCACCTTTCTCAACCTGCTGTCTGTCCAGGAAGCTGACCTGGGCAAACTGTGTCAACAGGTTCCCCTGGCCCCTGGTGCCCACTTGGGCTGAGCCAATGGGAGGCCTGAGACATGCAGAAAAAACAGGGAGACTTACTGTATGTAGACGCATTGAGGGGTGGGTTGGTCACTGCCTGGAAAGGAGGCAGGTGAGGCTTCCCAGCTCTTCCCCACTGGTCCCACCACTGACATTTCTACTCATTCCACTCCCTCTCTCCTACCCACCCTCTCTCCCTGTTCTTTGTACTCCAGCCAGACCCTACTTTTTCCTTTTCTTTGCATATGTTAACTGATCTGACATGTGGTAGATGCTCTTCTAACCCCATTTCCCAGATGAGAAAACTGAGGCACTGACCGCTAACTCCTCTGTACAGCTGCCAGAGTGGGCAGTGTGTGGCCCTGCCTCCCACCCACTGCACCCCTGGTCCTCCTGCCTCAAAGACCCTGTTCCTGACTCAAGTCTTGACTAACTCCTGCTCCTGCAGATCACAGCCTCCTAGGACTCTTCCCTTCAGGCTAGGGATGGTGCCCCTGCCAAGGACTCTCACAGCGCCCTGTCCTTCCCCGCTCCAGCCCTCACCACCCTGACTGTAATTGCTTGTTTAGTTATCTGCCTTCCCTGCTCAAGTGTAACCTCTGTGACAGCTGGAAATGGATGCATCTAGCTTGTTTGTTGATGGATCACTAGTATCTGATATGTACTCCAAAGTGTTCATTGTATGTATGTATTATAGTTGGGTGGATGGGTAGGCAAGTGATTGGATGGATGGATGGATGGATGGATGGATGGATGGATGGATATTTGGACGGATGGATGGATGGATAGATGGACGTATGCATTGATGGTCTCGTCAGCTACACTAACTCTTCACCACCTCCTCTTGTAACAGCAGTGAGAGCTTATTTTGTATTCTCATCTCAGCTCAAACCTCTTATATTTGGTAGGTGTTCAAATGCCTCTGTCACAAGGACACAGAAATCCACAAGGCAAAGTAGTACTTGCTTCCCTGTGCTAGAAAGAACCAAAGAAACCTGGCAGCCAAACTAACAGTAATCAGTATGGCTAAACATTGCTAAACAATTGCCAGGAGCCAGGCACAGTGTGAGGCAGTGCCGTTTGTTCGAGGAACATTGGCCGAATGCCGTCTATGTGCCAGGCACCATTCTGGGCACTGGGGATGCATCAGTGAACCAAGTAGACAAAAATCCATCTACTGGAGACATTGTCTTGTTCAGTCTTAACAACTCTGGGCGGGGATAGATGCTGTTGATATCTCTTCACAGAGCAGGAGCTGAGTTGAATAGCTTGCCAGAGGTTGCACACTTCGTGGTAACAATACTGACAGCATTAGGCGCAGCTAAAATGGGGAGTCGGCCTTTTGTTTGGGCCAGGAGGGCTCGAACTCATTCTCTCCTGATGTCTGTCTTACAAGGCACACGCTGCTGTGTTACAGGTTTCCTTACCGAGATAAGGAAATTCACATAAAATTTACAAGTAATCATTATAAAGGGTACAATTCAGTGGCATTCACTGCATTCACAGTGTCATGGCACCGTCGCCACTGTCTCATCCCAAGACATCTTCATCACCCCAGAAGGAAACCTCGCACCCACGAGCAGTCACCCCCCTCCCCCCAGCCCCCAGAAGCCACGAGTCTGCTTTCTGTATATGGATTTACCTATTCTGGGTATTTCATATAAATGGAATCATACATTATGTGATCTTCTGTATCTGGCTTTACCGCCGTACCGTCACTTTTCCAAGGGTCACCCATAACTGTAGCTGGTGTCATCGCTGCTTGTGGCTGAATGATATTCCATTATGTGGCCAGACCACCGTTGTGTATTCATTCATCTCTTGGTTGACATTCAGGTTGTTTCCACTTTTGGGCTATTGTGAATCATGCTGCTTTGAACGCTCGTGGCAAGTATCTGTCTGAACATCATTTCAGTGGGTCACAAGGTGACTGTTTGACTTTGAGGAACTACCCAAATGCTTTCCACAGCAGCTACACCGTTCGGCACTCCTGGCAAGTGCTGTTTTTATCCCCATTTTTCAGAGGAGAAAACAAACACAATGAAAGGCTGAGAAAGCAGCCCAAGGCCACACAGCTTGTAAGTGGCTGAGTGGAGATCTGAACTCAGGCAGTCCGACTCCAGAACCCCTGCTCTGAGTTACTGGACATCACTCCCTCCCATCTGAGTTCCCTGGACGTATTAGGGAGGTTCTGCAGAGCTGACTGAGGAGTGGAGTTCCTGGGTACCATCTATACAAAATCTCCCCAAGTTCAGGCCATACATACCTCACTTCCTTCTCTTTCAGCTGGCCACTGCTGGGGGGCGAGGTGTGGGGATGGGACGAGCACCTTCTCCCTGCACCACTGAGGTGTAGGTGACAGTTATTAATGTCCCCTTGGCAACTGTCCAGCTCCCTTTTTCTGATTATTATTATTTTATTCGGTGAGATTAATGTGCCAGGTCAGAGCATAATCCAGCCTGTAAAAAGTGATGTGAATGGTCCTCTCAAGATAAATTGCAGGCTTGGAAAAGGTTCACAGCCTTTCCTTGCCTGTCTGAGTGCTCTCCCGAATCCTCATCAATCCTTGTCTGTGCAGAAGAAAAGGAAGGGTCTTCATTTGCAGCTGGGGGTTGCCGGGAGAAGAACACATCTGTCAGGGACGCCTAATGGCTCACAGCGCAGATGCTCTGTCCTGTGCCTCCACGCCGTCCACTGAGAGGGTGGGTTGGTTTTTAATATTATAACCATCATCCTGGAAGGGCTTCTGGTATTTGGGTTTGCTTGATGGCCCCACAGTCCCCGACGTGTGAGGCTGAGTGAGCCGCCAATTCCCACGTGCCTTCCGCCACAGAGGATCTGTTCGGAATCCTCTGCCACTTGGGCCTCACAGGAGGGTCATGGCCATTGGCTGGCCAAAACGCACGTGGGGTTAACGATGGTGACCACTGATCTTCAACCTCCGTGCCAACCTCTGTGCCAACCATCATGCCGCCCAGGTGTCTAGGGCGGTTACTTGTCATCATAAATCCAGATAACTCAAACAACCCGTACATCTCGGCCCTGCCGGATCTGGCTCTCACCCACATCTCCAACCTCATCACCCGTGACTCTCTCCCTTGCTCACTCTGGACCAGCCAATGGTGGCCTGGTGGTACCCCCGTGCACCAGCACCTTCCTTCTCAGGCCGTTTGCACTGCTGCTCCCTGTTTCTAGGGAAGTCTTCCCTATGCTCCCACGACCATCTGTGACCTCGCAGTGAAGGCTTGTTCCCATGTCATTTCCTCTGAGACCCTGTCCCCTCCTGAACACCCTACTGAAAAGCAGTCATCGTCAACCTGCATTATCACACCGCCATTTTTCTTCCTTTCTAGCACACACCAGTATCTGAGATGATCAGATGGTTTTGTGTTAATTTCCCACCGCCCCCTGCTGGAGCATGTACTCCTGAGAACAAGGACCACTAGGTCTGTCTTGACTCCCAGGAAATGCACAATAGATACAATGGGCTGAATGAGGAGCCTCGTGTTGATTATCCACCAGGGGTTCGAACCAGCCTGCTGCTTCCTCACCACCTAGAGCCCTCCTTGGCTCCCTTTCTCCCAATAATGCTGCCGATGTTACTGAGGACCTGAGGATGCCAAACCCTGAGAATGTAGCAATAAGTAAGGTGCCATCCACCCTTCACCCTCTCGGCAGATGAAACTTGTTTTTTACTAATCTAACCCAAACTAGTTAAGAAGGCCAGTCTCTTGTCCCAGAATCATACACTCCAACTCCTACTATATATGGTGGTGATAATTAAAGTTTTGACGTGCCCACATTGCTCCTTCCTTTATTAAAATGAAATAATCTTGGACCAGGGTTCTAGAACTACTCTATTTAATATGACAATCATAAGCCACCTGTGGCTATTTATGTTTAAATTAATTAAATTTGAAGTTCGGTTCTTGGTTATACCAGCCATGTTTCACGTTCTTGGTAGCCACATGTGGCTAGTGGCAGCTCAGACAGTGAACGTGAACATCATCATAGAACATTCCATTGGACAGCGCTGTTCTAGAACATTCTCAGGACAAGGTTGGTTCAACCTCCCAAGTGTAGAGGTAGCAAGCAGCTGTCATTCCATGCATTTCTCAGATGGAGAAAAAGAAAAGCAGGCATTTCTCTAAGAACTTTCTGGTGGGTCACTATGAAATGGAGATAGCACTGCAGAGGAGAAGGAACACCCAACTTGGGCCAGCAAAACTGGGTTCAAATCCAGACCCCTGAACCTATCTATTACCTGTGTGGTCTTGGGCAAGTGACCTCACTCTTTGGAGCCCCCAGCTTCCTCATTGCTAAAGTGGTTGTTTTTACACCTTTAAAGTTACCAGAAGGGAGGCAGCCAGGTATCTAGTTGCTGGGGAGTTACTAGGACTAGCTGTATCCAAGACAAGAGAACTGTTTTCGCCAAAGAATGGGCATTTGACAACCTTCTGTCTTTTCCATGAAAATAGGAGAAAGGGAGCCCTTCCTACCTCCGAAATCATAGCTTCTGGTGGCGCCCCATCGATTGCGTCTTCTTCCCTCCCAGAGTCGAGCATTCCCTTCTCTCCCCCTTGCTCTTGCGCAAACATCTGTCTACGCCAGGCCAGGTCTGGGTTCCGCAGGTCTGTGGTTCTCGCTGCACACCGTTCCATGCATAGAGGCGCAGAACTTCCCGAAGGGCCCGCTGCACCTGCCCTTACTCCCCACAGCGGGGCCAGCAGGGGTCAAAGCAGCGGTCCCAGCGACAGAGACATTGGACAATTCCTGGAGACATTTTTGGTTGTCATAGCCAGGAGGGGTTGCTGTCCTGGCGTTGAGTGGGCAAAGGCCAGGGATGCTGCTAAGCATCCTACAACACACAGGACAGCTCCCCCCCACACACACACACACACAGTGCTGAGAATGATCTGGCCCCAAATGTCAGCAGTGCAGAGGTTGAGACTCCAGGGCCAACATTTGCGTTACGGCCCTGGCTCAGCTCCCCTGCTGCTGTGAGCCCAATTGTGCCAGGTCAGAGTTCACACGTTGAAGGCCTGTTACCCACATCACCTCATACCCTGCCTGTGTTTGGAGAGAGAATCGATAAAGAGGTGATTAAGTTAAAATGGAGTCGTTAGCATGGGCCCTAATCTAATGGCTGGTGTCCTTGTAAGAAGAGGAAATGTGGACACACACACACACAGAGGGATGACCATGGGGGGACACAGGGGGATAAGATGGACATCAACAGGCCAAGGAGAGAGGCCTCAGAAGACACCATCTCTGCTTTGACCTCAGACTCCCATCCTCCAGGAGTGTGAGGAATACATGTCTGCGTCATCCCCCCAGGCTGCAGTCCCTTGAGAAAACCAGTATGCCTACGGACCACTTACCTCCAGCCCTGGGCTCCTTTGAGAGTGCCCTTACATCCATTCAGAAGTCTCCTGGCTTTTTACCATTCCCCCCGCTTGTTGAGGATACTTTAATTTTGTAATCGGTTATACAGTCACAGGGTCCAGAAGTTGAAACTCCACCAACAGTGCGAGGTGGAGAGTCTCCTCCCCTCCCCTCCCTTGCCCCCAGACACCCACTTCCTCTCCTGGGAGGTACGTCCTCCCGGCATCTTTTCCCAGCGGTTGTGCGAGTACACAGCTGACCCTGGACAACACCAATGTGAACCTCATGTATCCACGTACACGTGGAGTTTTTCAATAAGTACAGTAGATGCCTTTTCCTTACGAGTTTCTTAGTAGCGATTTCTTTTCTCTAGCTTAGTCTATTGTAATAATACAGTATGTAACACATATAACAGACAAAGTGTGTGTTATTTCACTGCTTATGTTATCGGTAAGGTTTCCAGTCAACAGTAGGCTGTTAGAAGTTATGTTTTCAGGGAGTCTAGAGTTAGACGTGGATTTTTGATGGTGCGAGGAGGTCCGTGACTCTAATCTTCATTTTGTTCGAAGGTCTGCTATCCAAGCAAACGCACGTATACTTCCTTCCCACTCACCTGTACATATTCACACAGCAATATTAGAAGGCAGCTCCAAGTTTGCTTTTTTTAAAGTTTTATTTAACCATTTATGTTGGAGACTGTCCCAGACCCATACATACAGAAAGCAGCTTGACGGTGAGAAGCCGGAGGGCCTGTGTTCACACCCTATTTGAGAAGCACTTTGACTTTTACCAGCCGTGTGACCTGCACGTTTATCTGCTTGCTTTTGTTTCTCCATCTGTAAAGTGACATAATAGCAGAGTATTCATTTTCAATGGCTACCTAGCAAATTACCACCAATTTGTCAGCTTAAAAAACACCCATTCGGGAGTCACAGCTCTGCAGATCAGAAGCTAGTGGGGCATGACCGTGCTCTCTGTGTAGGGTCTCTCAAGGTCAAAGTATATGCCAGCCTGGCCTCCGATCTGCAAGCTCTGGAGGAGGATCTGTTTCCAGGCTCATTCAGGTTGTTGGGAGAATTCAGTTCTGTGCAGTTGTAGGATTGAGGGCCCATTTGCTTGCTGGCTGTCATCAGGGGCCACTCCCAGCTCCCAGAGACCACTTTGTGGTCGCTTTGTGTGGTCTTTTCCATCTTCAAGCCAGAAACAGCACCTGGAGTCCCGCCTCTGCTTCTTTTCTGCCTGATTTTCCTTTCTGCTTTTAAAGGGCTCATGTAATTAGATTAGCTCCCTTTTGATGAGCTCAAAGTCCACTGATGAGTCACCGTAATTACATCTGCAAAATCCTTTTTATAGTATAACATCATCCAAGTGAAATATCTCATCCTCATCACTGTTCTGGGGAGTAAAGTGGGAGATTTGGGGGATGTACAAAGGCACTACGTCAAAGGATAGTGTCAGGATTGGATTGTTGCACTCATAGTGTGCAATCTATACAACTTAGCTTGTTAACAGCTGAATTTTGTATTGTGGAAACGGTTTAGATTTATTATGGGTTATTGTTTTTTTTTTATCTTCACCCGAGGACATTTTTTCATTGCTTTAGAGAGAGGAAGGAAGAGAGAAGCATCGATTGGTTACCTCCCTTACCCACTTGGACCGAGGACCAAACCCGCTACCTAGGCATGTGCCCTGACTGGGAATCAAACCCGCAACCCTTCAGTTAGGGGGCAGTGCTCCAACCAACTGAGCCACGCCGGCCAGGGCTATTGCGGGCTTTTGTAAAGGGAGTCTCTAAGAACACTTTGATAGTTGTGGATTATTTAGCCTCTGTGGACCCACTGATTCTGTGGTTCTACTGGACTCAGCTTACCTAGATGTCAGCTCCCGCCGGTTCCCTGAAGGCAGCGTGTTTCAGCCGTCCTCACCTCTGTGCACACACGAACTAAGGACTAGGACTCTGCCGCCGTTCACCGAAACACAGACTGTAGTCTTTGCCAATCTGACCAAACAAAAGGTATAATTTTGATTCATTCACACTGGACGGCTGTTATTGTGTTGGCTGTTGTCATTTTTTGTTTGACAGTCTACAGGACCAGAGGTCAGTGCCCCTGACTAAGTAGTCGGGTATCACATGTTTTAAACATTCTTGCAGCACACCAGGTGAAAACCTCTGCCTTAAGGCAGTGTTAGTCCTCTCATTTATTTTCCTATGGCCCTCTCTTCCATAGCTCTTAACCACTTCACTCTGTAATTATCTGGGTTATTATCTCTCCACTGGACCATAAATTTCAAGGGGCGGACACATGTCTGCTTGTTCACGGATGCAGCCCAAATCTTTAAAAAAGGCATTACAGTGACCCTGTGAGGGAGATGGCCGTGCTTGCTTAAACCTACTTTACAGATAAAATTGGGGCTCAGAGAGGATCCACAGTCATTCCATCGAGGGCTTGTAGGTGGCAAAGCTGAGACCCAAACCCATCTCTTTTGACATAAGACATAACAGTGAGAACAACAGCTCATATTTCTCCTGTTTGCCCACGTGGCCACCATGCAAAGGGCTTTATTTGCATCTTTGCATGTGCTCCCATTGACAGTACTGTGAGTTAGGTACTGCTGCTGTTCCCACTTTACAGGCAAGGACACAGTCACCTGGGGAAGGCCCCCAGCTGCTGAGCAGCGAGGCCGGGCTGGCAGGCCGGCGGGAGCTCTGTCTGCAGCTGCTGCTGAAGCTGTTGGACCTTTCTTCATCGTCAGGTTTCACTGGAGCAGAAAAGAAAGCCTGCAGCAAAGATACTAATCCTAGTATTACCTAGTGATAGTGTGCCTTCTGCTTTAAAAACACTACCTCCAGCTCTGTCATTGCCGAGAAGATTCCAGAGTAGGTCAGTAAGGACAAGCGAGAAATCATCCTTCTCTGGAAGCACTGCTGTGGGGTCACGAAAAGAGCACAGACTCTGAAATTTAACAGCTTCAAATTCCGGCTCTGGTGCCTGTTGCCTCTGGGACCTGGGGTAACCTCACTGAGCCCTGAGGTCTGTCTTTAAAAAGTGTTAGGACTTCATAACCCTGTTAAAATAACACCAGTGCCTATCAGTTAATTATTGCTATTCTAAAGATGATGGGGAGCATTAGCCATTATCCATTTATAGTTTAAAACAAGCAAGAAAGTCAGAATTTAACCCAAATCCAATGGAACAAAATACCACTTACTAAACTATGATGCAAGGGCCTTGCGAATGTGATAATGAGCACTTTATTGAAAAGTGTTCTGTGGTCGGATGCCTTTGGGGAATGCATGCCTTTGGGGAATGCTGGGCATGTTAGTCACCCCTGGCACGTAACTTAGGAAAGGCTCTGAGAAGGCCTGCAGCCAGGAAGCTCGTTTCCTTTTGTTTGACATTTCCCCAACTTCTTGCCATGGAACCCTCAAACTGAGGAGTGCAACATGCTGCAGAACCAAGGTCAGGGGTTGGCAAATGACAGCCTGTGGACCCAGCTAGCATGTGTTCTGGTGAATAAAGCTTTAGTGGAACACGGCCACACTCATCATTTACATATTGTCTGGGCTGAGTTGAGTGGTGGCGACAGAGTCTGTATAACCCACAAAGCCTACAATACGTAGTGTTTGCACTCCTAATTCCTTCTAGTTTGGGCTTTGCAGGAGGGCTGTGTCTAAGAGGGAAGTTGGTATTCAGCAGCAGACAGAATTTTTGGGAGCTGGAAGACCCCAAGGGGGGACATCTGGCCAGGAGGCTCTGCTGGACACCAACAGCAGTGAGTTTGGCTAGATGTCAGTTGTAAGGACTCAGCTATTTGAAATTGCCAGGCTGACTTTTAGTTCTAGCCGAAGGTAGCAGGCAGGCCTGCAAGGCCTCCTGTGATCTCACCAATCCCTACGACTTGTTCTTTCCTTTGCTCTGCTTCCAGTTGGTAGCTAAGTATACAAACTAATCCCTGGAGAAGTACAAAGTCTGAAATGGCAAACAGCCTAGAAGCTGCCAACCTGTGCCTGTGTCAGGCATCACAAATCTATCATGGGTTTGCCTCACCCAGATTCCTCTCTCAACACCGCAACCCAGGCAGCCTCTACCAATCAATGTCAGAGTGTAAGAGGAAGGCTAAGCCTTAACTTCGGTTCTTCCTTGCAGAGAAAATGGACCATTCTGGCATTTGCAGAGCTCTGTGGCCTCACAGGGGATTGGATGAAGCCCACCCAAGATTATCAAGGATCATCTCCTTTACTTAAAGTCAGTTGATTATAGATGTTAACCATATTTACAAAACAGCTTCAAAGCAACACTTAAGTTGCAAAATTAGACACTGCACCCTAAATTGAAACTTAGCAATGAACCACCACAAACCCCCCTTAAACACGGTGCTGATCTGGGGCCTGAGGCCCAGGAAGTGTTCATCTAGTCCAACTCCCTGAAATTTTTAAAAGAAAAAATGGATGTTGACTTGGATCAAAAGTCATTTGAATTTTCTTTCTCCTTAGAGCCATTCATATGAAGAACTGCATTACTAGGTTTCCTTCTGAGCCTTGCATCCTCAGAACAAGCCCCGCTCAATCCTGGTGTATTATGCTTTCGATACGCTTCTGGGTTCTGCACACCACAGTTTTACTAAGGGTTTTTGCATCAGCTGTCATGAGTGTTCCTCTCCCTTTGTAGGTGACTTCCCGGAAATTGCTCCCATTGCGTTCACTTACATTGCATCGGCCACTGCTTAGTCACACTTGCCGCGTGTGGAGCTAGGGAGCAGCTTCTTATGGCCGGGAACCAGTGGACCTGGGCAGCAATCAGGCCACTTACTTTGGAGGAGGAAGGGGGGAGTGGACGTCGGGAGGCACCAGCAGACTCCATCCCTGAATGATTGTAGATGAGGGACCCAAGGTCCCATGAGTTGTGCTCCCTTACCCAGGGTCACGCAGCAGGTCTGTGGCAGAGCTGTGACTGAAGCTAGGCCTTCCAGATGCCGACGGACCCATAATAAAAATATTCAAAATATTCTATGATAATATAATAGAGTAAAAACAAATAGCCCAAGTACGTAGTACTGTTCTCAGTGTTTCATAGATGTGAACTAGTTTAGTATTTACAACAGTCCTACAAGGCAGATACTCTTGTTATCCCCAATTTGCAGATGAGGAAACTGAGGCATGGAGAGGGTAAGTGACTCGCCAAGGGCACACAGCTGATAAGTGGCAGGGCTGGGATTTGAACTCCGGCAGTCTAGTTCCAGAACCCCCACTCTGGACTGCTGCTACGCAGTCCTCTCTGCCCACCTTTCCCCACCCCTTCTCTTCTGATGGGTCGCCCCAACAAAGACAGCAGCAGCAACTACTCCGTGTGTTCCGGGGATGGTCAGAATCACTCCTCACCAGTTCAGCCTGCCACACACCCTCGTCTCCAAGGTCCTCTGGTCCAGAAGCTTCGCTACCCTGCCCCCCTCTGTCTTGGGGCCGCACATCATTTTGTGTTGTTGATCATGTTCTGTTCTGTTTTCCTTCACCCTGTTCCCTGAGAGACTCTCAAAGGCTACATTCTGCCGCAAAGGGACACAGAAGGGACAGGGTCTGAGCGGGCACCTGGGATTTCCCAAACCCCAGCTTCCGCCTGGTTGGGGCTGGGGGGGACTCTTGTGTTATTTATTTATTTATCTAGTTCTGCTCAGTTCCACACCCCCCAAGCTGTCGTTCCCCACTGGGGAAGATGAAAAACGGCTTCAGACAATGGGAGACAAGGCTGGCCACATGGCCCCCTCGGTTTAATTTCCTTTAATTCATTTTATATTGAACCAAATGATACTGTTTGTTTTTAATGGCAAACACTCAGCACAGAGGAGGGGCGGCCAGGCCTCCTCCTGGGGAAATTAGGAACACAGCTGCTATTTAAACTCTCCTGCCACCCCCCTCTCCCCAGCACTGGGCCTTTGCAAATCACTTTCCAGGTTGAAAGATGATACCTTTCACCGACGGTCACAGTGGAGAGAGCTGGCCCCGGTTCCATCCCAGCTGCAGTCACCCCCTCTTAGGGCGGCAGCCCCGTCCCAAGGCCGGCCCTTCCCTGGGAATCACTGGATACTCAGGACCAGCGGCTCCGGGGCTGTGGCTGTTCTCAGTGCCCCTACTTCCCAGCCCGTCACTGAAAATCCTGGGCAGGCACCTGGAGCCTCCCCCAGGAACCGGGGAACACAGAGCTCGGGCACATCCATTCCTTCAGCACCAGGGAGCAGCATCAGGGGTCAGTCTTCCTTTTAATCAGATTCACACGCGTGTGAAAGTTGGAGACACGCCAGTCAAGGGGAGAGGTCCTTCCACTCGGGCTGTGAGGTGGCCTGGCGGTCCAGAGCTCCTCTGAAGCCTGAGATAAGCCAGCATTCTTCCAATGCCCCCTTTTGGTTTAGGGGAGCCAGAGTCTCCCTTAAGTTGCATGCAGGTGTCGAGAACTTGAATGTATACACCACCCTGGGCCGAGGCTGGAGGAACTCACAAGGCTTTGGCCTGGCTTTGACAGGGGCCAACCCACGATGATTAATCCCACTTTGAACATTCCAGAGGCCTCTCCAATCCCTCAGAGGCTGGATGACACCCCTGCCCTCTTGTTCACAGACTGTGAGACCAAAAAGACTTTTGTAGTCTACCCATGAAGAAACTAAGGCCCCAGAGTTACAGGTTTCAGGTCACATGATTTAATCAAGTCATATACTCATTCTACAAATACTTATTGGACAACAACAGGGTGCCAGGCTTCCTGCTACGCATGGCGGCTACCCACACCCAGAGCTTTTGAGATCAGAGCTCCCAGTCCTGTGGGGCTACGGGTAGGGAAGCGTAACTCCAGGGTCCTCTTGGAAAACAGAGAAGGAGCGCCTAACCCAGCCCCAAGCAAAGTCTCCCTAGATAGGGTGAGCTTGGAACTGAGTTTTAAAGGGTGGGTGGTAGTTAGCCAGGCAAGACGAAGCCAAAAGGGCCTGCCACCAGAGGGGACAGTCGGACCAGAGCACAGAAGTAGGAACAGGTCAGCATGTGCCTTTTTCCAGGTAACTGTTAAACATCTCCAAGGATGACGTCTGTCATGGTCTGCTTAGGCAGAGTGACACCTGGTAGGTGTGTGGTGACTCTCAGACAAACAGCTGATGTGTGTAGGTGGTTGGTGTGAATTTGTATGGGACAAGGCAGGGAGACCCCAGTCCCTGGCTCTCGGGGCCCCCCAGCCTGGCTTTTCCCAGCCACATTGTGGGAATGTGGTGGCAACCCCTATCTGGGCTGCTGCGGGGAGTAATTAGCCAGCTAAGTGCTGATTTTGCTCTTCTCCAGCTAAATGATTAGGGAGCCCGCTGGGCTCCCTGAGGTGGCCTGGGAAGGCGTCCCCTTCACCTCCTGTCCCTCAGCAGGGGCCCGGAGTTGTGCTGGGGCAGCCTCTCTGCAGTTTTTCTGTCCTTGGCATTCACTGTTGTGGGTGGGGCTGTCCCGGCTCACTTTTCCCCCAGATGTTCCTCTGCCCCTGGGGAGAAGGGAGGGGCTTGGAACTAGGATCTGGCCCCGGGGAGCTCACTGCTTACATTTCTCCACCCTCAGCGTGTCCAAAAAGTTCCGTAGGTGAACTGGGACTGCGGAGGCAAGCAGGGCCCAGTCTGCACCCTTGTTCTGCTATTGTCATCTGTGTCACCTCAGGCCAGACACCGCCCCGCTTCGTGCCTCAGTTTCCTCATCTGTAAAACAGGTACTGCTGTCTGCCTCAGGATTTTAGGGGAGACTTGAGGCAAGCTAAACAATAAATTCAGACAGTGAGATGGGGTGCTTTCTGCAATCCCTGACACATAGTAGAGGCTCCGTGTGTGGGTGCACTGTAGCCTGCCCCCACCCGTGGTATCCCTTTTCACCGTCTCGGTTACCCAAAGTCAGTCATGGTCCAAAAATAAAATGGAAAATTCCAGAAATGAACCACTTATAAGTTTTCAGTTGTGCGCCGTTCTGAGCAGTATGATGAAATCTTGAGTCACCCTGCGCCGTCCAGCTGGGACGTGAATCATCCCTTCATCCAGCGCGTGTCCACATTGAGGTCTCGTGTGCTACCTGGCCGTCAATCACGTAATAGCCATTTTGGTTATCAGATCGGTTACCATGGAGACCACATTCATATGACTTTTACTACAGTGTATCATTGTAACTGTTGTGTTGTTGTTGGTAATCTCTTACTGTGCCTCATTTGCAAATTAAACTTTACCATATGTATGTGTGTGTATAAGAAACAGTCTGTTTAGGTTCGGTTCTCTGCACTGTTGCAGGCGTCCCCTGCGAGTCTAGGAGCGCATCCCCGAGGGTACCAGGGAACTACGGTCTGCTTTTCTCTTTGTGCATTCTCCTCGTGACCCTCACAGGTCCGGACTCTGTGGGAGATTGCAGATTGGGGGTTGGAGGTAAAAACCAGACCTTGTTGCTCAGCGGCTGAGGGCCCTCCCAGGCTTGGCAGACTTCTGGGTCTTCTTTTTTGGGCCCAGAGGTGCCAAAGTCAGACCTGGAACAGGCCAAAGAAGGAAAGAAATAGTACACTTCCTAATTCCTTATATATGCCCAGCCCTGGGCTGGGTCTTGGATCGGTCTGGGTTTGAATCTGACTAGCTGTGTATTCTCAGGTAAGTGAGTTCACAGCTTCCAGCTTCCGTGGCTACATCTATGGATGGGTCTGACAGGTGGTTGTACCTACCTCCGGGAGGGGCCCAGTGAGGAACAGACAAGGTCATGGATTTAGAAGGCTTATTAGCACAGAGTTCTCAGAGCCTGCTAAGGCTTTGTCCAGAGGCTAAGTCCTCATTTGTGGGGAGTGATAGCAGCAGAGATGCGGGGCAGGGGTAGGGTGGGGGGAACAACAGAATGGAGAAGAGGAGGGGTGTGCTCTGTCCCCTCCAGGGCTTGACTAGGTTGCTGCAGGCACCTGGGGCTTGGTGTTACTGGGAGAGACTTGCCCCACACTAGGAGGGGGCCTACAGCCAGGTTTCCATGTTCAGGGCTGTCCCTACTTTAAAAGGGGAGAACCGTCATCCCTCCAGGTGTTAGCGCATTGTCTATAATTTTGAGGCCGCTCAGAGGCACGCCAGTCTTTGAACATCTGCCTGCGCCTCGTCTCGTCCATCGCCTGCCAGATGTTTTGAATTTCTCTAGGTCTCTCCTCTTCCCCCATCATGCTCTTTGTTATGTCCCCTCCAGGCCTTAGCAGTGGCTGTTCCCTGTGCTGGGAACTCTGTCTCCCCAGCCCCCAGCCCCGTCTGGCTGACCCCTAATTGCCCTCAGGTCTCTGTTTATACCTCACTTCCCCTAAGAAGCCTGGACTGGACTCTGGTCCCAGCTGGGGTCAGGCAATTCTCCTGTATGTCCCCATAGTCCCTGGGTCACTTGTTTTTAGTGCCTCATGCGATATGAGTGCTGGCTTGTCCCCACTCTCATCCCCCAGACTTCATGCTTGGTGAGAGCAGAAACCAGGTCACTGATGTTTTATTTTATCCCTAGCAAAGTGCTTTGCACATAGTAGGTGCTCAGAACATACAGGCTGAACTAAGTAATCAGTCGAGAGTGTCGCACAGGCCCGTGTTCTCTGAGGCAGGCTGTGTGCAGTCAGTTCGGAGGGTTCACTAGACTTCGAGTCCAACAGGCAGGTCCCATCTCGGCTGCTCCACGCAACAGCCCTGGGGCCTCGGGTGAGCCAGTGGACTTCTGCCAGCCGGGGTTTCGTCACATGTAAAGTGGGGATGATAGTCACACTGGTGTGAAGATTAACAAGATCACACCTGTGAGCGGAGCCTTCCAGTCACTGCAGCTCACTCAGTGGTAGCCGCAATGTATTATTTAGTGGAAAAAAACAAAAGCAAGCAGAGGAAAGGGGGCCCTGCAAGTATGACAGCACCCGCTAACACTGTCACTGCACCGTGGCACAAGTCAGTTACGGTGCACATACTACGTGCCCACCACAGTCCTAGTCACTTCACAGTCATCCATCTTTTATTCGTTCACTCAACCAGTACTTTTTTTTACCACCCACTCAGTGCCAGGCTTTGTATTAGGTTCTATATACAGCAGTGAATAGACACAGTATTCGCTTTCAAGCGACTTAATGTAAAGAAGATGCTGAAATGAATAAGCAGTATGTCAGGTAGAGAAAAATCCAGCAGAGTGTCGTGGCAGGGCTGCTCCTTTAAATACGGTGGTTAGCCCTGGCTGGTGTAGCTTAGTGGATTAAGCGCGGGCCTGTGAACTAAGAGATCACGGTTCGATTCCCAGTCAGGGCACATGCCTGGGTTGCAGGCCAGTTCCCAGCAGGGAATGCACAGGAAGCAACCATACATTGATCTTTCTCTCCCTCTCTCCTTCCCTTCCCCTCTGAAGATAAATAAATAATTTAAAAAAAATACGGTGGTTAGAGAAGGCTGCACTGAGAAGGTGGCAGATGTGCAAAAACTTGAAAAAAGCAAGGGCGGCCCTGGCTGGTGTGGCTCAGTGGATTGAGCGCAGGGCTGCGTACCAAGGGGTTGTTCGATTCCCAGTCAGGGCGCATGCCTGGGTTTTGGGCCAGGTCCCCGGTGGGGGCCACATGAGAGGCAACCACACATTGATGTTTCTCTCCCTCTCTTTCTCCGTCCCTTTCCCTCTCTCTGAAAATAAATAAATAAAATCTTAAAAAAAAAACCAAGGGTGTATACCTTGCAGATACCTGGGGAAGAACATATCAGGCAGAAGGGGGAACAGCGTGTGCCAAGGCCCTGGCATGGAAGCTCAGGGAGTTCCAGGAGCAGCAAGCCGGCATGGCTGGGTCGGGACGGGGGCAGTGCCAGCGTCATGGTGTGCAGACTGTGCAGACGGGCCCCACGCCTGGCTTACCGCTCTGGGGCTCTGTCTTGACCTTCTCAACCATTTTTTAACAAGAGGCCTCACAGTCTCATTTTCCACTGGGCCTCCCAAATGATGTAGCCAGTCCCAGTGGTAGGAGGGACACGGGGAGAGGCAGCAGGGGCCACTCTCAGCCCAGGCTGCTTTCTGGCCTCCTCGCCTCCTGCAGTGGAGCCAGCCCTTCAGGGAAAGGCCTTGATCCTGCCTCTGTCCTCGTGACAGTGGAAACTGTTTCTTCCCCGTATCCATTTCCTCTTCCTATGGTAATGTTACCACAAACTCAGTGACTTGAAACAACAGGTGTGTTTTGGAGAAGTCCGGAATCAGCCTCATGAGGCTCATGTCCAGGTGTCACCGGGATGGTTTCATCTGGAGGCTCTAGAGGAGGGTCTGTTCCCCGGCCTTTTCCAGCTTCTAGAGGCTGGTGGCATTCCTTGGCTCGTGGCCCCTTTGTCCATTGTCAAAGCGCGTATTCCGATCTTCTGCTTCCTTCACTCTATGCCTCCTGCCTCCTTCTGACAAGGACCCGTGTGACTACATGGGTCCCACCCACGTACTCCAGGATAATCTCCCCACCTCCAAGTCCTCGTCCTAATCATACCTGCACATGCACAAAATTCCATGTGCCGTGTAAGGTAACGTATTCACAGGTTCCAGGGATTAGGATACGGACGTCTTTGGGAGGTCATATTCAGCCTGCCACATTCCCCACTTGGCAAATGAGGAAACTGAGGCCCAGACTGGTGAGTGATGGGCAAAGTCACCCTCCCTGGAAAAGGCCAGACCTGCCATTGAGGGCCCTGTCTGTCTAGTTCCAAGTCACAGGCTCTAGACCACCAGGAGAGGAGGCACCTTCTGCCCCTCTCTCCCTCGCACCCGAGCCCGAGTGCTTTAGGAGGCGGACAGGCTTGGACAGTTGCAGCCCAGAGCGTTTGTGCCTGAGATTGCAGCTGACCTGGGGACAGATAAGCACGTCCATTCACCTGGGACTGGGACAGAGGGAAGAGGCCACCTTTCTGCAGCTAACAGGGTCCCAGGCCACTTCAGGCTTAATCATCAACACCTTATAATTAGGCCTCTCCTGGGTCCTGGGGAGCAGGGCCCTGTTTGTAAAGAAGTTCCTGATGTGCATGTTGCTGGGACACGTGGCCTGGGCCCTTCTCATACATCAGGCCGAGGCTCTCAAGTCAAGGGAACCTCAGCCAATGAAACTGGGTGCCAGACGGCTACTGCTGAGGGGCAGGTTCCTCCTTCCAGCCTGTGACTCCTGTAAGGCCACAGCCTGGCCCCAAGGATTCTTTGTCAGCCGGCCCCTGGGACCACAGCGCCGGAGGCCAATCCCAGCCACTGGTGTGCTTTCTGGGCTCCTCCTCATCCTGGGCATGGAAGCCAGAAGGGCAGAGAGGGGACCTCTATAGGAAATTGGGGGTGGGAGGGAAAAGCTGGCAGGTTTTTCACCGCCTGTGGTCATTAAAATTGAGTATCCCATTACTAGGAGGCAGGACCATCCATGCCAACATCATACAGCCCAGCTTCAAATCCCACCTCTGCCACCTATTAACTCCGATCTTAGTTAAAATGATGAACTTCTCTGAACTCAAGCCTCATAAACAAATTGGGGGTACTAATTTGCCCCCTGTCTCATGGGATCAGTTTAAAAAGTGGGCAAGCAAATTTCCAGTTTGTGGCTTTTTAAAAAAACAACACATGTAAAGTATCAAGAAATTGTAATAGCAAACTCTCATCTACTCAGCTTAAAAAGTAGAAAATTGATAGTGCCTTAGAAGTGCTATATGTGCCAGCCTCCTGGGTTCCATCCATCTCCCTCCCTCGCTTTGCCCATAAAAAAACCACAGAGTTTTGTGCTTTCCGTTCCCTCTTTTTCCTGGAGTCTCATTTTTTGTAGTTTTTTCATCTCCTTCTTCACTTAGCTATTATGAAAGACCAGAGCAGACATAAGCTTGTACAACCCCCTCCCTTCCACACGTAATTTACTAGTGATCTAGTGGCCAAGTTCCTCCTCCTGCCCTCCCCTCTCCATTGCCAGGCAAGAACACTGCTGGTTGGGAAGCCGGGACCTCAGGCTTGTCAGTAGTGTAGTAAAGTAAAAATTAATAGGCTCTGAGTGAGCACCAGGGGGGTGTTACTATAAGGAACAGGTGCCAAGAGGCTTAGACTTCCTAGAAAGAACGGAGTAAGCCCAGGCTTTATGCGCAGACAAACCTGGGTTTCAATAGCAGCACTGCCCACCAGCCTGAGCCACTTGCTCCAAAAATATGTCCGTGTCTACTGTATATAACAGGCACAGCATAGGTGTGGGGATGCAGAGGTGAGTGAAACAGACAGGGCCCCTGCTTTCCTTTAGTCACGAGATCCCCATTGAAGAAATAGACATACAAACATAAAACTTCAACTGGCAATAAGCACTGGGCAGAAAGGAAAACAACTCATGGAGGACTCACTTAGGGAAATGGGAAGGGCTTTCTCTGCAGCAATGATATTTGGCCTGACACCTGTACTTCCTTGCCATCTGACTTTGGTTTAAAAAGTTCAGGTTTCTCATCAGCAAAATGGAACTGGAAATCACCCCCTCACACCTTTGCCCTTGGTCATAGGCCCTGACTCAACACCTGGCTCATCACAACCGCTCAGGAATGTCATTTCCTGCCCTCCCTATCAGCCCTGTCAGTGTGTCTTGCTGTAGATCCTAGGTGCCGTGTTTAATGCAGTTAGTAAGTGATGGAGAACCTGCTGCTGGCAAGTGAGTGGTGAAGCCCTCTGAAAGGGTCTGACTGGCCCCTCTTTGACTGCCTCTGATGGCAGACCCTAGAGGACGAAGAGAGGAGACAGGGTTTCTTGTCCACTTGGCCAGGAGACCTTCATCTTTTCCTGGAGAAGATGGTATAGAGTAATAGAAAGGCTGTGCTGGAGAGTCACACCCCAGCTCTGCAAGTCATTTCACCTGTGAGCCTCCTGTTCTCATCTGCAAACTAATTGTATCATACCTCTCCAGTGGGTGTGTCATGTGGAACGGTGACGTTTAATATAAGGTGCCCAGCACATCGTGAGCACCCAGCAAGCATGGGCCACTCCCACTGTTCCCATCAGAGCAAGGAGGGACTGGGAGAAAGGTGCGAAGGTGTGGGGTACGGCCAGGGGAACGAAGAGGAGGCAAAGTGCCAAATTACACAATCTCGGTTCAAAGCCTCGCTCCATCCTTTCCTAGCTGGGTAACCTAGGCAAGCCCCTTACCCCTCTGAGCCTTAGTTCTCCAGTCTGTAAGAGGGCTAAGAATAGCACTTCCTTCACTGCGCCACCGCGTGCCTGTGAAATCATGCAGGCAAGTCACCTCGTATGGCTCCTGACCTCAAGTCCGGGGGAACTTGCGGCCACTCCCTGCTGCACGCATGGCCTTAGGGGATAAACGTCCAAATAAGAAGGTGAATAGAGAGAGATCAAAAGAATGGAAAAGCCGGCTTTGCCTTTCACAGTCAGCGACCTCCTTTGTCCGTGGAAGCCGAAGGACCACGTTCTCTAGGCTTGGTTACTGGCACGGGGGTCTCCCGGTGGCCGCAGCCCAGAGCTGGCGGCGCGCAGACCCGGGCGGCTGGGGGACGCGGGGCTGTGACCTCATCGGCCGGCGCCGTCCCGCGGGGCCATGAGATCAT
>CM052546.1:60575962-60633364 GCA_028533065.1 Trachops cirrhosus | reverse complement strand
CCATGGATGGATGGATGGATGGATGGATGGATGGATGGATGGATGGATGTGTGTATGCATGGGTGGATGCATAGATACATGGGTGGATGCACCATGGATGGATGGATGGATGGATGGATGTGTGTATGCATGGGTGGATGCATAGATACATGGGTGAATGTACCATGGATGGATGGATGGATGGATGTGTGTATGCATGGGTGGATGCATGGATGCATGGGTGGATGCACCATGGATGGATGGATGTATGGATGGGTAGATGGATTCATGAATGGGTGGATGAATGCATGGGCAGATGCACCACGGATGGATTTGTGTATGGGTGGGTGGATGCATGGATGCATGGGAAAGAAGTAGGAAGAAAGGAGAGTTCTTTGGAAATTCTTGGAGTGACAAAAGCAAGTTAAGGTCGAAAGCTGGGAGAGACTGGGCTGTTGGCCCAGATGAGATGGAGCGTGCAGTAGCTGAGAGCGTTGAGGGAGGCACGGGGCAGCTGAGGCTGGGTGGCTCAGGAGCACAGCCCATAGCCTGGGTATCCTGCAGAGCCTGGAGCCTGCTGCCGGGGCGTGGACAGAGTTGGGCAGCCCTCGGCATCACTGAGCTGCTGCTCCATTGCCCCAACATCCATCATACCTGTGGCATGTGAAACAAACATGATGACCCCGCCCCACATCTCTGCTCCCCAGTCACCACCACCTTCCCACAGGCTGCAGAGGAAAATGAGCATTTCCCCTCCAGGGCATGTTTCCGGGGGTCAGGGTCTGGTGCAAGTCCAGAGTGGGGAAGAAGGCCCCATAGGAAACAACCTCACTACCGGTGGGCGGCGGGCAGCCAAACAATCAGACAGGTCAGGCAGCAGGGAAAGTGGACGTCTGGATGCCTTCCTTGGTCCTTAGCAGAAGTGGGCACATCTGCTTCAAGGGGTCCCCTTCCAGGTGCCCAGTGTCCAGCCCATCATGATGGAATATAACAGGGTGGCCCCTGCACACTGTCCGTTTGGTGGCTATATGACATGTCTTCATGACCTTTACTCCCATCTCTCATTTAAACATACAATGTGCTCCTCACAAAAAATTTTGGAAAAGACCGGAAAATGAGTGTTTCTACATACTGTATCTTCTCCACTGGGAACTATGAGTATTTCCCTGAGTCCATAGATACTCATCGCCAGGATGATTTCATTTCTAAGTTTTTATTTTGAAATCCCTTTGGACTTAGAGTTTCAAACATAGCAGGGAGTTGCCATACCCTTCAGCCAGCTTCCCCTAATGTTAACATCTAATGTAACCATGCAACAGTTAGCAACGCTGGGAAATTTAAGTGGATACTGTTCAGTGTTCACTGAACGGCAGACCTCACCCGGATTCTGCCAGCTGCCTCACTCACATCTTTTTCCTAGTCCAGAACCACATCCAGCACCCCACATTGTACTAACTGTGTCGCGTCTCCTTAATCCTCTCCCATCTGACAATTCCTTGGCCTCTTTGTCTTCGGGACCTTGACACTTGCAGAGACTGGACAGTTATTCCATAGAGTGTCCCTCAGTTTGGATTTGCCTTTTGTTTTCTCCTGAGTCTATTGGGGTTATGCGTTTTTGACCAGAAAACCACAGAAGTGATACTTTGTTTTCCCCAGTACATCCTATTGGGGGTTCAGGTTGCCAATTTGAGGTGTTACTGAGGATGTTAACCTTTGGCGAATGCAGTGTGTGCTGGGTTTCATCACAGTGTGGTACCTATTTTTCAGAATAACATTTGAATGGCCGTTGGCGTTCCATCATAGATCTCTGCCATACTCAGACCCTCTTTGGGTACGTTTACATTGTAACTTGTTCGGGTTCGGACTGTTACAAAGAATGCTACGCTGACCATTCCTTGTTGGCACATCTTAGTACACATACCTGATTATTTTCTTAGGATATATTCCTGGAAGTAGAATTGCTAGAGCAGCGATTATATTTACATTTTGAAGGCTTGCATGCCCGAGGCAGGGCTGTTTGTTTGTTTCCATGTCTGTTCATTTGTTTTTAATGAAGTATAATTTAAATACTGTGAAATGTACAGACTTGAAGCATATATTTCAGTCGGTTCTGGCAAATGTATATACCCATGTAAGCACCATCACAACCACAAGATAAAATATTTTTGTCACCACCCCCAAAGTTCCTTGATGCCCCTGGCAGTCAGTCCTCGCCCCCCTCCCGCCCAGGCAAGCGCCGATCTGATTTCTGTCCTGACATTCTGTCACGACAGGTTGGCGTTACCTATGTGAGGACTTCTTGTGGTCGGAATTGTACAGCGCACCCTCTTTTTAACTGTCTCCTTTGGTCCAGATTGATGTCTGTGGCATTCATCCGTGTCGTTGTGAGTAGCAGCCACTGGCTCGTCTTTATGGCTAAGTCGTGTCCTGTTGTACAAACACACCACATCTGTTTGTCCCCTCTCCCATTGATGGCATGTGGGCTGTGTCCAGTCCGGGATATCATGAATGAAGCTGCTATGACCATTAGCATACAAGTGGACATGTGTTTTCCATGTCTCTTGGGTACGTCCCGAGGAGTGGAATTGCTGGGGCATAAGTAGATGTAAATTTAACTTCTTTAGACATGACGGGGTGGGGTTATTTTCAGGACCGTCTTATAGCACAGGCCACCGAAGGCTTGGGGGCCTGACTCAGGGGCAAGGGAGGGGGAGGGAAACAGGATTCGTGGAGCTCTGCTCTGTGCCAGGCACAGCGCTCGGTGCCTTCCGTGTTTATCTCCTTTGACCCTCCGAGCCCGTCAGGTAGGAACCGCGACTCCCGTTCTGTAGGTGTGGAAACGGAGGCCCACAAACATGCAGCAAGGTCACATTCAAACATGGCCCTGTCTGAGTCCCCAAGTCCATGTTCTTTCTCCAGACACCAGCCTGCCTCCTTGGTGACAGCAGGTGACGGAGCAGGGAAGAATGTGTATCTTCCCCTGTCCGCCTCTGGGTCTGTCCTTACCCGCACCCTGTGCTCCATCCCAACCATGCCTCCAAGGGGGTCCCATGATGGACCAGGTCAGCCCTTGAGAGATGGGGTTGATCTGTGTGCCGGGCAGGGACTGTGCCCCCACGTGTGGCCCTGAGCCCTCAAAGCCGCAGCAGGCACCCACACTGCAGCTCTCTGCTGAAGGTGTCTGGTTTCTCCCTCCCTGAAACGGGATCTGCAGGGCTCTGATCCTCCGGGCTGGTGGGCAGCGGGTGAGGGCAGCGGGCAGGGGCCGAGTCTCCCCAGCCATATCTCAGGCCCATTAGGAGTGGGCCTGAGTGCTTTCCAGAGCTGATTAATGGCCTGCCTGTGACCTGCAATGTCATTATTGCCCGGGCCGGGGACCCCCCGGCTGGGTCCTTTGGGTCTTTACTGCTAACAGTAATTGATGCTTTCTGTGTGGTTGCAGGGAAAGTTCTATCTGGTCATCGAGGAGTTGAGCCAGCTGTTCCGCTCACTTGTCCCCATCCAGCTGTGGTACAAATACATCATGGGTGACGACTCCTCCAACAGCTACTTTCTGGGCGGGGTCCTGATGATCCTCTACAGCCTCTGCAAGGTGAGGTGGCCCAGAGCGCCAGTGGGGGCAGGTTGGCTGAAGGGCTGGCCTATGGAGGGCCCCATTCACTAGCTGGGCCTGGGGGGCAAGGGGGAAGCTTGGAGTGACACCCTAATCTCCTTTAAATTGAGGTGAAATTCACACAACACAAAATTCAGTGACATTTAGCCAAACTACAGTGTCGTACAACCACCACCTCTGTCTAATTCCAAGATATTTTCATCACCACCCCCCACAAAAAAAAAAACCCTGTACACATAAAGCAATCACTCCCCCTTTCCTCCACCCTCCCCACCCCCAGCCCCTGGAAATCACTAGTCTTCATTCCATCTGCATGGATGTGCCTATTCTGGATGCTTATGGAACCACACAATGCGTGACCTCGTGGGTGTGGTTTCTTTCACTCAGCATCGTGTTTCCAAGGGCCCCCGCACTGCAGCATGTGCCAGGACTTCACTCTGGTTCAGGGCTAAATCCACCCTGATCCCCTGCCCGTGAAGCTCACCATATGCTATCCCTTCACGTAATCTTCTTCACAGCAGCCCTTCAAGACACATATCATTCTTATTCTCGTTTTATGGACGAGGACACTGAGGCTTAGAGAGAAGGAACCTGCCCGGTAACCGTGCTGGGAACGTGGTACTAGCACTCGCGTCAGACCCAGGCAGCCCTTTAACCCCGCAGCCCTTAACCCACAGGCCGCACTGGGGCCGCCGGGCGGTTTTCTGTTCCTCCCAGAGTGCACTCCCCCAGAGTACAGAGCTTCTCTTTTCGTCATTGGTGCCAATCAGTTTTTCTCCCCCAGCAATAAGTACATCCTCCTCTTTCTTTTTCCTTCTCTGTTTCTGGCCTCAGAGAATCCGGGACAGGGCAGAATACTTATGTTCTTCTCAGTCCTTCCTCCCAGCAGGCCTAGGCAGGTAGTCCATGCAGTGTCAGCCTCTGGGGCTTCTCTTGCCTGCTGATTCTGATCAGAGTGGTAGATGGGGAAGGATTATCAGGCTCTGGCTGGGCTCAGAGGAGGAGTCCTATGATCAATTAGCAATGCCTGCCCTGGGCTTGGGCAGGAACGACACAGTAGCTTGTTGTGTATTGGCTCTACTGGCCCAGATACAGGGGAGGCTGTTGATGTAAGGCAGGGAGACCAAAGAAAAACTGGTGGAAAGGAAAAGTTTCAAATGACCCATGAAAATGCTCAGAGGCAAAGACAAGGAGTTCAGGGGGCTGGTGCAGGAGTGGTGAGAGAGATCCTTGGACGCTTTTCAACCATCACCCTGCTTTCCTTTCAGTCCTTTGACATCTGTGGCCGCGTGGGTGGAGTTAGGAAAGCCCTGAAGCTTCTCTGCACCTCTCAGGTGAGTCAGCTTCATGTGGTCCTGGCCAAAGTCATAGGAACTAGGAGCCAGGCGCCAGGAACAGATCTCATCACGCTGCTCAGGGTATGGCTCCAGCAAGGGTCCACAGCTGTGTTTGTGTCTCTCCCCTCTCCTCCCCTCCCACAAACAGAACTACGGAGTCCGGGCCACTGGGCAGCAGTGCACAGAAGCTGGTGACATCTGTGCCATCTGCCAGGCTGAGTTCCGGGAGCCTCTGATCCTGATGTGCCAGGTGAGCAGAGCTGGGCAGGGACCCCGGAGACTGTGGCTGGGGGACCAGCAGGCAAGTCTCCAGTGCCTGTCCCTAAACCAAACCTTGGGGCTCTGGGATGGGTCTTTGAGAGCAGCGTGGTCCAGACTGGAGTCAGTCAGATCCAGGTTCAAATCTCACCTGTCTCTCATTAGCTGGGTGTCCTTGAGCAGGTCACTGCACCTCAGCTTCAGTGTCGAAAACGAACAATTCGGTGTGGCGCAGTATCGGAATACCCCGGTTGTGCAACCCAGCAGCGCTCTGGACCCGGGGCGGGCCACTCCATCTCTCTGAGCACCGGCTTTTCTCATTTATACAACGAGTATCACAGTCATACCTACTTCGGAGAGCTAGTATTATTATGAAATGAGATATCTCTGGAAAGAGCTAAATTCAAATTATTTAGTCCTAAAAGTTGTTCTTACAGAATTATCATTATAATTATTATTACCACTTGTTTTCATTGTTATTAGCTGCGGGTTACCAACCCTTAGCAGTGAGTACTGGTTAGTCTCTTTTAACTTCCTGACTGTAGCCCTCCTCTTCCTCCTCTTTCTCCTCCATCTCCCTCCTCCTCCTTCTCCTGACATCGGGGGCTAAGATGTCAATTCAGCAAATGTGTATGAGTCAAGCATCCTATCAGACACCAGGGAGGCGAGGCAGAGGGCACACAGACCCTGTCCCCTACTCTGGAAGCTCACGGTCTCCTTGGGGAGACAGACACATACATAAATAACTATGAAACAAGGCAGGCGGTGATAAGTGCTGTGTAAGAGAGATTCATGCAGCGTCCCGGGGGACCGGGAAAGGTGGAGATGAGCTCCAGGTTGGAGAGGCTTTTGAGAGGAGGCAGAGCCTGCAGACTAGGAGGAACCAAGAGCATATGGCTCTCGCACCAGCACCTCCTTCCAGGGGTGAGAAGATGGGAGGTGCAGTCCTTTTTTTGGCATCAGCAACTTTTTTTGCCCCTGCTTTTGCTGTTTGGGGAGGAAGCAGGTTTGTTTTTCATTTTTTTATTTTATTTTCAAATTGAGAATATTTTTGCATGGTCCAAAATTCAGACTGAGGAATTCAAGAGAGAGGGGTCATGACCACCGAATGGCACGTGAGACCTGGGTTGGATCCCGGCACAGAGAAAGGACATGCGTAGGACAGCTAGTCTGACCAAATCCTGACGAAGTCTGGAGCCCAGTCGATGGGGACGCCTCACAGTGGGTTCCTTCGCTCTGGCAAATGGATCGTGGAGTAGCGTGAGGATGTTGGTAGAATGGGAACTGGGAGAAGGATGTGCGAGGACTTTCTGTACTAATTGCAACTTTTCTTTTAGTCTCCAATTATTCCAAAATTAAAATTTTATTTTAAAAAATGCCCTAAAGACATAAAAAGGAAAGTGGTGACAGGCCTCCTACCCTTGTCCCTAGCTCCCCGGTCCCCTAAGTACCCACACAGGCAATTACTATGTCCACTTTCCTCCATCTTTCCAGAGACGTTTTATACACACACACACACACACACACACACACACACACACACACCCCTCTTTTTCAAAAAGACATAAGTTGTAGTGTATTCTACCCAAGCTATATCCTGCATCTTCCCCTATTGACTTAAAACTCTCTTAAGACATTGCCACTTACTTACCTCTCACCCCACTTTTGGGGTGGACCCCAGGTTGTTTAACCACTCTCCTCTCGATGGGCATCGGGTGGCTGATCCTCTTTTGCTGTCACAGACACGGCTGCCCTGAGAGTTCGGAACGGGGAGAGGGGTCACCCCTGCCTGGGCCCAGCATGTTGAATAAATGCCTCCATTCAAGTGACACATTTAGAACCACGCCTGGCACGTGCCCAGGGTTCAATAACTATTAGTTCTCATTGGTATGCCTTCCGTGTCACACGCGTGCGAGCTCTTGGTAGGATAGATTCCTGGTGGCGGTGTCACCAGGTCAGAGGGTGTACAGTTTTGACAGGTGTTGCTGAATTGCCCTCCATAAAGAGCACATCCGCTTACGCACCCAGTGCCGAGTGCGACACGACTTCTCGCTCCCTGCCCTCGTTATCAGGTCTTTTCTGAGCTTTGCCAATCTGACAGGTGACAAATGCTGTTTCGGTGCCATTTTAATGTGCATTTCCCTAATTATGAACATCTTTCCCTATGCTTCCAAGCCATCTCTATTTCCTTCTCAGCAGCAGCGAGTGTTCGAGCGTGGTGTCAAAGTGAAAGTCTTTCTTCTTCCTTACTGGCAATCTCTCCAAGTCTTAGTCTGTTTCTCTCTCTCGCATTCTCCTCCTGGCACCATGCAGTCTCCCCATAGCTGGATTAGAATTCTTGGAAGGGGTTGGACAGGACACCAGTGTCCCAGATCTAGGAGCCGGAGCCACAGCCCCAGCCCGCGGCGGGGGAAGCCCACACCACGGGCAGGCAGAGCGCACGTCTCAGTCTCGCTTCGCCGCTGTGAGCCAGGCCAGGAATGGCAGGATGAAATCCCCAGCTGAAAGGGCCTTGTAATTCCTAAATGCACCGAATGAGTGAAGAAATGAATGTATGAGTCAAATGTGTCTTCATAAAGGCTTCCCTGATTCTGCTTCCCCAGACTAGCTGGTGCTTCTAGCTCTGTGGCCTCCTAGATCCCTGTGGTTTTCCTTCATGGCCTTATCCCAGTCATCAGCTTCATAGTTCATTAGGCCACTGGCTATGTAGGATCTGTCCCCTCTTTGCCGAACTATAAGCAACTTGAGAGTGGCAGCCATGTCTATCTGTTGTAGCGGCAGACTCACAAACTCACTCAGTGAATATTGGATGGGTGGGTGGAAGGGAGGGAGGGAGGGAAGGGAGGATGGGTTGAAGCAATGAAATGGGATGGATGGTTGGGATGGTGATGGGTGGTAGCCAGGGGGAGGGGTGGTGAGTGAGTGCAAAGCTGGGTACGTAGAAGTGTAAGCGTGTGGGTGGCTGGGTGACTGGGGAAATGGATGGACAGGTGGGTGGGTGACTAGGTGAGTAGATGGGTGAATGAAAACAGGAGGAGATGGGGGAATAGATGGGTGGCTGGATAGATAGTTGGGTAGATGGATGAATGGACCAACGGATAGACAAACAGAAGGACAGAGGGAGAAAGAGCCTACCAGGCTAAAGGAACATCCTGTCTCCCCTTCAGAGGGTCATCAGGTTAGGGTCAGTGTGTCACTCACACTTGGCCACCCCCGACCCCCGGAGCCAGGGCCTGGAAAGCAGACTGCCCACTGAGGCCAGTCGGGCACACTGGGCATGCCGGGAGGTTCGCACTGTAGCTCAATAGCACACACTTGCCCCACAGTTAGTCACCCCACAGAGTTCACAGCGGGCCTCCTGCCAGCCCGCAGAGGGCCAGGGAAGAGGCATTTCGAACACAGAGACAGAAACTTGGCTTGTGGAAAGGACTCCTTGCCAAAGAGAAGAGTCAGAGTGTGACTGGAAAACAAACCGCCCTCCAGTCCTCGGCCACCCTGAGTCTGTTCTTCGGAGTGCCGACGACGGAAAGCAAAGCGGGCAGGAGGAGTCCGCCTGCGGTCGGCTTTGTGCTGCGCGGCACCTCGCACCTGGTGCCCCGTGATGGGCCTTGCCTGCTTCCATCCTTGCCGACACCTTGGTGGGGAAAGAGCAGCTCTGAGGTAACTCAGAAAGCCTGCTCCGAATCTCTGAGCAGTGGCCGCCGTCCTGAAACAGCCTCAGGAGCTTGGCGCAGCCCTTCCCTTCTGCCTGCCATGCTCGGTCCCCGCCCTCGCTCCACCTCTTAATTCCTCAGGCCTCAGCACAGGCGTCCCTACCTCAGGGAGTCTTCCCTGAGGACCCCCAGGTCATACTGGCCCCCCCCAACATATCCCTGTAATACCATTGAGCTCCTTTAGAATACTCCTCCATAATTGTGCACCTACTGCATACCATGCTAGGAATGGGTTTACAAGAAGCTTCTGGTCTGGCATAAAGAGACAGATGATAAACAATAGGCAGAACATAATCATATTACTGTATACGATAATATATGCATATTACCCAGCACTTAACAGAATACTTACTGTTGGCCAGGCATAGTTCTAAGTGCCTTCTTTTTTTTATTGGTTTATTTATTTTTTTACTTTGTAAAGAACATTTTATATTATTTTCCACAAACGTTTTATTTTGAGACATTTTAAACCTAGAGAAAAGTAGAATGAACACCCTTTTGTCCTTCATCAAGATTTACTAACCATTAACATTTTACTGCGTTTGCTTTTCTTATGTAAATTTCCCCACTAAACCTGTTCAGAATAAGTTGCTGACACTTTGATTCTTCATCCCTAAATATCTCAGCATACATCTCCCAAGAACAAGGACATTCTCTCCCATTACCGCAATCACACTAGCATACCCAGGGAGCTTGAAATTGATATAAAGACCCAATATTCAAATTTCTCCAGTTGTCTTAAAAACATCCTCCATAGCTAAGGTTCTTCCCCCCCCCATCCAAGATCCATTCAAGAATCATTTACTGCATTTGATTGTCATGTCTAAGTGCTTTAATCTTCCTGTGAGGGGGGCACTGTTATCCCCACTTTATAGATGAGAAAACTGAGACACAGGGAGGTTAAATGACTGGTCCAAGTTAAAGTCAGAAACCGGGGGAACTCATTAATATTTCCAGTCTCCCTGCATTTCTCCTGACCCCTGTGGTCTGTTCTCAACCCAGCTGCCAAAGGGATCTTTTTAAAATGCAAATTATATCCAGTCACTCCTCAGCTCAGAGCCCTGCGGTGGCTCCCTACTTCTCTCAGGATAAAAGCCAAATTCCTCAGAATGGCTCACAAGGCCCTGTATAATCTGCACCCTCCCCCACCCACTCTCTGATCCCATCTGCCCCCCACCCACCACACTCCAGGCACAGCCACCCTCTCCTTGCTGTCCCCAGCATGCCGGGCACACTCCTGCCTCAGGGTCTTCGCACATGCTGCTTCCTCCACCTGGAGCACTCTTCCCAGATATCACCAGGGCTAGCTCCTCACTGTCCCTCAAGTTTTACCCAAATGTCAGGTTCTCAGTGAAGTCCTCCCAGCCACCCTCTTTAACATTGCAGTGCCCCCCACCCAAGCATGTCCTCTCCCCCTTCCCTGCATTTCCATCTCCGTACTTACAACTGACGTGCTCTACATGTTAGAGATTCATTTGGCCAGTTGTCTTGCCGGCTAGCATGCAAGCTCCAGGCGGGCAGGAATTGTCTGTTCTGTTTGCTGCTGCATCCCCAGCTCCTAGGACCAAGGTGGGCGTGTGGCGGGCGCCCCGTGAAGCATCCTGACTGTGCTGATTGCTGTCCCCACAGCACGTGTTCTGCGAGGAGTGCCTCTGCCTCTGGCTGGACCGCGAGCGCACCTGCCCGCTCTGCCGCTCCATTGCCGTGGACACCCTGCGCTGCTGGAAGGACGGGGCCACTTCGGCACACTTCCAGGTGTACTAGGACTGAAGCTCCGGCACGCGCAGGGAGATGGCACGGGGTCAGTGTCGTTGTGTCTAGCCCTGGGGACTTCCTGGAAAACAGGCTGCAAGCACGTACTGTCCTGCCTCCTGCCTCTTTCCACCTCTTCCCCTAAAGCCAGGCCTCTGTCCTCCCCACCTTTGCCTTCGTCTCCTGTTCCATGGCATGGTGCGTGCGTCCTTCCCTACAAATTCAGAAGCCTCCTAACCCAGACTTGCTCTCTGCCCAGGTAGGTCTTCCCCTGCCCCCACTCCAAGTCAAGGAAGCTGGAACAGACAAAGTCCCACCTGTTGATTATTTTAACTTGAAGTGGCCAGATACCTGATGCTGCAAAATGGGGAGGGGCCTGCAGATCCCCGACTCCCCCCGCCCCCCACCCGCCGATGGCCCAGGTCTACAGGTGAAGATCACTGTGAAGTCTTTTGCAGGCAGGACATCAAGTATCCTGCCTGGAGGACCACCTTGGACCCTCGAAACAGCTCCAGGGTGAAGGGACTGTTTTTCCCTCCTTTGCACAGCTGAGGAAGCGGAGGCACAGAGCTCCACGTGGCCACTAGGCCAGGGCCACCCCGCTCACCGTGGTGGGCTGAGTTGCCAGTCTAGGGCTGTCTGGCCTCAGAGCCTGCGCTCCTAACCATCATGCTGACCCGCCACTCGGATGCTGCAGGCGTGGGGCCCAGCAGATGTGGCCTTTTAAAAGCACGAGAGGTGATCTTGATGCCCCTGGTGGCCCAGGCGCATAGCATATTTATTTGGACTGGTCGAGAATGCTAATGGTGAATGCTGCCTCCAGAAGTCAGGTTGTGGCTAGATCCGAGGAAATACTTGTCCAGAAATTGCTTTTTGCCCAAGCTCTGGGCCAGGATGCTGAATCATGTGTGAGTAGCAAGAAAGGCCAGCTTTGGTCCAGATACAGATAGCACTGGGACTGCACACCCATCCGGGTTTCTTTTCCCCTCCTGTTTTTGTCCCCTCCATCCCTTAAGCCTCAGATTGGTCAACAGCCCCCACGGACATTACCTCTCCCCTAGTAACCTTCAGACCTGAAAGGGACAATCTACGTGAAGGATTGGCTCACAAGCCAGGGTGGTGGCAAAGAGCATGGTAGCGATCAGTGTTCCCGTAAGCTCTATCAGAGCCACTAATCTCTGCAGCAGAACCACTTCCCTCCCTGCTTTGAGATCTCGGAGGAGGTGGCACAGGGGCTCCCATAGAGGCCACTGGAATCTTGCCTGTTCTACCCTTTCTGCCAACCTTATTCTCTCATTGACAGCCTCAGCACCGTGGGCCGGAGTCAACAGCATTTCTGAGAAAGCAGTCTGGGTGGTTAGTGAGCAGATTAGCAAGAAAGCCGCAGGGCACATGGTGGGGACCTTGCCGCCCGCCAGCTCTCAGCCACTGCTCACGTGGCCGGCCCATCCCCAGCAGGTTCAGGAGATCTGCCCCTGTGTGCTATCAAGCCAGGACCTTTTCTTTTCCCTGACATCCCAGCTCTTTCCTGGTACCCAGCAAGATACCCCTTCCAGGGTTGCGTGGCATCTTTCAAGCTCTGTTACTATGGCAATGGCTGTGACGTTACAATCCCACTTGCCTGGATAATCAAGTCAGAAAGGGAAGCGGAGGGAAACAGAGCCCAGTGGACGTGGCTTCTCTACTCCCCTCGCCTCCAGGAAGAACGGAAGGGAAGGAATACAAGCTTCTGCAACAGTTTTTTTCATCAGAGCTCCCTGCCTGCAGATGCCGTCAGAGGCATGAGACATTGGAGCTGCAGAAGACTTACAGAAGTGGCAGCAGGTGACTGAGCAGGTGGAGCAGTCTGTGGGAGTCAGGCCTGGAGTTCTGATTCTTTTTATTTATTCATTTACTTTATTAGCGTGACCTTGGTTAATAGTAATTTATATAGGTTTCAGGTGTACCATTCTACAACCCACCATCTGTATGTTGTATTGTGTGTTCACCTCCCCAAGTCAAGTCTCCTTCCATCACCTCTTATCCCCCCTTCACCCTCTTCTACCTGCCCCCACCCCTCTTCCCCTCTGGTAATCACCTTACTGTTGTCTATGTCTTTGAGTTGTTTGTTGTTTTTGTTTTGCTTCGTTTTGCTTAATCCCTTCACCCTTTGCACCCAGCTCCCCCAACCCTCCTCCCCTGACAACTGTCAGTCTATTCTCTGAGTCTGTTTCTATTTTGTTTGTTTATTTTCTTATCTCTGTTTGGCTTTGAGAAAACACTTCACCTTCCTGTAGCCATCTCCATGGCAATGACACCTAGTGTATTATTTACTGGACCAGGAAAACTCACAATGTGGATTACCTGTGAATACACCAGTGATTTAGTCCATTACACTCATGCCCGCCCCCACAGACACACACAATTCTCTGACATTCTGCACATAACAAGCCATGCCTCTGACACTGTGGAGAGTGTCACGTGTGGGGGACACTCGGGGTAAGGTGGGTTTTTATGTATTCGTCCCCTATCCCCCAGGGAAATTCCTGTCTAGAAACTCCCTTTTGGGTGGGAGGATTCAACTTCTGCTCTAAGCAGGAAGAGTGGCCAGTGCCGGGTTTTCCAAATGCCAAGCCAAATGTATTCCCCAACACAAGCGTGAAAGCCGCCAAGAGCCACGTTGGAAAAGAAGAACGCTGCCACTCTGCTTTACCCATCTGGGCGCCGCAGCTCATTTATTATGGGCGGGATTCATCGAGTGTCAGAGTGGAGTACCCTGCTCTTAATATTTTATGACTCGCTGACTCGAGTTCCACGAAGTCCTTGGAAACGGCCCTCTGAATGTAAAATGTCTTGAGTGTAATGAATGTGAGGGACTAAAACGGCCAGCTCCGGGCCTGAATGTAGCGGACCCCTCACGTTCCAAAGGGGAGCGTGCAAGAGGCGCTAGACACCTCTGGGCTGCTGAGACTCGGGCTGGAAGGAGATGTGAGGCGAGTCCTGGAATCTGTCAGGACTCCTGTGCTGGGCCAAACAGCCACCTTTGGTGTTTTCAGTGCCCCCCCGAATTTTCCTTCTGCCAATAAACATCATCTGTCAACCAAACCTAACTTTTGTGGTCCTGAGTCTTCGGTCGCCTCTCATAGCCGTGTGGATCCATTTGGGGAAAATGCAAGGAAGCTCCTGGTGCAGTGGGTGGCCCCCAGAGCAGTCCCACCAAGTGGCAGGTGACGTTTTCACGAAGTCCCTCCGGGATTAACCAGCAAGGAGATGAGTGAAACAGGAGAGGGGAGGGGACGGGGACAAGTGAGAAGAAGCCTTCCCGACAAGTGGCCCCTCGGCTGGGTCCCACGGGGGCTCTGGAGTGTCCATTGCATCTAAGAGTTGGTCCCACCCCAAGGACCGACTCTTGTCTATGCTCAGTCCTTGGCACTGGGATGATTGGGGCGGGCTGGGGCGACTCCCAGGCACTCCGCTGCAGAGGCCCCAAGCCTCCGAAGGTGCCAGGTGCCACAGAGCACACAGGGTATAGGACGGAATGCAGACCTGGCAGAAGAGATGTGGCTTCGGCACCTACAGTGCCCAGCACAGGTGTTAACTATGGGCCATTTGGGCCTGATATGTAAAGGCTGGTGTAAGAAGGGGTTTCCAGGTGCCAGGTCATGATGGATATTTAAATTGTGAATTACAGCCCCGGCCAGTCTGGCTCAGTTGGTTGGAGCGTTGTCCCATAGAACAAAAAGTCGCAGGTTCAATTCCCGGTTGGGGCACATACCCAGGTTGCAAGTTCAATCCCCTGTCAGGGTGTGTGTGAGAGGGCAACCAATTGATGTTTTTCTCTCTCTCTCCACCTCCCCAACCCCACTTCTCTCTCTAAAAGAAATGAAAAAATGTCCTCTGGTAAGGATAAAAAAATTAAAGCATAAATTACAGTTGACCTTTGAACAATACAGGGGTTCAGGGTGCCAACCCCCCCACGCAGTCAAAAATCTACATATATGACTCCACCAAAACTTAATAACTACCACCCTGGCTGGTGTGGCTCAGTGGATTGAGTGCCAACCTGCAGACCAAAGGTTGCTGGTTTAATTCTCAATCAGGGCCCATGTCTGGGTTGCGGGCCATGTCCCCAGCTGAGGCATGCGAGAGGCAACCAGTTGATACTTCTCTCAGACATCGATGTTTCTCTCCTCTTTCTCCCTCCTTTCCCCTCTCTCTAAAAATAAAAAAAAATAGTTTTTAAAAACTTAACTAACGACTAATTGCCTACTATTGACCGGAATACCGATAACATAAACATCAATTAACATATATTTTGCCTGTTACATGTATTATATACTGTGTGCTGTATTCTTATAATAAAGTAAACTAGAAAAAAGAACATGTCACTAAGACAATCATAAGGAAGGGAGAATGCAGTGGGGAAAAATACCCGCGTGGAAGTAGACCAACTCAGTTCACCCCCGAGTTGTTCAAGCATCAACTGTAACAGCGTTAGGTGATAATTCATGCCTCACCAGGCAACATTATGAAGCCACCACAAGCACATCGCCAGGCAGAGCTTTTGGGTCGCAGTTCCTTGAAAACCACTTCAGACGTGGCTTAAATAGAAGGACTGGATTTGTTGCTCACGACAGAGAGGCCTCGGGTGCCGCTGGAGTCAGGGACTCCAGGGGCGGTGTTAGAGCCCCATCTTCCCAGCCCTTGGTGCTGTTTCCTCCAAGGCGGTTTGATTTTCAGGCGGTTGGATCCCGTGTGGCGCTTAGGTTCTTCTGCCAGCTTCCCCAACCCAGCAGAGACCTTCTGCTTCCTCAGAGCTCCGGCAGGAGTCGGAGGTTGACTCCTTCGTGAGTTCCCTGGGCAGGGTGTTGAGCCCAGGAGGTGGGAGCAGGGGTGCTCGGAGGATGGAGTCCTGGGTTGCGCTGAGTCGCCTGGACCGATCCAGCATTAACAGGACAACCAGCTCATGAGAGTGGGGGAGGGGTTGGTCTCTAAAGAGAAAAGGGATCTGTTATCTAGAAAAACAACTTGTTCTGGACCCACTATTCCTAGGGAGAGACTAGAACTTGGTCTTTTGGTACCTCTCACTGAGACCAAGTAATCGCAGGTGAAAGTACCTCACCAGAGTGGCCCATCTGCCCATAGTTGGAGTATCGATGTGCAGGCTCATGAGTTTATCTACATGATGATGGCATACATAAGTCAGTCATGGTTTTGTGCATGACCTCAAACTTGAACTGTTGGGCCTGTTCCCCCAACCCATTGCCCAGTCCAAGGGTACCATTTAGGCCAACCCTCCCCTTGGGGGATTCTCAGAAATATGAGACAGAGAAGGGAGGTGAGCATGTGACCTTCCTTCTGCCCCTGGGAAGGATGGGTGCACAGCCAGATCCTCCCACAGTCTTTGGGCACCAGCCTTCCATAAGGAAATGAAAACACAAGGGCCTTTAGCTGGAAGTGCACAACCAGTTTTTTAATAAAGTCATTACAAATATGTACAAAGCGTCTCCAAGGTATGAAATTCCTCTTACAAAAGAGCAAACGACCCAGCAAGGGCAGAACCCAGAACAGAATGTCCCCAAGCTTATTGCCTCTCCGACTGAGCCAGAGGCCCTGCCGGGGTTCCCAACACCCCACAGCCATCCCCACCACAACGCAGGCTCCTGGGTGCTCACAGTGCAAAAGACCTTGGGAGGAACTTGGGGATCGCATTGGGGAGGGGACAGGAAGGAGGTCAGAAAAGCTTCCCATGTCCTAGGAAGTAAGTCAAACAGGCCCTGTTTACAAATTAGAAATTCCTCCCAGGTACCTGACAGAAACCCGGAACACAAAGGGCAGGGGACAAATACATAAAACCCCAACTAAAGCACCCAGCCTGCCCTGAGGTGTCCCTAAATGCAACACTACTGCAGTGAACCCTAGTCAGGCTCCCCTGCTCCCTGCTGGGCCCCTAGCCTGGGCTTGCCCTTGAACTAGGAATGCCTTGGAACCAGCTCAGGAAGGAATCCAGCATTCACAGGGCACTCAGCTCATGAGCTTGGGGGCGGGCGCCACACAGACCTGAATCCAGATCTTGGCTCGGCCACTTCACTCTCTGAGCCTCAGTTTCCTAAACTGTCACATGGAAATGGTAACAGTTCCGTCTTCCAGAGTGGGGTGAGGCATAACCGAGGGGGAAATGTGTGAGAAGCACTCCCTAAATGGCGGCTCTCGGTTCACTTCCGTGTGAAGCAGCATCGATCTGCCCCTCTGTGCTGGGAATGAGCTGAGATCGCAGGCTTTTTAATTGCCTTCATGATGGTGTGGCGCTCTGTAAATACATGTACTCTAGAACAATCTGCCAGCGAGGCTTGGGGTCATAGCGATGACCTGACAGATCTGTTAAAAACTGTGAAGCAGACTGGGGAGGGACATGTCGCATTTGTTCTAAGTGGGGCTGCCCCTCTGCATGAATAAGTGAGTCTCTCCCCAGATGGGATTCTACAACCTGGCACGCTGTAGGTACTCCATCAACAGGTGTTGAAGGGACAAATTAAAATTTCAAAAAGAAACTTTCGGTTTAAGCTTTAAAAGGACGCTTGGACATCAATTTCCTCTATCAGCTCCCATGAGACTAGGCCAGAGTATCTAGCCTGTCCCCCATTTAGCATTTCCGCAAAGCTGCAGACCCCCTGAGTGGCCTGGGGGCACTTAAAGGAACATTCAGAAGAGGAGCTGATATCAGCATAGAAGAACAACATCTGTGTTCTCGTCACTGCAGCTTCTAATACCAGCTGGACACTCAGAAAGTCCACAATGGCAAACCAGTGTCGCCAGAAGATGCTTATGTGGCATCAGAAAGGGACTCCCCCTTATTTCACAGCGAGGAGATATTTTTATCACTGTTAGAAACATAATAAAATAGAGCTAGGAGAACATAAGATCAGCTACATAAATTGTGAAATCAAAGTCACAGCCCCATTGTTCTGTGACAGTATTCTTTCAATTCAATCACCATTTGCCATCAAAGTAGAAGAGAATTGTAACATGAGACCACTGGAAGGAGTGGAAAAGAAGTCTCCAGTATCCCACGGAAAGAGGAAGAAACAGGAACTGGGTTCTCCGAGACGCTCATGGCCCAGGACCGTGGACAGCAGCCAAAGCGGCACATGGGCTCCCCCAAAGAAACCTGTTACTCAAGCTGCATCTATGCCTAATGGAATAGGAAATGGAACCCCAAATCTGCAAAGGGGAAAAGAGATCTTGTTTTACTGAGGAGGATGGGGTAGGGGAGAGAAGCTTCCAGAAGGGAATGGATCTGCTTTGAACAGTGCAGTCCCAGGAGGCTCCAGTCCCCAAGGCTCCTGGACCCCGAGCCTGTTAGGGCCACCAGCCCTCAGGAGGAGGCCCTTCCGTTTGCTCCTCACCTCATTATGCAGCGAGCTACCTAAACAATGATCTCACAGGCCTGGACACACACACGCACACATTCGCACACACTCGCACACTCTGCTGTCTGCTGAAACCCGATATGAGGTCTTTCTTAAAATTTATTTCAAAGCCTCCCTCCCTCCCTCTCTCTTCACAGACGCTCTGCAGTGAAACTAATCAAAATCAATGACTCCTTGGCAGCCGGAGAAAAGGAGGGGAGGGGGAAATAGTGCCAGCACTTTGCACACTGTGGAAGTATTTTTTTTTTAAAAGAAAAACACCATCCCACTATCTCATGCAATCCAAGTAATGCAATGGGAGAGACGGTGGAGACAATATATACATATATCATGCTTCAATTTCCTAATACAAATGTCCGTCAAGAAGTCAAATCTCATATAAAAACAAGCATTAAAAACAACCCCTTGTCAAAAATCGGGGCAGTTGAGAAGTGCACTCAAATTAATGATGTGCAAGAAAAAGCCAGATTAGATAAATACACGGTTTCTAATAATACAAGAGAGTATGTACAAGGGACTTGGCTGCAAAGCTCCACCAGGAGGTCATGGGTGCCCAGTTCTCTCAGCGAAGTGGCTTCATTGAAATCAAAACTGCCCCAAACGCCAGGCCCCGCATTCAGAGCTTGGATCCTCCAGCAGAAAAGTCATGAGCTAGGAGGCAAGTCAGGGTTGAAAAAGGGGTTCTCTGACCTTTCCCCTTTCCCCCGTGTCTAGGTGGTGGGCATGTCCCCACTCTGGTGCAGCCTGTGATCACATACAACTCTAATAATGAAAAACCTCTCCCCCCAAAAGGGGTGAGATAGACCCTGGTGCCTAAATAAAAGCAGAGGTTGTATTTCATATCCTTCTAATTAATTTGCCGTCTCTAAGTCGGTGCAGGGTGGGGGGAGGGGGATGTCGCCTGCTGCTCTCTGCAGACCATGCCTACACACCCATCCCCTGCAACCCTAACTGCGGGGGGCGGGGGTGGGGCACTCCAGCGAGGAAAGGACACGAGTCTGGGGGTGGGGGCAGGAGTTGCCCTCGCCTTCAGCAGTCTGCGTTGCATTTTTCTTTAAAGGGTTACTTAGGAAAACATCAGGCATGATTTTTTTAAAAAAGAAAGACAGCTCCCGCATCGCAGCAATAAAAAGTCCTGCACCCACAAGGGACCTAGAAATTTTCAGCCGAGCCTGTGGGGAATGGCTCCCACTCACCCCCCTGTCGGCATTAACAACGGCCCATCCCTCTGCTGGCCTCTTGGAACTACAAAGGCACCTTCCACCATGGGTACCAGACGCCCTAGCCATGGGTACCGGGTGGTGATCTGCAAACCCAGCCTTGTGGAATGACTCAACCTGCAGCCTGGCCCCTCACCATCTCAGCTTTGAAAACAGCAGTGTGATACCCTGCACAGAGGAATAATACCTGTTTTTGTTGGATTTTTTAAAAGGAAAGCAAAAAATAATCGTTCCCTGAAGAGTCTTTGCAGCCAAGTCTCAGTCCAGCACACATCTTTTTGTTTTTAGCCCTTCTAGAAAGTTCTGAAATTAGGAGCTTACTGGAGGAGGTGCTTACAGTTAGACCCTCTGTCAGTCAGTGAGATGCTGGTGCATTTCATTTAAATGACCCACACCCTCCCCCAACGTACCTTGCTTATAAATTACTCTTGACCAGAGCGTAGCCATTTCTTAGCTCTTTAATCCATAAAACCTAATCCCTGAAATTCCCTTGGGGAGTGGAGGAGGCTGTGGGATGAACTCCCAGGATACTTTTTAGGGGGTGGAAGAGACAGCAAACAAGCCATATATGAGGTCAGCTTTCCACCTCATAATCAGCATGCCCTTCCTCCCTCCCAGACCTCAAGGTCTGCTCCCACACACCTCTGGACATCCGTCCCCATATAAAGAGAAGAGACTCTCCAGTAGCACTTTCCCCTTGTCCCTTTAGAAAAAAAGCATTTGAAACAGCAAACCGAAATCTCCCTCGTCCCCTGGCCTCGCAGGGCTAGCGACAGAATGCCAAGGCAGCACCAGCAAAAACACACTTAGCACCAGCAAAGTTGGCGTGAAGCACCAGAGACACCCGATTGGCAGGGGGGATTCCAATTTGTCTTGATGGGACAGTGGGACTAGCTATCTATCTTAGGGACAGAGAGAGAGGCTAGGACTTGTGACGACTTGGAAATGGAAGTATCCCAGACTGCCCCTACAAATTGGCCTTGAGTCCTCCTCACTTTTTTTTCTTTCTATTTTGCCTTTTGCTGTTTCACCCCTTACTCCACCAGCATCCCTCCGCAGGTGGTTGGTCGGCTCTGAAGCTAATTCCCACCAGTCTTGGCGACTTTTCTCGGCACACGGTAGGCATCTCTCTTCCAGTGCCCCAGACATGAAAGAGTCAAGTTCACATCAGGAGGTGCAGAGAAGGGAGGGGACCACGTCCTCAACAAGGCATGCACTGAGTAGCAATATTCATATTTTCTTTTTTTATATATATAGAGCAAGCTGTATGTAAATAGCATTGGGGTGTTTGTTTCTGCAGCTGGATATCCAGAGGGCTTCCCCAGTCCCATTCCGCTTTGCTCTAGTGCTCCAGGCGCTGTTTTTATTCTCCACTTCCTTCTCGAAGTGCCAACCGCCGCCTTTCAAGCTCTGGGCTCCCCCTCGGGAAAACGGCAACCAGCTTTCTCCAAGGACACAGGGTTTTCACCAACCTGCAGAAATAAGGATTTGTGTTTCGGTCAGTCCTCACGTGAAGACAGCCAGTGGGGATGACGTCAGTGCCTTGGGCTTCTGCAGCACCAGCCTGTCAGGAGGGGAAGGGGGAGGGGTCCGAGCTGTCTGTCAGGAGGGAAAGGGGAGGGGTCAGAGCTGCCAGATGCCAAGCTCTGCTCTTGAAGGAAATGTTCCCCAAAAGCTAGTCTTAGGGCTCCCCACCCTGAGCGCTGTCCATATAGCAGCCTTCCCTAAACACACATTTGGGTGCACACCCCCCACCCCACCCCATTTTCAGGCCTAAATGTTTACACTAGCATCTGTGATTTAAAAAGGGACTGCATTGCCATGCTACCTTTTCACCCCTCCAGATCAGGGACAGGGTCTTTGTCTATTCAATTCATAGATCCATATTCAAGGCAGGCTTGCAAGACGGTCTCTGCTCTCGTTTGTTCATTCATTCATTCATTCATCCATCCATCCATCCATCCATCCATCCATTGCCAAACAGGCCATGCACCATACTAAGTGTTACAGAGCCAGTGACATAGGTCTTGCCCTTGAGGGGCTCAGGGGCTGACAGAGGGAGATGGGAAGACATTGATCAGGACGGTGTCATGTTCTGTGAAGATCATGCGATCTGGGTAAATATGGGCTCTAGGAGCCCAGAGGACAGAGAGCCCATGAGAGAGAGGGGGAGTCAGAGAAAGCTCCTTAGGGAAGGAGGCAGACCCCTGCTGAGGACTGACGGAGACCAGGGAATTAGCCAGGATAAGGTGTGGCTCTCCAGACAAGGCAAAACAAACGGCACATCACCAGGAGATTGAAACCATATGCTCCCACAAAAACTTGCACACAAATGTTTGTAGAAGCATTATCTATAGTAGTCAAAAAGTGGAAACAACCTAAATGTCCATCAGCTGATGAATGGATAAGTAGAATGGGGTATGTCCATACAATGGAATATTATGTAGCCATGAAAAGGAATGAAGTGCTAATGCTGCATACTACAACATCAATGAACCTTAAAGACATTGCGCTAAAAGAAAGACGCCAGACACGAAAGCATAAATATTGTATGATTTCACTTAAATGAAATGTCCAAAAGACACAAATCTCTAAGAGACAGAAAGTAGATTAATGGTTGCCCAGGGCTGGGGAGAATGAGAAGAACTAGAGAGAGACTGCTAAAGGGTACAGGGCTCCTGCTGGGAAAACAGAAATGCTCTCAAATTAATCGTGGGGAGGGTGGCACAACTCTTGTGAATATGACAAAACCCATTGACTTGTGTACTTTAAAAGGGTGAATTTTTTATGGCAAGTGAATTATATCAGAAGGATGTGGAGAAGAGGGAAAAGGAGGAGAAGAGGAGGTGGAGAGATGAGGGTGGTGAGTTAGCAGGAGCCGCAAGTTGACAGCGGAGATAAAAACCATTTCACACATTATTCTAAAGCAGGTGGAATAAGAACTGCCTTGTAAGTAATGCAAACCAAGTGGTTTAGCAGAGAGAGTGGGAGAGAGATCACTGTAGTTCCTCCAAGTTGGAAAAAGGCCAGGACATTGACCTGTATGAACTGCACCAACAGGTTCCCTTGGCCTCTGGCTTCCTGCCAGGCCTGGTCAACAGTAGGCAGTAACAGGGCAGCAGGAGCCGTCGGTGACTAGCAGGGACCCCTCCAGGCTCCAGGTGCTACATCCTCCTCTTAGCCCTTCAGGTTAAGGGGTGTGGCCAGCCTGGCAGTAAGTACCATCTGTATTCTCCATCATGGGCTTCCAGAGCCCTGCCTGCACTCAGGTAAATTCTCCTCTGATTACTCAGTTTGGGGGTGCTCTCTGCCTCTTACTTGGACCCCAACCGATACAGGTGACTGCAAGGAAGAGGTGTGTTATAAACACAGGCCTCGCCATCAGCATTAGCCACGCTAGACCTCAATACCTGCATTGGATGATGGTCGCGAGGGTCCAAGTCAGCAACTTCACACCTTAAGGTTGTGTTGATCTGTGACTTGAATGCACGTGACGAAGGGAAAATAACAACAGCATCAGGAGAAGTGAGAGAAACTGTATTTTTTTTTTGAGAAATGGTATTTTTAAAGCTGTGATCAGCTTCATCTACAAAGGAATGGCATTTCTTGCAAAACTAGATGGGACCAGCGACTGATTTACACTTTTCCTGCCTGTAAGTCATTGAGCCTAACTCTGTCGCTCTGAGGCTTCCAGGGCTGCCACCTGGATGAAGTCCCATGTCCTTTCATGTGTTGGTTACAGGTTGGTGTCCACAGCAAAACACACCATGTCCCCACGTCCCCCAAAAAGGAGTGGGCCTGTGCATACATTTTTGGGGATCTTGCCTTGGACCCCCTAGACTAGGACCTAGCCCACATAACTAGTCACAGAAATGTGTTCAAGGACGTTCTCTCCTTTATTTGCAAGAGCGACAATTTAGAAACAGTCCATGTGCCCATCAATAGGAGGCTGGGATAACAAATGAAGCCACGTGCCTATTAGAAGGAGGCAGACCTAAGTATGTGGAGATGGAAGGATGGCTATGAGTCTTAACTGCAAAGAGCAACTGGCCAAACAACACGGTCCCAGTGCATTTTCCCAGTGATGACTCCATATAAATGACTGTGTGGCAGACAGGCAGAATACTGTAATGGTTAAGAGCACAGACACTGGCCCTGGCTGGTGTGGCTCACTTGGTTGGAGCGTTGTCCCGCAAGCCAAAAGGTCATGGGTTTGATTCCCAGTCAGGGCACATACCTAGGTTGCAGGTTTGGTCCCCAGTCAGGGCGTGTATAAGAAGCAACGGATTGATGTTCCTCTCCCTCTCTCTCCTTCCCTTCCCTCCCCTCTGGCTCTCTCTCAAAAAACAAAAACAAAAAAATGAACAAAAACACCCCATAGACTTTGGAGCTGACACCTGGGCTGGGATCTTGATTCAGACACGGAAGAGCTGTGGGCTTCTGGCCAGTTATTTAGCCTCTCTGGGCCTCAGTTTTCTTTTATGGAAAAGAGGAGAGACTACAAGTATTATCATATGTGAGGTTCTTAGAAATCAGGCACATAGCACGGTCCGTGTCTGTTGTTATTATTGTTATCGTTACTATATACCCCGACTGTAGGGGGGTAAACGGTGCTTTACTTTCTATGCTTTATTTCTGTATAGTTTTTGTTTCGGTGTTTTTTTGTTTTTTTTTTCAAAGAGCAAGGAATAGCTGTACAATTTTAAACCATTTTCAAAACCTTAAGTCTACAGTCCCCTGTGAGCCACTGTCCTGCCCCGGGATGTTTTCCCGTAAACTTGGCTCATAGAGAACTTTCTCCAATCTGACCCACAACCAAAGCTCACGGCTGAAGAGGTTCATGAAACGCCTTTAGAAAGTGTCCCATTTCCACTTTTCACCACAGAATGGAGGGCACAGGCGGGCAGAGGGAGAGAAGGAGAGACTTGGAGGCCCTGAATCCCAGGGCTGCATCTGGGCGCTGAAGGCGGACAGCCCGATTCCTAAACCCCGCTGCCCCCGCATTACGAGGAGCAGGAGGCTCACGCCCTCTCTCCTCTGAGAAGAGTTAGGACTCTCGTGTTCTCTCCTAAGAGGCCACAATTTTTAATTAAATTTTTTTTTTGCTTTTGCTATTTGCACAACTGATGTTATAAATTGAAACAATGGAGAATATGAAAATAAGAGGAAAGCCCCCTTCAACCTACCTCTAACCCCATCATTCGGTCCTCAGAGCCCAGCATAATGCCCGCACACAGTAAGTGCTCAATTCGACATGCTGAATGAGAGTGAGTGAGCCCATGAATTATGGCAGCAACTTCCCCACTCTTCTGTCCTTGGTTTCAGTGGGTTGACTTTGCCCATGGAGTTCAGCTGGCACCAGTGGTCGGTCCTGGGGCCTAACACTCACGGAGACAAAGCTCTCCATGTGGAATCTTCTGAGACAGAAGACGGTTCTAGTCTGTGTCTCGTAGCTCGTACTGCCCAGTTAGGAGGCTGAGTCTGAGAAGGCTGGGGCGAGGGAGCTGAAGGAGCTGAAGGCTGGTTTGCACAGGTAAGAAAGGCACGGGCCATTTGCTTCCTTCCGTCCAGCCCCTTGTTATCTCAGTAGTAATCAGTGCTATCAGTGAATAGTTATCAATGCTATTGTGAGTCCATCAGTGAATACGGTCGCTATCAGTGGGCAGTTATCTATACTATCAGTGAGTAGTTATCAGTGCTATCGTGAATAGTTACTGATCACGTAAAGCCTACCAGAGAACGCACAGCTCCCACCCACTATAAAGTTACGACAGGTGGAGCCTGAATGCCAAGCAGACTTGACGCTGGAAGGGAGAGCCCTGAGCTGGGAGGCGGTAGCTCAGCACCGACAGCCGCCAGGTGGAACGGGCAGACCCTCCTACAGTAAGCTCACCATACATATCACGTTAGAACACACATTCTCTGACCCAACAACGTCGCCTCTAGAAACTTCAGTTTTTTTGCAAAGTTGCCTAACAAGAATGTTCCTTAAACCTTGTGTACACTATCAGAAAAGAGGAAACAGCATAAATGTCCCTAGGGAGGTGACCCAGTAAGTAAAACCGTGGCCCACCCGACAACAGACCACCATTCAGCCTCCTCTCCTTGCTGACATGGGAAGATCTCAGCAACCTAGCTTTAGCCGGGGTGGTGGGGAAGCAGGTCATAAAACGGCAAAATCAGCATGATCTCCTTTATTTAAAATTGGACACGTGTGTATACGGTAGGGTGTGGGTGTGCATCAAGAGATGTCGGCAGGGTGGTCCCCCAAATCTGGTCGCAAACTAGAATGTAGCAGGCCCAGTACAGTGCACCCAGGAGGTGCTGGGGTGCCTGGAAAGTTTACGTCCTATCTAAGGGGACGCTCACCTCCAGTCTGGTGCTGCCATGTGGAAATTCAGACTCACAGTTGTCAGATCTTTCCATTTTTCCAAGAAAAATTGGAAACCCAGTCTTCTGCATGAAAAATCAGTACTATGAAAGTACCTGATTTTTAAGTGTTGAGGGGAGTAGGGGGAAGCAGGCAAGTTGAACAAAAGTCAACTTCAGGTCATTTTCAGTGGGCAGACCACCAGGTTTCAGCCCTTGCCTGCATACCCTTTGAGTGAGCAGGCAGGTAAGCCCACCTCATCTTAACCCTCAGTAGCTATCTCTGTGCCTTAGTTTCCCCATCTGTAAGGTGAAGGAATTGGGTCAGGTGGTCTCTCAAGTCCTGTGTAGCTCTGGCTGTTTCTAGAATGGTGACCTTTAGGGTCATAGGTCTTTTAAGAACCAGATCAAAGCCATGGTTTCTCTCTCAAGTGGGGGAGGCAGAGGAGTATGAAATCAGCCAATTATATGTGTAATTTCTGGGGGTTCCCAAATTCCCTGAGGCATCTGCAAATTCACCCATTATTCACCCTTTAATTCATTCATTCACTCATTCATTCAGTAGTTAGTCAATGACCACACTGTGCTGGTCACCACACCATGTGCTAAAACACAGTGATGGGCAAAATACACTTGGTTGGCACCCTTAAGGGTCCTGGATATCAATGTCACATACGTCGGGAAGTCCTGTCCCAGAGGTGCTCCCAGCCCTGGTACAGTGGCTTAATTAAGCAGGCTGTTGGTAAGCCACCGAGTGGGAGAGGCAGAATTAGCAACTGCTTTATGCAAAAGGCTCAGAAAAGCCTGCTATGCATTCCCACCAGGCCATGAATATGGGCCATGGACTGAATTTTACACCAAATAAGAACAATACTACGATATACTACTTTCTGAACATCAGTGATGTACCTCGAGCTGCTCAGAGAGTAAAGGGACAGGCCTACTGTCATACAACCAGTCAGTGGCAGATTGGGACCTAATCCGAAAATCAGCCTGACTCCAAAGTTCGTGCCACTTTCTACCCAGCTATCCTGATTCAGCATGAAACCTGAACAAATAAGATAAATGATGTTACCAGTGATTAAATTTTCTGAATCTAGAATTAGGCCTATTGTGTGCCAACAGGTTAAAACATTTTAAATCATTTGCGAATCCATCACATTGCCCCTGACACATCCCCACCCTCTGAAGACACCCCCCCAAAGCCACTATGTCAAGCTCCCCCATCGTCAGTGGGTTAGCATCCTGTCGTATTTATTAAGTACCATGTACCCAAGTGCTAGACCCCAGAACATCAGTGAACATGGTACATGACGACAGGTACAGCCAGGCAGGCAGGGATGCTCTCCAAACCCCAGTGGCACTGCTGTGACTTGGAGCCTTTCGCTGAAGTTAGGATGGGCACGCAAGGAGTCATCTGTCCTCATAGGCACTCCAACAACGGCTAGAGGTGCCATCCACGAAGAACATTCCACGAAAGTTCAACACGGATTCCGCTGAGGATGGGAACAGCCAACTCAACAGCCAAGCGGATAACCACACCATGTACAGAGGTCAGCGACATGCATGAGGAACGGGCACCAGTGACAATGGTTGTCTAGAAGGCCCTTCTGGACCTTCAGCACAAGACTTTATCCTCTTCAGACATGCTTTTTGAGAAAAGAATGTTTACACAGGCTTTGCTATCAAAGTTTCACTTGTAGGCATTATTAAGAAAACCATCGTAATAATGGGCCCAAAGAGTTCTACGTGAGGACGTGCTTCGTCATGTTGGAGGCGGTGGAAAAGCCCAGCAGGAGCGGACTGGGAGGCCGAGTGACGGAACAGCCGAGTGACACAACAGCCGAGTGACACAGCACTAAGCAGCCTCTAGGAAGTGCATCACAGGACAGGCACGGCGTGGGAAATTTCATGAGAACGAAAATGTCAGTTTCAGAGACTATATTTGGAGTGATTCCATTTGTTAAAGTACCTATCCATGCATTTTTAGAATGGGAAGAAATCAATCAAAACGTTAACAATGGGTACTGAAATGAAAACAATCGACTAAAATGTTCTTTTATTCAGCATTTTCCAAATATTGGATAACAAATGTGCAATTTTTTTTGTAATCGAAGAAAGGATTTTTTTTAATGTTACATAAAGTTTCCCAAAGCAATTTAATGCCATCTTGCCTGAGTCCATGGCCAGTGGAACAAAGGCTGGATGATGAGTATGCCCCGTGGAGCCGCCAATTTTCTCTCCACAGGGAGGTAAAGGCACTTCCCTTTCCAGGGCATCCAGCAGGAATAAAAGGCATCATCTCATGGAGGCAGGCTAAACCAGAGGTCCCTACCTAACAGCGGAGGCACCAGTTTAGGCCAGGAAGGAGAAAGAGAGGACAATTATTGCGTTGAAAGACGAAATTTCTTGGGCAATGGATTCCCAGCCAATATCCACAACATTCCGAGGTTTGGGCATCATCAGTACAGGGACCAGGACCTCTCGGATCCTGGCCAGAGGTAAACTAGTTCACCTCCACTGGGAGGCTGGGGGTCAGAGGCAGGGCCTCCCCTCCCTGAAGTCTAGGAGCACCTAAAGCCAGGAGCTGGGACTGGTTCTGTACCCCTGCATCCTGGTGCCCACCTCTGAGCTGGTGCTCAGTTCATGCTTGCAGACCACGATGATGGGTCTGCAAAGGCGGACCGCAGTGTAGCCCCCTTCACTGCATCACATCTAATTCTTCTCCCGTGAAGTGTCTCTTCATGTGCTGCAGGCATTTGTGAATCCCATTACTCATGAAAGCCTCTTCGAACCTGGTTTTCTCTCCAGCCCCTTCTTTCCCATTGTGCTTAGAACTCCGCCTCCCTACCATGGCCTGATCTGGCCCCTGCCTACCCTTCTGACTGATGTCTTCTACCCCAAGTTCATAGGCCATTGGCCACACTGCTGGTTTTTCTCTTCCTCAGACACACTGTGCAAAGTCTCACCTCGAAGCCACTCGGCATGCTAGTCTCTCTTCCCAGCACATCTTTCTGGCAGGCGTTCACATGACTGGCTCCCTCTTGTCAGTCAGGGCGCCAGTGCCCTGGTCCTCCCCAGTGACCATCCCTAACCGCTGCGGGGGGGGGGGGGCATCCCGTGGGCTCTCCCTATTACATTACTTTCAAGTATTACCTTCAAAGCCCTCGGCACTTTCTGAAATGATCTCTGTGTTAGACTGCATAATCCAAAGATGGCCACAACAATATCTCCTGCCCACATCTGTTCTAGAACCAGTGGTATCTAATTCTAGCCTCCTTGAACAGGGGCAGTCCTGTGACTTGCTTCTAACCAAAGTGACTTCTGAAGCTGGGTCAGAAAAGGCCAAACAGCTTCCCCCTGCTGCCCACGCATTCCCCCAGATGTTTGCTTTTGGGGCTCTGAGTCACCGCATCAGAATCCAGTAACCAGGCGGCTGCCATGCTGTGGGGAAGTCCAGGCCACAGGAGAAGGCTGAATGTGGGCAATCCAGCATCAACAGCCAGATCTGCAAATGAGGATCCCTCTACTCCTCAGGCTTCCAACCCCCAGCCAGTCTGGAGCAGGGTTACCCAGCTATGCGTGTCTGAATTCCCACCCCACAGAATGTGCAGCCACAGTCATACATTATGAGCAAAATTAAGTAGTTGTTTTAAGCCATTCAGTTGTGGAGTAATTGGTTACACAGCCATGGTAACTGAAACAATCTTTATTGACAAATTCATTTGGTTCTTCCCACTAAAATGTAGGCTTCATGAGAGCACGGGCTTCTCTCTCTTGGTCCTTCCTGTGTCTACTGTGCCCTGCATACCGTAGGCACTCAATAATTACTAGGCAAATAAGTGAAAGAAGCTGAACTTGGGAAACAATACCTGTCTTGCATAGTTTCTGACTGACTTCATTGCGTAGCATGCACCTACCATGTGACAAGCAAGTTGGCAGGGGCTAGGGACACTGTAGGGCAATCCTATCATCACCTATGCTGATGACCAGGAAGAAACAGAAGCCCCCCAATCCAGTCCTCCCTACCCCCAATGCAGATCTGAAAAGCTGACTTCAAAAACCAAAGGTGCAGCTGCCAAATCCACCCAGCCCACATCTGGGGGTGTACTTAATTATTCCTGGGTGTGCCAGTTTTTACATCCACAGCTCAGTCGCTTGTGCCCTGGCCTCTCACTAGGCGAGCGGGTGACTCCAGACAGGGACCATGTGGCAGGAAGGCTGCACATCTGGCCCCTTCCCGGGGGTTCCTCCCCAACAGCTGTCTCCGTCTGCTCTGCTCTCTCCCTCCCCTCGCCCAGGCTTTCAAGCTCTAAAAGTAATGCTGGCAGGGGTGCAGCCGGCTGGAAGGGAGGCCTAAGGGATGCGCCTCCAGGTTTAACCACTTAATCCCCAAAGTACCTGCCAAGAACCAGTTAGCAAGCCTGGCCAGCAGGCCAGGCCTTCATTAACTCATTAGAGCAGCCTCCTGCTGGCCCATTATCTTCCCTGCCCCTGACCCCATCACCTCTTGGGCCTGCAAAACCCACCTTTCTCCCCTTCTCCTCAGTCCCAAGGCAAGACTCTGCTCACCCCTGGCCCCCTCTCCCAGGCAGATTCCTTGACTCCATTCTCGCCCTCCCCACCCCCTCCCAAGGCACACTTCTCCCTCCCTCCCACGCCTCAGCCAGCCAGCACTCACCATAAAGCATCTTTTGTTCCCTCTCTCCTGTATCTTAGAGCAGTGACTGGTTAAATCACACCCATCCTCCTCCTGGCCTCCCCAGGCTCCCAGGAGCCTCCCAGAGGCTCTCTCAGCAAGGGAATCTCTCCAGTACAGGAATTCAAGGCTCACCAACCCCTCTGCTTGCTACCCAGTCACTTCCCATCCCCTGCACGCCCCCAAATCATCTGGAGGTGGGGAACGCATGCTGAGGGCCCTCAAAGACAGAAACTCCAGGTCAATTTCTGACTTTGCCTCTGATCCTTTGGGATGACTCAGGTGGACTCTCTCTGCCTCGGTTTCCCCTTTGAAACAATCAGAATGGCACTGGCCATTTCATAGCATTCTCTGTTGGGTGAGCTCAGTGCCAGGCACTGTTCTGGGCACTTTGAGTGGACGCTGTCCCACCATCCCCCCCAACAACCCTGGGGCTCAGAGAGGTTATGGTTCTTACCCAAGGTCACACTGCCAGCAAGTTCCTGGGCTGGGACTTCAGTCCCCTTCCCTCTGATTCCTAAACCCATGCTCTTAACCATTGTACTATCCTGGCCCATCTGGCCCTAATGCTCCAAAAGGGCAGGTAGGGATGGTGTGGAATTGGTGGCAATGACTATGGCAAAATGTTGTCCACTCTGGGGAAGAAATATGTTAAATACACAATCGTAACCATGATAGCTCACCTTTATATGCCCTTCTCATGCTCCAGGCACTGTTCTAGACCTTTCTGTGTATGAATTCATTTTCCCCTCTTGACAACATGTGTGCACTAGGAACTAGAATTGTCCCCATTTCACATATGGGAAAACTGAGTCTGGGGTTTTATAATGACTTCTGAGAAAAGTATCGCTTGCTCACAGTAGAGGCTCAAAACAAGACTGTTGAAACTGTTGTCCTGCATACAGCTCAGCTCACCCCTAAAGCCCAAGAGAAGGCTTGTCTGCCTTATGTGACTGACTCAGGCCTCCCGGAAACCCCTCAAGTACCGTCTGAGCATTCCCGATTCTCCTGCAGGGCAGGAAAGGCGGAGAGGACCACACACAGAACCCGACAAACGGTCCTTTTCCTGTGGATTTCCTTCCACTTTTGCCTAACTTACCGGAGGCTGGAGAAAGATGGGTTCCCCCAATGAAGCCGAAAGCACAAAAAAAGCCCGAGGCACAGGCAACACTGCGGAGGGGACAGAACTGGAGTCCCTGGGAGAGGGGCCAAGGCTGGGCGCTGGAGCATGGCGACCCCGAGACGGAGCGCAAGAAGGGGGTGGTGCGCAAGCCTACCAGAGCCCCGAGGGAGTGAGGGGCGGCGCTGGAGGAAAAGGGGCATCCCGGGGTCAGGGCACCCCAGGCGGGAGAACCCTGGAGAATGCGTCTGCTGGGGATGCCCAGGCAGGGCGCAGCAGGCGGGAGGAGAGGCCAGGGGTGTGGTGAGGGGGTGGCCAGGAGTTACGACGCTGCACGGAACGCTGGGGCAGAAGGAGGGTGAGGAAGAGGAAATAAACTCTACAACGACAGTTATCTGCCGACGCTGCACCAGCGAAACTCCTTTCCGCTCCCCTCACTTGCTGCACCGGCCTTCCCCGGCCCGGGGCGGGGCCTCCTCCGGGCCGCAGCCTCGTCCGTGGGGCCCCGGGGTCACCCGGCCGCCTGGAGCACACCCTGGGAGGCTTCGGTCCCGCGTTCTTCGCCCCCCGGGCGGGGCGCCCGGCATCCCGCACCGCCTCATCCTGGGCAAGGAGCGCCTTCCCAGACCTCACCTGGACCCCAAGACAGGAGGAAGCCGTGTCCTGCCCCTCCCCCCCCCACCCATATCTAACCGGTTACCCTCACTTCCTGCCTTTCCTTTTAACCCACTTTCTCACTTGTTCTTCGGGCAGGTTTTTTTCCCTCCAGCTCCACCGACCTTCATTTCTTTCCCTGCCTCGACGTCTGTTTTTCTGCCCCTCTCACCCCACCTTCTTTCTGCCTTTTCCCAAACTCCACGCTTTGGGCTTCGGGTCTCTCAACTCCCCCCCCCCCACACACACACACACACACTTTTTTTTTCTCCCTGCGCCCAGTCCAAAATGTTGTTCCCGCCCCTGGGATGTGGCAGCTCTAGCCTGGCCCTGCTGACCGATGGAGCCCCGCTTCCCGGGGTGAGGGGGCGGAGGGTATAGCGGATGGGACCTCCAGGAGTAGAGCGGGGAGCGCCCCGAAGCGCGCACCTCTCTTTGCCAGAGCCCGGGCTGCGCCGGCCCACGCGACATCTGTCGCCCTCGCTCCCGACTCACACCCCGCGCACCCCCGTGGCTCCCCGGTGCTGCCACCCCCCACGCTCCGGCTGCCGCCTCTCCCCGAGGGCGCAGACGCTTGGGCCTCGCCTGCGGGCACCGCGCCAACGGGACTCGGCCAGGACCTGAGCGGGTGGCATCCGTGGGCCGTGGCATCCTGGTATCGCTGGCTTTCTCACCTTGGACCTTCACCTTCTGGCCCTAGACCCACGTATGGTGGGCTCAGCCTGATTCGCTCCACCCCATTCTCTGCAGCTCTCCTCTCCATTCCATGATCCGAAAAGGTGTTCCTCAGACGTTTGTTCCTTCAAAGAGCCTAACGCGGTGCCAGGGGCTCCGCTCGTGGTCAATAATTCCCCAATCCCAAGGGCCTAGGGCACAGTAGGTGACCAGAACCTCTCTCCCACGGGTGCCAAACACACTAGGCGCTCAGTGCTCACTCCCCACCCCCACCGCCGCGCAGCGCCTAGCATTTCTGCAAGCTCTCAAACATTTCCTTCCTAAACTGGGCCTAGCACCCAGAAGGAGCTCGATAAATGCTCTTTCATTGAGGCTTCCCCATAGAGTTTCCCTAAGAGCCTCAGATCCCAGACCACTTCGGGGACACCTTCTCCAGCTCAGCTCCAATCGTCTGGTGAAGAGTGGGCCACTCTCCTTTAAACAGGGCACCTCGCTGGAGAAGGAGCGAAGAAGTTGCCAGAGCGAAAGAAAACTGCAAAGTGCGCGGGCCTTGGGGGAAAAGGGAGCCAGCCAGAAATCTGGAGAGGGAGGAAGAAGTGAGATGCACTCAGGGAGTGGAAGAATGGGGAACAGAAACTGAGGAAGTGACACTTGGTGAGAAACGCGTTTGGAGGGGAGGTGATGGAGACGGTGGCGACTTAGGACCGCCAGGCGGCTTGGAAGAGGATGGGAGACTTGTCTTGAAACAGCGATAGATTATAATTATCTGGAGTGGCTTGTAACTACGTTGTCAGAGCAAGCACACTTTTTACTTGTATTGTATGTTTATTTGAGGGGCTGGTGGGGATTGTGGAGGCTGAAGTCCTCCCAAAGCCACCCCGTTGGAAGGAGTGGCGAGATGTGCCTAAGGAGAGAAGGGGACAGAATCAGTGGGCCTGACACTTGAAAGGAGAGATGGGGACTAAATGGAAGGGACACGGAGATCCTTGTGAGAGAAGAGAGCGGAGGAAGAAGGAGATGGGAAGGGAAGAAAGCCAAACTTGTTCTCCAGCTCCCAGGCCAGCCCAGCGTCTCCAGTCCCCAGCTGCCGCACCCTGGCGCTCACTGGCTGGCTCGCGTACCTGTTGCTTGCTCCGGCTGGGTCTCGGCTCCGGCCCCACCAAGAAGCCCCGCGTTCCTACAAGTTCCGCCTGCCGAGCAGCCAGGCCGCCAGCGCCGCCACCTGCGCGGCCGCGCACAGCCAGGGCCAGTAGGTGGGGAGCGCGCCGGGCGCCGGCGCCCTCCGGCTCCGCGCGCGGCGCCGCCACATGGTGCGCTGGTGCAGCTCGTCGCCGAGCGCCTTGAGCCGGGCGGCGGTGAGCTGCGCCGCGGACGAGCGCAGACCCAAGCGGCCCGCGCTGCAGGCGCACACGGCCGGGGGGCCGCGGCCGCGGTGCAGGGGGCACGGGCACATGACCGCTCGCCTCGCTCCCTCCCCGCGCTCGGGCAGCCCCTCGCCTCCTCTCCCTCCGGCCTCTGCGCCTGCCTCCGCCGCGCTCCAGCCGCCGGGGGCCTCCCCTGGACACCAAGTTTCTCCCGGTGTTGTGCGTTTGTTGTGCTGACGGCGCTATTATTAATTAAAGTGTCACATGGTGGAGGGGGGCGGGGAGGGCTGAGGAGGGGGGTTACATCATCCGGCCCCGGGAGGGAGGGGGGCTGCAGGCAGAAGAAACCGAGAGGTAACTTTTAACCCTAGCAGCGCCGGCAGCAAGGGGGGTGTGCTGTTTGGGAGCCCAGGAGCGTGGCGCTCTAGGACTCCACACGGTTCCGGGACGCGGAGGTCTCGAGCTTAGGGGGTCGCGGGGGACCCCCGCGGAGGCGTGGAGGGCCAGGAAAGGTTTTCTCCATTATTTTTCTGAATCCAGCTCCAGTTCCGATTTGGCCAGGAAAGCAGGCTTGTTTGCTATTTTGGATGAAGCTGATATCGAATTCAGCAGTACCATTCAAAAATATTCCGAGGCTATTGTTTTGTTTGGGGGAGGTAGGTTGGTTCAAAATCTTATGAGAGGGCCAGATACAGCCCAACTTGCCTACTTGCCGGTCTGACTAGGCACCTGTAGGCTTCGGGTTTGAACACACCCGACACACCTCCCCACCCCCCTCTGCGCTACGCGGCGGGACCGACTTCGCCCTCGGCGCCGCTGGAAAGCTACGGAGGCAGGGTGGGGGTTAGAGGGGTGGGTCCTAAGCCTCGGCGGGGCGCGGAGGCAGGCTTTCCCCGCGCACCTCACTCGCACCCGACAGACCTTCACCAGAGGCTTTCTAGAAGGAAACTTATTTTTGTCTGCGTCTGTTGTGAATATTACTTTACTTGCTGGGGTTACAGCTTCTAGCGGCGATCCAGATTTAATGGCATCGGAGATCCTAAGGGGTCGGCGGGGGCGGGGGCGGGGGTTGTCCGCGGGGTCTTGAGCCCTCTCTTTCCAAACCAACGGCCCTATGTCCTTCCAGACTAGAAAGTGGAGAGTTGTCCCTGCTAGTGAAGTCACAGGTGAGCGTGGGGGGCTCTCAGGATTCTCTGGGGCGGGGGGGCGGGGATGAGAACTTCTCCGATATTAAATCCGTTCTGATGCAGATAACTTTGGGATTCGGAAAACTGGAGGAGGCTGAAGGTTGGCTCCAAGCCGGCGACGTGGGACCCGACGAGGATGCTGTGATTCTCTGTTTTCCTCGGGCGGCGTCGCCAAGGCCTGATGAATCCTTTGGTCACTTGGAAAAGATTCTTTAAGACAGTGAACTTAATTTGGGTCTGGGTTTATTATGAGGAGAGTCTTCCCTTTGGCCTGTAGCTGGGTCAGGGCTCGTATCCCAGCTCCGCTGTGTGATCCTGGCGGTCCTTACATTCACCCAGGCCCATTCTTCACCCTTCTTAATCGCGGTCAGCATGCACTGAGCGCCGTCCACGTAGGTTACTGGGCTAAGGTCCCTGCCAGCTGCGTAAAGTCAGTCTCCCAACAAGTGGGGGTGGGGGGGGGCTGTTAGTATCCTATTTTACAGGCGAGGAAACGGAGGCACAGGGAGGTGAGGCCTCTTGCTCAAACTCACAGTTAGGGAGGAATGAAGCTGGAGCTAAAGCAGAGCTGTCTGCAGGGGCTCTAAGCTCCTAACCACGGTTTTATACTGCCCCCTGTAATCTGGGAGTAATAATACCTCCTTCCCAGGACCCAGGCAGAGATTAACTGAGAGAAACGTGTGCCAAGCACCTGGCATGCAGTGGGCCCTGGATAAACCTTGCTTCCCTTTGCTTCTGGCCAGAACCACTTCCCCCTTCTCCTGGGGCTCACCTCCTTAATCCCCCCTGGTCTTTGCAGAGGGGACCTGATCCACTGCCCGGTGTAGCGTTCCAAGAATGAAGATACAGTGTCTATTTGAAAAGCCCTTTGGATTTATATTGAACAATTCCCTCCCCCCTCCCCGCTTTTAATCTGCACGCTTTTAACGGCTCACTTCATGGACATTAATTTTAATGGGACGATTATTACCCTGTTTGGAAGCCTGCCCCTCAAAATGCTGGGCTCGCAAGGTGGCGCTGGGTCGGGTCCCAGCCACTTGGATGTTTTCTGTAGCAAAGAGAGTGTAGCCTTGGCCATGGGGAGGTATTCTTTAGTAGAGGGAGAATGGGGGGGGTGATGGAAAAGTGGGGGAAAGAGAAGAAGCCCCCTCCCCATCACCGCCACACACACATTCACTGCAGCTGACAGTCCCTAGTTTGCTCCCTCCAGAGTTGCTCTGGCCTAGCCCACCATGCTCTCTCTGGGGACCCCGCCTCCATTTCCTCAGCTGTAAAGCGGGAATAATAGTACTTACCTCACTGGGTTAAAGAAGACCATAGTGGTACAGCCCTTAGCATGGAGCCCAGCACAGCATTAACATTTAATAAACGTTGGCTACTGTTAATATTGAGTCACCGAACAGTGCGCTTTGAAGAATGTTGGCGGCCCACACTGTCAAATACATGCAACTCCCCTATCGTGAAATAACAGTCCTGTCACTGACGTTAGCATTGTCCAGAAAAAGCAGATTTGTCGGGGGAGTAACAACATAATGCTCTCCTAAAACTTTAGGGAAAAGAATGAATTTTTTATTTTAATGCTTAATTTAATAAACTCATACTGCTTACCTGTGCCACGCACTGTTCTACATGCCTTAGACGTAGTGACTCATGTCAGCCCCCCGACACCCTAGGATAGGTACTATTCTTAGTCCTAGGTCATGGGCGAGTAAACGGAGGCAGAGCATTTAAGTGATGTGTCCAAAGTCAGGCAGCTGACTGGCCCGAGTTGGTGCTCCTTTAGTATTGTGTCACCACTGGGGACTTGGAAGAGAGAGGGAGGCTGTGATGGGCTGACCCCTGTGCCCCTCCCCCATGCTTCCGTGGCACTCCTAAGTCCAGTAGCTCAGAATGTGGCTGTATTTGGAGACCAGGTCTTAAAAAGAGCTAATTAAGTTAAAAGGAGGTCATTAGAGTGGGGCCCTAAATCAATAGAACTGGTGTCCTTAGAAGAAGAGGCAGAGACACCAGGGGCACAAGAAGGGGACCATCTGCCAGCCAAGGAGAGTGGCCTCTGAAGAAACCAGTCCTGCCAACTCCTTGGTCCCCATCTTCTGGCCTCCATCGTGGGAAAACAATTTTCTGTCCTGTGAGCTGCTCGGTCTGTGGCACTTCGTTGCAGCGACCTTAGCACATGAATAGAGACCATGAGAGGAGAGGGGTGCCCTAAAAGGGGTGTCAGAAGAGCTGGCCAGCAGACTGTGGCGGCTCTCACTGCCAGCCACGTGCTCGCCCAGCTCTCTGGGTTCCTGAGAAGGGCTTCGCTCTGGGACTGGCCACCTGTCCCTTTCTTCCTCTCCCACGCTCTGCTGGAGACCTTTAAGGCAGGAGTTGTTTTAGGGGGTTAATTGGGGAAATAGGTCATGAAATCCAGTCAATACCTTTACACAGAGAAAATTTTCCTGACCAGTTGAGAGCGTATGAAACCTCTCTCTTATAGACTGAAGAAGTAAGACAGGCTTTTATAGTCCATGAAGGCTTCCTGTGCTATCGCAGTGCTTAAAACTGAGCAGAGCACGCAGTAGGTGTTCAGGAAACATTCGTTGAGAGAACGACTCAATGAATGAATGGACAAATGGATGAATGAATGAATGATAAGCATCCCAACTTGTCTTTTCTTTTGGACATACACAGTCATGTACATAGAGTTGATATAATCAATAACATAAAAACTCCTTGTCCCGAATTATTCCCCTCCCTCTGACAGAAATCAGTACTCAAGAGTTTTGACCAATAAGGTGGAGGGGGGGATTTCCTTTCTTTAATTAGAATGATAATGGCCTGTTCTGGTGTTTGAGACTGAGTGAGCTTTGTTTTATTTATTTATTTATTTTTATTGATTGACTTTAGAGAGAGAAACATTGATTTATTGTTCCACTTACTCATGCATTCATTGGTTGATTTTTTAAAACATTTTATTTATTTTTTAGACAGAGAAGAAGGAAGAGAGAAAGAGAGGGAGAGAAACATCAATGTGTGGTTGCCTGTCACATGCCCCTGCACTGGGGACCTGGCCCACAACCCAGGCATATGCCCTAACTGGGGATCAAACCTGTGACCTTGGTGTATAAGGACAATGCTCTAACCAGCTGAGCTACCCAGCCAGGGCTCTGTTGGTGTTTCAGTTCATGTGGCTTAGTGAAGCAGTAAATGGATGAACAGCTGTTGTCTCCTCCAAACAACTGTGTTTCCCGAAGCCATGTATGGATGCCAGGGTCAGATCTGATGCCAGGAGTTGGCCTGGTGAAACATAGAGTTCTTGAATCGAAGCAGAGTTATAGCAGAGTGGTTTCACACTCTGAGCCAGAGAGACCTGGGTTCAAACCCTAGCCCCACCATGCAATAGCTAGGTACTTTGGACATTTTTTTCTACCTCTCTTAGCCTTCATGTTCCCATCTGTGAAATGGGAATAATAATCACAGAACCACCTATTTCACTGGGTTGTTGTGAAGATTAAAAGAGAGAATGTATCAAGTGTTTAGCAAAGTGCTTGGCACTCAATAAATGTTAGTTATGGCCCTTGTTGACATATCGGGATTATTAAGCATCCACTTAAGAAACAGAACAGGGACCTTGACCCAAACCTACTGGGAAAACAAGGGGATTCAGATTTCAGTGAGTTCAATATTCAATTACATCACAGTTATTCCCAGGAAAGTGCCCTCCATTCAATAGAGCCCGAGCAGGAGAGCTCTCATCTCTCACATTTATCCAATTTACCCTCCGACACCTGAAAAGATGGGGTAGCCCTTTCCCCAGGGATGTCCTAATTATTCATTTGAAACCTCTCCCTCAAGGATCTTTCTGTTGTGAGTAAAGAGGGAATAGCAGATGAATGTCCACAGCAGGGGAGAAAATATTAACCGTCCCATAATTATAGTCTCATCAATACTTTAAATGTAAAGGGTAAACCTCACTTAAATAAAACCTAATGCCTTGATTACTGGAGTCGCAAGAGACAGGGGTGATTAAACCCACACTCCCGCTGTGAAAATTCAGACATATTGTCCTTTGCTCAGGCAATAATCGCTTTATTGAAGGCAACGGAGCTCAGTATAAACAAGTGAATCACTGGACTTGAAATTACACTGATGAGAGGGTAAATGAGGACGCATGCTGAAGAACAATTTGCCAGACCCGGAAGAACAGGAAATGCACATGGCCTATGACCAGGTGGTTCCATTTCTAGCTATTGACTCAAATCAGTGGTTCATAACAGTTTTGCTCCCAGGAGACATGTGGCCATCTTTGGAGACATTTTTAGTTGTCGAAATTGAAGGGTGCTATGAGCCTTAATGGGTAAGAGCTAGGGATGCCGCTTGACATCCTACAATGCACAGACCACAGTTATTTGGCTCGAAATGTCAACAGTGCCAAGGGTGAGAAACCCTGCCCGAGATATATCAATGAGAATGCATTTGATCCAAGAGACAGAAATTCAATTGGTAGAAGATTTAAACCATAAGGATTTTTATTATTTACTTGACAACAAATCCAGAACAGGGGCTGAGAAACTATGGTGTGTGGACCAAGGCGGTCTACTGCCTGTTTTTTTGTCATAATTTTATGTTGGAACACCACCTTGCCCTCTCATTAATGTATTATCTCTGGCTGCTTTCATGCTGCAATAACAGAGCTGGATAATTGTAACACAAATTGTATGGCCTGCGAAGCCTAAAGATATTACCCTCTGGCCCTTTAAAAGGATAAATGCCCGGCAAAGCAACCACAGGATCACATGAAGGTGGTGTGTGTAGTTCTCTGAGACTCTGCCAAACTCCTTCAGAGTGGCTGTTTTGTTTTACGTTGCCACCAGCAATGGAGGACTGATCCCAGTTTCTCTGCATCCTCTCCAGCATTTGGTGGTGTCACTATTTCTTTCTTTTCTTTTTAAGATTTCATGTATTTATTTTTAGAGAGGGAAAGGAAAGGACAAAAACATCAATGTGTTGTTGATTCTTGAGCGTCCCCTACTGGGAACCTGGCCCACAACCCAGGCATGTGCGCTAACTGGGAATCAAACCAGCTTCCCTTTGGTTCACAGGCCGGCACTCAATCCACAGAGCCACACCAGCCAGGGCACTATTTCTTATTTTAGTCTTTCTAACAGGTGTGCAATGATCTCTCATTGTGGCTTAATTTGCTTTTGCCTAATGGCTGATGATGTTGACGATCTTCACACACGCTTATTTGCTATCTGTATAGCTTTTGTGGTAGATCCTCTATTTTTGTAAATAAAGTTTTATTGGAACACAATCACACCCATTCATTTACGTATCATCTATGTCTGCTTTTACACTACAACAGCAGAACTGAGCATTGTAACAGACACTGTGTGGCTACGAGCCTAAAATATTTACTATCTTGCCCTTTACAGAGACATTTTGCCCACCCCTGCTGTAAACGAACTATGACTTATGTCTTGAGACTGGGCACAAAGCTATCCCGACAAAGTCAGTGTTTTCTTGGCAAGGAAGAAGGAGCACATGATGTCTCTGCTGTGCTAGAGAACATCTCCTGGTGACGCCCAGAGATGTTCATTGCAGCATTGTTTGAAATAACCCAAATTAAAAAGCAGCCAAAATACCCCTCAAGAGCACAGTGCATAAATAAAACGTGGTACATTTTTACTACAGAATACTGCAGCGATATTCAACCTTTTTCATCACATGGTGCACATAGAGTAATGCCTAAAATTCTGCAGAACGCCCCCCCAAATATTTTTTGCTGATCTGACAAAAATAGCTGTAATTTTGATTGATTTGGCAGAATAAAATAGTAATTACCTACCCTATTTGCTCCAAAATGACTTTTTCAAAAATCGGCTGCCTATACTTACTATTTTTTAAATATATTTTATTGATTATGCTATTACAGTTGTCCCATTCCCTCCCCCTTATTCCCCTCCACCTTGTACCCCTCATGCCCATACTTATATATAAGGATTTCTGGTATCAAGAATTAACCAATCAAATGTAACCTTATTATGTGACCTGACCAATAAGCTGTAACTTTATTATATGATCTATATATTTCAATGATCTATATGGTTCAAGACAGGGCATTTGCACCGGAGGCTTATTGTTGTAATGACTGTTGCCATTTTTTTATTTGACAGTCTAAGGAAACAGAGGTCAGTGCCCCTGACTAAATAGTTGGGTATTGCTTGTTTTAAAAATTATTGCAGCACACCAGTTGAAAATCACTAGAATACTGTAAGGAATTACAAGACATGAACTAGATTCATAGATAAATATATTCTAAAAACATAATCTTGAGTAAGAAAGGCATCTGCAGAATTACTTGTGGAATTTGATGCTGTTTATGTAAATTTGCAATAATACCGTCACTTATTCATGGACACATTTCTTTAAAATAGGTGGAGGGGCGCACCTGAAGTTCATGGTGGTGGTTTTGCCTTTGTCTCTGGGAGCTGGAGGTGGAAATGGCGATGGGGCAGTTGACATCGGGGTTGGGAAGACCTACATGCACTTATTGGGTGTTTAAATATATTTTCCACGTGTTTCCACTTCAGGTGTCTGATGACAAGATTTTGAATAGTGAAGGTCATTGATTGGCTTATGTGTCATCTTTGCATTTTCCCATTTTACTTTGGGGAAAAATACACAAATAAGGAAATCTCAGACTTCACTGGTTTCCCTGGTAAGTACAGTGCCTTGTATCTTTTTATGGTTCCGTTTATGCCCGCCCAGCATTTGCCCTCTGCCTTTAGGGAATCCCCACCTCAACCCACTTTCATCCTGTGATGCTGACCAAAACTGCCAGTTTGAGGAGCCTCTGCTCTCCTTGGTCATGGAGCTGGGCAACTGACCCACAGCAGCTCAGTACACCCCCTTGGCCTCGGGTTGGTTGGAGATGGACACGTGACCAGCTTCCTGCTTTCTGCAGAAGCAGGGCCCGTTCCAAGGTGTAGTCTCCTAATTATTCCTGAGAGCTCAGCCTGGGGTCTATTTCTTCAGTACTCACAACAAGGCTGCTAGCATGTTAATCCAGTATAATCCTTCCCTTCCTGCTTAGAATGGATTCTGTCCCATACAGCTGAACACTGACTGATATGCAATGGATTAGCAAATGAAAATCCAGGCATTATGGAGTGTGTGTTGCTGGAGCCCCTCTCAAAAGATAAATCAGTATGGGACTCTACAAACTGAGGTGATGCATGGAAACGGATAGAATAATGGACAAAATACAATAGCCCTGGCTGGTGTAGCTTAGTGGATTAAGCGCGGGCCTGTGAACCAAGAGATCATGGTTCGATTCCCAGTCAGGGCACATGCCTGGGTTGCAGGCCCGTTCTCAGCAGGGAATGCACAGGAAGCAACCATACATTGATATTTCTCTCCCTCTCTCCTTCCCTTCCCCTCTGAAGATAAATAAATAAAATCTTTAAAAAAAATACAATGGAATACCTCTGGCATGCACTGTGATGCACTTTCTCTGACCTCCCCAGCAATGATTCTCAATTTTTGCTGAACTTGGGGAGCTTTTGAAAGCCCCGAGGCTCAGGACACACTCCAGACCAATTAAATCAGAATGTCTGGGGTGGGAGCCAGATGGCAGGAGCTTCTACAGATCCCCAGGGGGTTCCAGTGTACAGCCAAGTTCAGAATACATTTCTCTTAAGGAAGGAAGGACGTGTTCCTCCAGGTGCTGTGAGTGCTGCAGGGAGAATGCCCTCAGTTCTTAGTTCCCTGTGGGGATGGCCTCAGTGGAAGAAACTGCCTCACTCTAGACTGCATTTCCTCCCAGGGGCAGTGAGTGCCCACCGACTCATCCTCATGGGGTATAAAGGCCTAGCCTCTTTGCCACATCTTGAGACAACTCTAAGGTACAGAGCTCCCTGTCATGGGGACCACATCATAGCTCTTCCCCCTGTACCCAATCCTGCTTCCTTCTCCCTTCCATAGATGGGGACCCTAAGGTTGTCCCTCATACACATCCTCGATATCTTCCTGGGAAACCCTACAATAACCACGACAATAACGTGTTAGACCTTCCACCTTTCTTCCAAAAAATGATAATAAAAAGGACAACTATGCTATTGACAGATGATTGGATAAACAAAATGTGGTATATCCATACAGCAGAATATTATTCAGCCTGAAAAAAGAAGGACATTCTGACACAATCTACAACATGGATAAATCTTGAAAACACTCTGCTAAGTGACATAAGCCAGACACCCAAGGACACATATTGTATGATTCCAGGTACCTAGAGCTGTCACATCCACAGAGACAGGCAGTATACCGGTGGGTGTCAGGGGCTAGGAGGAGGAAAGACAGGGAGTTAGCATTTGAGGGGGACAGAGTTCAGTTTGGTATGATAAAAAAAAAAGTTCTGAAGATGGTGGTGGGGACAGTCGCACAACAATGTGAATGTCCCTGCTGCCCCGTAATTGTACACTTTAAAATGGTTAAGATGGTCAGTATAATGTTATCTATATTTCAGCACAAAAAATGCCCCCCCCCACAATCATGATTTCAAATGGAAAAATCTTCCCTTGCTCTTAACTGTTTCCTTTGCTGATTTCCACAACTTGGAGATCCTTAGGATTTCAGATTCGAAAAGCCCTCAGAAAATCGTCTCCGAGTGTGGGTCCCTGGGCCAGCAGCAGCAGCAGGAATGCAGGAGAGTGTGTTGGAAGTGCAAATTCTCAGGCGCATGCAAGTGAAGGCTTGTGTGTCTTCCCGGAGAATTGACCCCTTCACCATTATGTCATGGCCTCTGTATCTCTGATAACTTTCTTGTTGTGAAGTCTGTGGTGTCTGAGGTTAGTATAACTCCCTGTTTTCTTTTGATTAGTGTTAGCGCGGTATGCTTTTCTTCATCCATTTACTTTTAATCCATATGTGTCTTTATATTTAAAGTAGACAGCGTATATTCGGGTATGATTTTTTGAGGCACTCTGACAATCTGTCTTTTAATCAGGTGCACTTAGACCATTGATGTTCAGAGTGATTTTTGATATAGTTGGATCAATGTCTACAATATGTGTTACTCTTTTCTGTTTGTCGCCTTGTTCCTTGTTCCTATTTCTGTTCTCCACTCTTTTTCTGCCTTTTGTGGTTTGAATGGATCAATTCACGTTTCCATTTTATCTCCTTTTTTAGTATATCAGTTATACTTCTTTTTAACCTTTTTTTTTAGTGGTTGCAATCCACATTTACAAACTAACCCAAGTCCACTTTCAAACCACAGCATACAGCTTCCCTGGTAGTGTGAGTAGCTCATAATAATAAAAGAATCCTAGCCCCTTTCTCCTACCCCTTGTATCATTGTTGTCATTCACTTCACTTACATCTAAGCATTCTTTTTTTAAAAGATTTTATTTATTTATTTTCAGACAGAGGGGAAGGGAAGGAGGAGAGGGAGAGAAACATCAATGTGTGGTTGCCTCTCACATGCCCCTAACTGGGAGTCTGGCCTGCAACCCAGGCATGAGCCCTGACTGGGAATCAAACTGGTGACCCCTTGGTTCACAGGCCAACACTCAACCCACTAAGCCACACCAGCCAGGGCCATATAAACATTCTTAAGCATAAATTATACATGCATAGGATATACACATAAGCATACACACTTGAATACATTGCTATTATTATTTTTGAACAATTGGTAACAATTGGCACTGGTTTCCACAGTGGCTTTTACTTGTAGGCTCTGCTCCAGTAAGCCAGAACTGTCTGTATTCCTGTCGGTTCCCCCAGTCGGCAACAGCGGCTTGCCAGTTTTCCTCAACTCTCTTACACGTTCCAAAAGAGTTGTTGATTTTTTTCTGTCTGTTCAGCTTTTTACTTGCTAGGATGGAGTGGAGACTTCCAAGCCCCATACCTGGGGAACCAGAAGTCAACGTAAGACTCTTAACCCAGTCTGGAGAGGGGAGAAGTCAGGGAAGGCTTCTTGGAAGAGGTGACCTCTAAAATAAAATCAAGCAGAAGTTAGGCAGGTACAGGTGAGAGAAAATGAGAGATCCAAGGAAGAGGCAGCATGCTGGGGTGGAAAGCTGTGAAAGGCTGAGATGATTAGATCTTAGAGGTGATGAGGGAAAGTGTTGAGAGGTCAGACTGCAGAGGTAGCCTAGAGTCAGCCTTTGGAAGGTCTTACGTGGCATTGGCCTCGGAGAGATCTTGTGAAAATGGACATTAAGATTCACAACACTGACACATCTCTAAGACTTCAGGCGCATTATAGACATCCCTGACTTCATCCTGGAGAAAGCTCCTGTGATGCCCATCTGCAAAGTGCTTGAGATAATTCCGAGTGGCTCAGGGCACTTCGCTGCTATTAAGTGCCCATATAAATTGCAATGTATTGGCTCAACTGTTTGATTTCCTATTTTTCTTTCCATTTGTGTGTCACCTGTAATTAGAGTTCCAAAGTGCTCAGTGCACCAAAGTGCTCAGAGTGATTTTTCTATTAAAACAGAAAGGAGAGACTCATCTCTTCAGTAGATTGCAAAGTGGAAAAGACCAAGCATCTGTATCTCCAGAATGGGCACTTGTGTTGAGATTTATGCGACCTACAGTGATGTCCCTCACTTCTTTCTGTAAGGAGTAGATTCATCTTTCTCTCTGCTACTTGTGTCTGTGTGCGTGTGGTTGTGCCTACCTTCATTGTTTGCAGCCTCGTCAGTGACACGTATTTATTGAGCGTCTGTTATGCGTGGATGCAAATCTCAGAAATGCCTCTGCCCTCTCTTAACTTCATTGTTCATGGATTAATGCGTTCACTCACTCATTCATTCATGCATTCATTCATTCGTTCAACCAATAATTACTGAGTACTTCCTGGGAACCAGGCTCTGTGCCAGGGCTGAGAACACAGGAAGAGCAAGACAGATGTGCTTTCACCCTCAGGGAGCCTGCATTCTACTGGGGGAGACACACCGACAAATGTGTAATAAAGAAAACAATGTATCCATTAAAGTAAGATCAGTGATACAGAAAACTGCGTGTGGACATACTACTTAGATGCAGGGCTCACGGATGTGGAGATCCCATTTCAGCTGAGAGCTGATGGCTGAAGAGGGGCAGCTGCATTGAAGAACAATATGGGAAAAGTGTTTTAGGAAGAGGAAGGGAAACATGTGCAAAGACCCCTGAGGTGGAAAAGGGCTTAGCGTTTTCGGACCCCAGACAGGTTTGCATAGGAAGGTGTAAAATACACACTGAATCCTCATACACAGCTGGTGAGGATGTCACGAGGTGCAGCCACTTTGCACAAACAGCATGGCCATTCCTCAAATCTTTATACGTGATTAGAAATGACAACCCAGCAATGCCCTGCCTCAGAATATACCCGAGAAACAAAGACATGTCTGTGCAAAGATCTCTACTATATGGATGTTCATAGCAGTGTTATTCACAATTGCCAAAAGGTTGGAAACAACCCAAATGTCCACCAGTGGACGACTGGAGAAACAGAATATGGTCCATCCATATAATGCAGTGTTATTCAGCCGTAAAAAGGAATGAAGTACGAATACATTATACAACATGGACAGAACTTGAAAACGCTATGCTAAGTGGGAAAAAAAAGCCAATCACAAAGGACTTCATATAATATGATTGTGTTTACATGAAATGTCCAAAACACAGAAATCTATAGAGACAGAAAGTGGAATTGTGGTTGCCTAGGGCAGGGTCAGGGGTGATGGCTTTTTGGGGAGTGGAGTTTTTTTTTTGGGGGGGTGGTGAAATATTCTAAAATGTGGTGATGGTGCCCTGGCTGGTGTGGCTCAGTGGATTGAGTGCCAGCCTGCAAAACAAAGGGTCACCAGTTCGATTCCCAGTCAGGGCACAGGCCTGGGTTGTGGGCCAGGTGCCCAGTAAGGGGCGCATGAGAGACAACCACACCTTGGTGTTTCTCTCCCTCTCTCCCTCCCTTCCCCTTTTTAAAATAAAAAATAAAATCTTTAAAAAAATAAATAAAATGTGGTGATGGTCACACATACCTGTGAACATTCTAAAAGCCATTGAATCGTACACTTTCAATGGGTGAATCATACAGAATGTGAATTATATCTGAATAAAACAGTTTATACAATAAAATGATTTTGTTTGTTATTTCAAGAACAGTGGTGGTACCTTGAGGTGTTTTCAATAGGGGGGTGTCCCGATCTGATTCACATTTCAAAAGCTCTCTGAGATGCATCACCAGGAGCAAGAGCAGAGGCAGGGAGAACAGTGAGAGTAACTCTAGTGGTCCAGGTGCAACAATGGCACCTTGACCTTCAGGCTGTCCAATGTAGCAAATAAAAATACAGAACACCTAGCTAAAGTTAAATCTCAGATAAGCAAGGATTTATGTTTAATTACAAAGGATATGCTTATACTATGTTATTCTTGCAATGGGCATACTTATACTAAAAAATAATAACAATAATTGTCTATCTGCAATTCCAATTGAACAGGGCATCTACACTTTTACCTGGTAACCTTACGTGGATGAGGTTGGTGGCAGGGGAGGTGGAAGGAGGAGAACAGCTTCAAGACGTATTGTGAAGGTTTAGTGGTCAGGACTCGCTGATTGAGAAGAAAGAGGGCAGGAGAACCAGGTGCCTGGAGGAAGCATCAGGGGAATGGTGTCATTTGCTGAGAGAGGAAAAGCTTGGTTGGGGTCCCAAAGAAACAAATGGGGAGGCTGTGATTTGGAATAAAAATAACGTTGGGGTTCTTATTTCATTGGAGTCAGGGTCAAAGTCACGCTAGCAGCAATGCCTTGATGGCATGGGAGCTAGGCCTGGGACAGCCCCAAGGAAAGCTCGCGCTTGCGTGGATGTGGCGCTTCTCAAGCAGGCGGCTGAATGAAGTTGGTTCTTGGGGTCTCTGCGTCTGGGCCCCCAGTCTGCAGCCCCAAGCCGCCGGTCGCTTCTGCCTTCGGCACCAGCGGCGTCTGAACAAAGCTCCTCTGCTGAGCGTCAGGCTGGAGCTGCGTGTTCAAGACCAAACTGACCCAAGGGTAGAACCCATTCCTTCTCTGGGGGAGGGGAAGGCTTTCAGAGGGAAGGGCTTTGGAACCGGGATGGGAAGATGACAGTGCTGGTGGTGTGGGGATGGGGCTTCAATAAAAGCAGGGGGATTTAGGGGAGAGAAGGAGAGGTGGGGTGGGGTGTCTGGGTAGGACAAGCCTCTTGAATGACGGCGTCTGTAACTGGCCGCTGACACGGAAACCTGTCTGTAGGGTGTGTTTTTTTTTAAAATGAAATTAACCATGGGAAAGTTCTCAAGAATAGGCAAATTGTTTCTTGCTACAGTTTTTCTTTTTTTAAAGACCAAAGTGTTTTTTTTTTCTGCACAGAATGCTAGATTTTTGTTCATATGAAGGCATCAAACAGCAACAGTGCCTATAGTGATGATGACATCAGGGTCATGTTCATATCAAATGACAACTTTATATCACTCTGATGCTTTTGTTAATGTGTCTAAACAATATACTTTGAAATATAAAGTGTATCATATATAATCGTTTTCTTCTCTTAGTTCTCAAATTATTCTCCTGCCCTGGATGCTCTCCACACATCAAAGTGATCCCAAATGAAGTTTGATTCCTCGGTTCTGCTCACAAGAACTCAGGACGTATCTTAATGTGAGTTGAAGGAGTTTTGTCCTAACTCAGAGATTGTTTGAGAAAGGACTCTTAGTGGGTTTGGCAGCCACTGAATGAAGCTTACGCTTTTAATAGAAAAACTTTTTCTTTTAAAAAGTGGAATCTGTTGCTCATAATTAAACCCCAAGATATTGATTTTTAGAAGCGCTAGGCCAGGGGTGTCAAACTCATTTTTACCAGGGGCCACATCAGCCTCGAGGTTGCCTTCAGAGGGCCGAATGTGATGTTAGGACTGTATAAACATAACTACTCCTTAACAGTTAAGCGAGAGCTCAGCGCTGCCACTGGGTAGAAACAAGGTGCCAGGCTGGATAAAACAAGGTAGAGAGCCGGATTCGGCCCGCGGGCCTTGTGTTTGCCACCTGTGCTGTAGACAAAGCTCCAAGAGTTGGGTGGAGCAGAGTACTGTTTTCTCCTCCAGATGGGCATCCACGTTCCCCAGTCTACACCTGGCCCACTTGTCCCATTTCTGATTCCTGGAGTCACCTGGAGGCATTCGATTTTGTGCTCCCTGGAGGCTGTCTGTGCAGGCCGATTAACGGCCCCCAGAGATATCCAGGTCTGAATCCCTGGAACCTGTGAATGTTACCTTACATGATAAAAAGGCTTTTGCAGATGGAGTAAGTGAAGGAGTACATTGCAGATTACCCAGGTGGGCCCAATGCCATCATAACAATGCCTTTGTAAGAGAGGGGCAAAGGGAGATTTGAACAGAGACAGAGGCAGTGTGATGACAGAGGTAGGAGGCTGCGTTGATGGCTTTGAGGGTGGAGGAAGCAGCCACAGCCCAAGGAGAGCAGTGGCAGGCGCTGGAGAGGGCAAGGAAGCAGATTCACCTCGAGAGCCTCTGGAGGAAGCAGGACCCTGCCAACACCTTGAAGTCAGCCCTGTGAAACAGATTTTTAGACTTCTAGCTTCTAGAGCCACATGGGAATACTTATGTGTTGTTTTCAGTCACTTAATTTGTTTTGCGGCAGCAATGTAGGAAATGGATCATCCTTCTCACCTTGGACATGCGAACGAATCAGTCTCTGCTCCTGTCACCCACCCTCACTACTTTTCTGAGACCCACCTGACGCTGCGGGAAAGAAGTGCTCACCCCTTGGTAGTTCAGTGTGTGACAGATCTCAGGAGGACAGTGAGACAGGAGGTGCTTTAGGGAAGAATGAGGGCCATTTTTCAGCCATCATTCTGGGGTCTGGCAGCCTTGAGCAGGGATCCGAGAGGAATGCACAGCCAATTGACAAAGGGCAGAGAAGACTGGCAGCAGGGAGACCTCAAGACTGAATCCCAGAATCCCCCTCCTATGACAGCGCCGTCGGGTGTTACACTTTGGATCAGTATCCCAGCCCCTTCTGTTTTGGGGAGCTTTGCCCCTCCCACTTGATGTGGTCCCAGAAATCCAGCTCATTGTGACCCTTGCCCCCAGTCAAGGGCTGGGAGTGTGACCCAACCAGGCCATTCAGATGCTCTTCTGGGAGAGTGGTTCTCAGGCTGGACTGTGTATCAGAATTACCTGGATGGACTGTTGCATCTCCTCCCCAACAAAGCGCCTCTGACAAGTTCCCAGAAGATGCTGGTCCAGGGGGCACATTTCGAGAGCCACTGCTCTGGGAACTTGATTCCCCAAAGATGGAAAGCAGGTGGTGAGATCATTCAAGACGGATGGTTCCTGCCCACCTATAATAAAATCCCTGATTCTGGTTATTCCTTTTCTCTTTTAACTTAGTGAGCCATCCTCCAAATTCAGTTCCCTTTTGCTTATGATAGCAAGGCTTGTTGCTTGCAACTGAAGAATTTTAATGGACTGAACTTGCACTTTAATACCGAGGAAACTGTTTTATATTAAAGACAGGTGGGGCCCCTGGAACACCAGACTTTGAGAGCATAGGCTAGAGGTAATCTCTACCTGCATGACTGTGATTATGTGGACCACAGCCAGCATTTACTAAATGCCTACTATGTACCTTACCAACGAACTCTAGGAGTGTTCCAGGTATTTTATCAGCCTTACAGTCACTCGGAAGGGAAGGCATTTTTACCTTTATTTTTCATTGGAGGAAATGGAGGCCCAGGGATTTGGTGTTGGAGAGATACAAAGTCAGCATACATATTGTCAGTGAACGATAGACGACGCTGACCAAAGGACAGTATTTTCCTTCTTAGCATATTTCTCTTTTTCATTTTCCCTGGGTGACCAATGGCCCATTAACCTGCCTGCAGAGTCCCTGTAAAAAAATTCTTTGAAAGACGCAAAAGGAAACATTGGTTTTTGACCATCATAATTAGGTATTGAAAAATTTTCCAGTTAGCTTTTTGTTTAAAATATTAGATGTTCCATAACTTCTAGAAATATCAGCAGAGCCATATTTGGCTTTTGACCCACAAATGGATAATCCAAAGAAGTGTGATCCCTGGAATTCATACAGAAAGCACTGAGAATGGAGTGAGATGTTAGATGAATGTTTGGGAAACATGGCTCATGGTCTATTTTTAGTACAAAAATACTTATTTGTATTAGACCCTTCTTGCACCCCATATCACATCTTCTTGACTCATCTTTTATGTCAGTTTTTGCTGCAGCACCTGGCTCTGTGCAATGGTAACCTGACAGTCCCTCCTGTTAGCTGCACAGAGTATCTCTTGCTTTTTTGCTCCAGGGCATTTCTGCTTCATTGATGTGGAATCCATAGGAATGCATTTATTTACACTCAGCTTGGAAGTGGGAGATTATGAAAAACTCCTGGCTGAAACGTTCTCTAACAGAGGATGAGCCAGTGGATAAATACTCCTCTCTTCCAGCTCTTATCTCTTGGGAAGGCAGTTCTGAGGTGTGTTCTTCAAGGCTCCTTAGAAGGTCCCAGTGGGATGCAGTGTAAATTGCCCACAGCAGGACCAGCTCAGGAATGCTCTTTGGATTAGCTGCCCCTCCTTCCCATTTCACTCTTCTTGGTCCCCAACCCCCGTTCTCTGGGATCACTTCCACAAATAACAAGCTTCCTGCAAGCCCAACCTCAGGCTCTGCTTCTGGGGGAACCAGGCTGGGACAACATTTACTGTAGAAAGTTAGAACATACAGATGAAGACCATAATCCTGTCCTCTCTAGAAACCTGTTCTGTTAAGATTTGGAAGCATAGTCTTTTTAAATGCACGCACACTTTTATTTTAAAGACACTACTAAGATCATGCTGTATCTATGGTTATGTATCTTAGTTTTTTCACTTGCTATATTGTGAAAAGCTTTTCATTTGATTAAATTTTTCCAATGTAACTTTTAATAGTGGCACAATTTTTCATTTATTCATTATTTATAGAACAGCTACTATATCCCAGGTACTATTCTGAGTGCTGAAGACATAGCAATGAATAAATATTGGGTTGGCCAAAATCTTTGTTCAGTTTTTTCCATACAATGGCTCTAGCACTGCTTAGTTATCTTTAACTTCATTCACAACAATTTTGTTAGATTGTATTGTGACAGCTGTCATTATCAGTGTGCATTTAAAAAATATCAAAATTTGTGAGTTTTTATGCAGCCATTTTAATACCGAAGATGGAAGAAGATATGCAACATTTTTACCATATTATGCTTTACTATTTGAAGAAAGGTAAAACACAACTGCAATGTAAAAAGAGGTGTGTGCAGTGTATAGAGAAGGTGCTGTGACTGACCAAATGTGTCGAAAGTGGTTTGCAAAGTTTCTTGGTACTATTGACATTTTGGCCAAATAATTCTTTGCTCTGGGGCTGTCTGGGGTATTGGAAGATATTTAGCAGCACCCCTGCCTATATCCACTAGAAGCCAATAGCCGACATAACTCAGAATACCCAAATCAATAACGTTATTGGTGAAAATGAAAAATGTGTCTTTTATTTTATGGAAAAAACTAAATGGACTTTTCGGCCAACCCAGTAAATCAGGTCTCTGCTCTTGTGGATCTTTCTTACATTCCAATGGGGAAAATTGACTTAATCAGTGCCCTGTTTAGATTGCTTCTGACTTTCAGTACTATAAACAGTGCCTCTGTGAACATTCTTGTAACAAACTATAGAAATGATCCCTGAAAGTATAGTCTTAACATTCTTGAATGTATTCTTTGAATTCTTCTCAACTTTCTTCTTTTGGGATAAATGCCTAGAAGTGGAATTGCTGGCACAAAGGGAATGTGAATAAAGGAGGGCCCTGAGATGCTCACCTAGGTCTGTCTGGCTCTGGAGCACGGACTATTAATAATTATGCTGTTAATATCACTGAATTGAAAAATTAAAACATGGTAACTAGAGGCAGCCAAATGGTTTCTAGCTGGCTTAGCCAGGTAGGCTGTATGATTTAGTAACTAACAGGTCAGACGTGGGGTTAAAAAAACAAACAAACTTAAAAATGGAGGTGTGCAAATTACCGGCTGTGTGATTTTTGGTTTAGTTTCTTCATCTGTAATGTGGGGGACAACGGTTCCCATCTTAAGGTGTTATTTATTCAGTAAATATTTGAGTGCTTGCCAATCACCAACGTCCAAGCTAAGAACTTAACAGTCCAGTGGGGAAGGGAGATGTTACTAAACGATCAGACAAATATAAAATTACAAGCTGTATTCTGTGCTATAATAAAGATGGGATGCTGTAAGAATGAATAACGGAGACCTGATTTTTTTTGGAGGGCCTGGCGGGGGCTGGAAGATTAAATAATGCATGAGCTGAGATAGGAAAGATGTATAGAGTTACCCAGGTCAAGATGGGGAGAAAAACTCTGAGAAGGCAACAGCAGGAACTGCAGAGCATTTGAAGATGGACTGTGACTGTATGCCTCTTTCTTTTCAATTTGGGGCCCCGAAAGTAACTGGTGCCAGGGACAGCACGAGGGGCGCGCCGGGGGCGGGGCCGCCGACCCGGAACCCGAGTGCGGCCGCGGCTCTGGTTTCCGCCGCTGCGGACACTTCCCGCGGAGGGACCGTCCCGTGGCACCGGCAGAGCCTAGGGGAGCGAGGGGGTTGGGCCATGGACGACCACAGTCTGGACGAGTTCCGCCGGCGCTGGCAGGAGGAGCTGGCGCAGGCCCAGGCGCTGAGGAAACGGCGGCGGCCACGGCGGCCCGAGGTGGCCCCCGGGCACGGGGAGCAGGCCTCGGGGTACCTGGCGCTGGCCCAGGGTCTTCTGGAGGGCGCGGGGCGGCCCCCGGCGGCGCGGGCCACCCGGGCGGAGAGGCAGGACTCCGCTAGCCGTTCCCGCTCCCCTCCAGCCCGCGAGGGCGCCGGGGGCGGGGAGCAGCTGGTAGACCAGCTCATCCGCGACCTGGTGAGTGGCCATCGCCTTCTGCCAAGGCCAGGACCAGCCCCCACCCCCGGTACCAACCCCCAGTGAGTTGGAAAGTAACTCTGTGTCACCAATGTGGGGAGAAAAGCAAGTAAGGGAACACAATTTCCATGCATGCTTGGGTATCAAGTAGTGGTTCCCAACTGGGGCGACTTTGTCCCCTGTTCGGCAGTGTTTGCAGACAGTTTTGGACGCCACAACGGGGAGGGGGCGCGTTGCTACGAGAAGAGACCAGGGATGCTCGTGTACATTCTACAACACACGGGACGGCGCGCCCCACACAAATTATCTGGCCCAAAACGTCAGTTAGTGTAAGACTGAGAAATCCTGCCCCGGAAGGATTCCTAAACTTTTAACAAGGTTGCCTTTGGGGAGGAGGACCCAGGACACGGATAGGAAGGAATTTTAACTTGTCTCTATGTACTGATTGTACTATTTAAGCTTTTCTGATTGTGCGTGTATTCCTTCAATAATAATGAAAGCAGAAACAAGGTAGAATCCTTGGGTGCTATCATTAGTATAGAGGTTCTTATCATTTTGTGGGGCACGGACCTCTTAGGGAATCTGGAGGAAGATGAGAATCCTTATGTTGTCTGAACCTGCCCCTACCTCTCCTCCCCGCCCCCCCGCAAAAAAAAAAAAAAAGTCTCCTTCACGGAGTTGGGACAGTCAAGCTCACCTGAAACGTATCCATGGTTAAGTGAACAAGACAACAGGTTTAATGGTCCATTTTAAGTTAGTCTTCTACAACTTCTCAATTGGGTGGGAGTAATTCTGTAATTGGCGGGTTGTTTTGATGAATGGTGGCTCAGTATTTTACATATTATGTAGTTCTATTCTAATAATATTAATAGCTGTGTGTTTTTACCAGATGTCTGCTTTTGTGCTCTGCTTTATCTCTAACGTTAGATATAACCTTTTCTTGTGTATGTGTATGTTATAAATGTCATTTAATGGGACAGTTCTTATACATATGAAAATGTATGCTGGCATCATGCCTGTTGCTGTAAAAAGTGGGTCATCTCTGAAGAAGTCTGACAGGTGTGAAAATAGAATCAGTGCCTTGGGAAGGTGCTGAGCACCTGATCAGGTGCTCAGACCAGTCCAAATCTGTGCCGAAGTTGTTCCCATGGAAGTAGATTTGTAGGCTGAGGCAAGACCAGCCCACGGGAGCAGAAATAAACAGGCAGGTGGGTTATTAGGACACAGGCAAATGTGGGGCCTGAAATCCTCCCCACTGAAGGCAGCAGTGTCTGGGGGCTTCGCAACAACCCTGGGAAGTAGGCGTGTTAGTCTTTTAAAATGAAGGAAACTCAAAGAGGTTTTCTGTTACTGGCCTCGGCATAACCAGCTGATAAATTCTAGGGATTGAATTTGGATGCAGGTCTGTTGGGCTCTACATTTCACCAGGTAGGATTTTTCCAAAACTGACTTGGCAAAAGAATCACCTTAAACTGTATTAAAATAGAGGTTCACCCTGGCTGGTGTGGCTCAGTGGATTGAGTGCCAGCCTGCAAACCAAAGGGTCGCTGGTTCAATTCCCAGTCAGGGCACATGCCTGGGTTGTGGGCCAGGTCCCCAGGTGGGGGCATGTGAAAGGCATGTATTTCTCACACATCTATGTTTCTCTCTCTCTCTTTTTCTCCCTCTTTTTCCCTCTCTCTAAAAATAAATCTTTAAAGTAATATATAGGTTCTGGCCCTTCCCCAGACCTGCTGCCTCACTTTCTGGAGGAGGTGCCCAGAAACCTGGTGGTAGGGATGATCGGGCAAGTCTGAGATCTTTCTGCACAACTTCCTTTGGTTGGAGGGCCTGACTCTCAAGGCTCTCCAGCCCTAACACTGGTGAGGAGTAGGTATTATACCAAAATATGGAATCCTAAATGAAGTGTTCTAAAAGTGGAAGGGGCCTGTCTGCTGGAGGATGACAGGGGCACACCAGAATCTCAGTTGCATAGGCAGGTAGTGGAAGCCTGCCTGGAGTGTGCGCCTGTGACCGCTGCCTCCTTTGGAATTGCCACATTAGGCACTGCACCACTATGGGCTACCTTGGGGGCACCTCTGCTTTTATTTCTAGTATTTTGCAATCATCAGTAACGCCGCTATAAATAAAGCAATAACTCATTGTGTGTGCTTCCATGCTGTCTCCTCGGTACTGTCTCACAGGCTTAGGGACATCATTATCTTCTTCAGTTCTCCCAGCAGCCCTCTCCAGTGGTCATTATTAACCCCATTTGACAGATGAGCATTAGGAAGGTAATTGATTTCTTTTTTTTTTAAGGGTCAGTAAACCTGATATCTTAAGTCTGAGAAATGGTAACCTTTATAGAAAAGGCTTGGATTCGTAATTCATTGGTTGTAAGCCTCCAAGCCCACGAGGGTCAGGCTGGTGATGCAGATGAGCGGAGGAGGTTAGGGGTTGCTCATTCGACCCTGTTTTCCTTGTTCATCAGGTGTTTTGTTGTGCCCTTTTTCCAGATTCTGGCCCTGCTTCTGTAACGATTTGTTACGTAGTGGCTACTGTTCTTTTTATCATGTTGAATATTACAGTGTAGAATTTGTCTGACTGATATCCCCAAAGAAAAATACCTAACCATGTTTGTGAAACATGGCCATCCTTTTGGTCTTGGTTTTTCACTTCTGAAGTTTCTTTAAAAAAATCAGACTCTGTACTGAAGAGTACAAATCCTAAATGTACAGCGCGGTGAATTTTCAAGTGCGCATGTCTGTGTAAACAGCGCCCAGATCAGAGAACAGTATCACCAGCCTGTCAGAACCCTCGTATGTGCTGGTTCACAGTGAGGCATATGCCCACGGGTCACCACTCACCCGACTCCTGACGCCTTGTTTTCCTTTGTCTGCTTTTGAACTACGTAAGTAGATTCGTACAGCACATGCTCTCTCGTGTCTGGGTTCTCGTGTATAGCGTTACGTGGGAGACTAAACCATGTTGACGGAGAGTGAGAGTGGGGTGGTTTCCTGAAAGCAGAGGGAATGGGTTTTGGACACTGGATACAAGAGATGCTGACTTAAAAAAAAGACAAATACCATATGATCTCACCTTTAACAGG
>CM052546.1:60565486-60575862 GCA_028533065.1 Trachops cirrhosus | reverse complement strand
CCAGAGGGGAGAGGGGAGGGAATTTCAGGGGAGAAGGGAAGGGTTTACAGGAACAAATATAGAGGACACATGGACAAAACTAGGGGGGTTAGAAATGGGAGGGAGGAGAGGAGGGATGGGTGGGTGGGCTGGAATGGGAATAAAGGATAGAAACTGTACTGAATAAACTAAAATAAAAAATTTGAAAAAAAAGGATTTTTATTTATTGTTAGAGAGAGGGGAAGGGAGGGAGAAGGGAGTGAGAGAAACATTGACCTGAGAGAGAAGCATTAATCAGTTGCCTCCCCAACGCCCCCAATGGCCTGCAACCCAGGCATGTGCCTTAACCGGGAAACGAACTAGTGACCCTTCGGTTTGTAGGATGATGCTCAACCCACTGAGCCACACCAGCCAGGGGAAGAGATGCCCACTTTAAGTGGGTGTTTTATACAATACTAAACTATGGTAATGTATGTGTTTTCTATTCATCCAACATACATGTTTTGATCAGCCGGGTGCTGGGGAATCAACAGTAAACAGAATGGACACTTCCTGGCCTCAGAAGCCTACAGTCTTGCTTCTAGCTGAAAGGATTACATTAATGGAGGCAGGATAGCCCTGGTTATGAGTCCCAGCTCTAGGGTCAGGCAGGCCCGAGTTCAAATTCAGCCTCTGCTGCTGACTAGCTGTTTGACCGTGGGCGAGTTAACTTCCTCTGCCTTACTTGCCAGATGAGGTGATGCTAGTACCTATTTTGTGACAAGGTAATGAATAAGAATGACATGGGACATTCTTAACACCAAGCCTGGTATATAGTAAGCGACCAGTAAATTTAAGCTGGTGCTATTATTATCATTAGTATTATGGAAGAGTTCATTTCACTTTCTCTTTGCTAAGAGGTATCACTGATAAGCCCCTGCTTCCCCGAGTCTTGTATTGGGAACCTGGAGGGCAGGGTCTGTTGTCTCACTCTTGTATTTTCACCTGTGGGACTTCGTGCAGCCGGAGCCCATCTGTATTTGTCGAGGTGGAACAACATGGGCAGGATTGCTGCTTCCTGCAGGAATCTTGTAAAGAGGCCCTATGGTTGTTGGAACCCCTGGAACATTCAGAGAATTCTTCAAGTTACAATGTGGGTTTCCCAGCCTGATAACAGTTCTAATGCTGCCGGCCGGTATTTACTGCTCACTGTGCCAGCATTTAGTTCATCAGAGCCTACGTCTGTGTTGTCAGCAAGATCGGCCTGATGGCTTGACCTCTGTTTTTGAATTAGAAACAAGGAAACTTTCTAGTGTGAAATGAGAAGACAGGTGGAATAAAATGCAAACTTGTGAGTTGTCCCTGGAGAGACTTCCCTTCTTTGCCTTCCTTTTAAGACTCAGCTCAAATTCTCTCCCCTATGTTAACTCTTCCCTGATCCCTCCAGCCCAGAGTTCTCTTCCTTCTCCGTTTCTCCAACTAAAAGGTTCTGTTGTGAGTGCCATTTATTTGTTTTTTTTTCCTGTTATGAATGAGCAGGAGTCTCTGCTTAGGCACATTTTGAAACAGGCCCTATGTATCCTAGAACAGCTTGTAACTTAAGTCATCTCTTTGTTGGAAGTTTCCACTGCTTGAAGCAGTTTGGGCTTCATTTGTTCATTCATTCCTAAACATTCACTAAGTGGCTTCTTAGTACCAGGCACTCTTCTAGGCACTGAGGATATAGCAGAAAAAAAAATCTGTGCCTTTATAAAACTTACATGCCAGGGAAGAAGAGAAGAGAAAATCAACAAATAATTGTCAGATGTGAAGTGGTCTTGGGAAAGGTAGAGCAGCTAGAAGGGATATAGTGTGCATGAGTTTGTGAAGGGCTGTGGTTTTAAATAGTGCTATCCCAGAAGGCCTTCCTGGGAAAGGTGGTGTTTCACGGAGGAGGAGGGAGCAAGTATTCAGGGATCTGGGGGATGGGTTTCCAGGTACAGAGCCTGAGTACAGAGGTTCTGTGGTGGCCAGGGCCAGCTGGCTTTATGGGCCTGTGTCATCACACAGCACCCCAGGATCAGAAGGGGCCTGTGCTTGGTTTGATGCCGTGTTGTTGCCATCTTGAAATTTTTAATCATTTTAAACAAGGGACTCTACATTTTTGTTTTACAATGGCTTTCACAAATTATACAGCCCATCCTGTTGGTAGAAATGTGCTTGGAGAATTTGGGACCTTTGACATGAAACTGTTTACTCTTTCCACAAACAAATCCCAAACCCATACTCAACCCAAGTTTTGACAAGGAAGCCCCTCCTCCCCCTGACCTCTCCTTTCTGGATCCCAGAGCTCTGATCCCTGCTTAGACTAATGGGGCGCTCTGGAAGCAGAGGCCCCGCCCCCTCTGCCTCAATCCCTCTTTCTTCAGTGGGCCCCTCCTCCTGGGATGCCCCAGCACTTGCTTCAACCAGTCCTTTAGATTGGCGTTTTCGGCCTCCATCCCTTGCTAGAGGGCCCAGGGGAGTCATACCAGTAGGTGGCGAATGAAAGTTGGAAAGCCCATACAAAAGTGATAAATCCCATAGACATTTATTATGCACCTACTGTGTACAAGGCACTATTCTGGTTAGAGTCTGTAGTGTTGTAGTTCAGTTATATCATCCACACACGCAATCAACAGAAATGTATCAAGTGCCTCTTGCTCTTTGTCAGAGCTCTGTCTTGGTTCAGAAGGGATCAGGTTAAATGTTAAGAGATAAATAGGACTGCTATGGACTGCTTGGGAGCTTAACCATTCTGTATAACATGTTTTCTCCGGAAAAATGATTTCTAAGTTCTAAATAGCTGACTTACTAATGAACTTTGGAGTACCTGAGGGGTCCATTTATATTGCCTTTTGTATTTCCTGTTTTCTATTTTACATGATGACTACTTATCTTTTTTTTTAAGATTTTATTTATTTATTTTTAGAGAATGGAAGGGAGGGAGAAAGAGATGGAGAGAAACACCAATGTGTGGTTGCTTCTCACATGCTCCCAAATGGATGACCTGGCCTGCAACCCAGGCATGTGCCCTCACTGGGAATCGAACCAGCAACCTTTTGGTTCACAGACCAGCACTCAATCCACTGAGCCACACCAGCCAGGACACAACTTATCTTTATAAAAGATTTTAGCTCTTTGAGTGTAGACCTCATTTCTCATACCCTTGTTAACAGTACATTCCCTCCCCCTCCCCCACAGTGGCATGGCCCTGAATTCGGATAGTGATTTGAACATAAAACAACGTATCTAAAAAAAGAACATGTATTGTTTCTCTTTGTCAGTGAAATGATCACATGCTTGCCCATTGTAAAAAGATTTAGAAGAATTTGGAAGTATAGAAAAAAGAAAAAATCTCTTGTAATGTCATTGCCCAGAAGCTCCTGCTTTCTATTGAAAAAAAAAAGCAATATGAATTCGGGACAAATTTGGGATTGCATAAATAAATGAATACCTATTTAGTGTGACAGTGTTTCAGGCCCCCCTTGCCCCCCTCCCCACCCCCAACCAACTTCTTCTCCTTTAAAGAAGATGAGGCAAAGCTGGAACTCATCTACTCTGCTTGAGATCCTGTGGCTCTTCCTGATGCAGCTTTTGCAGTATCTGGGAAGTTGAGATAAATTCCTGTAAAAAACAGTCTCCTTTCAGTCACAGATTTAGCAGAAATGTTATTAAATATCTGTTGTTTGAACTTGAGGTGCTTTTCTCAGTTTCTTAAACACCACCTAGAGAGGTCTTGAGTGTTCTGTTTGCCCTGGAGATATACACTGGGAACCAAACCGAAGTCAGTTTCTTCACTTTTTACTGGTTTAGCTCTTAGTAATTATCCCTTCTTCTACTAAACAAGAGAAGACAGATTGAATTTCTAACAGTAAGGCACAAAACCAATCCATTTACAGAATTAGTCTTACATTAGCACATAGGAGTACAAATCAGCCTCTCTAGGGAGGGATCTATTTGCAATTTCTCTTAGCATTTTTGGAGTAAGTCCAGTAGACTTTGGGAAAATCTAGTATTCACTGACTTTGAATTAACAAAGTAACTTGACCCCTTTGTGGGTTTTCTTTTCTTTCTTTCTTTGTTTTTTTTTTTTTTGTCTTGGTTGAGAAAGTATTGATTTTTATATCTGTCTATAATTTAGGGTTGTGATTCTTGACTGTTAGTGTGTGTGAGGGTCCCTGAGGAAGAGATGCTTGAGCCCACCCTTGGAAATTTGGGGCAAAGGTCTGAGAGAAACTGGGCACTTTTTTTTAACTCCACAGATCATTTTGATGTATAACACAGGACAAGAGTCATGAGTAGAGGGAGAGAATACATACCTGCGCCATTAAGGAATTAAAAGTCACCTTGTACAATATATTACTAAAAAGATGTTTTTCCTTAAATTTTAAGAATGTTAGTATTTTTAATTTATTGGCCTTCTGTATCATAAATTTGGCTGTTCTTACTTTCCTGGGCTATTAATGTGAAACTATTCTCTCTAAACATTTTAGTCATATTGGCATTTTTATAGTGTGACCAAGTTTTCCTGTAGTAATATTTCTGGTGTCTTTAATCTCTTTCTTGTGGAATATCTTTTCTTCTGAAATGTCGTCTTGTCGATTTCTCTGTTCTTAAGTCAGTACAGACAGAGCCTTGGTCAGTGTGGCCCCTACCTTCCCGGACAGCTGGGCCTCATGGTAGCCTAGGTGGAAGTCGATAGCACCTTTTACATTACAAGGCATTTGTCCACACATTGGTGGGAAGTAATATTTTTCACTTACATTCGTGACCCATGGCAAGTACCAAGGCCAGTGCTTCAGACATTGTGCTGCTGCTATTCCGGCGGACGCGGTGACAGGGCCAGCGCTTCTGTCCAGGACGTGGCTCTGAATTCCGTCCAGTCATGCGTGCCTATAGTCAGCATGCCTATAAAAGAGTTACATTTTCAACCACAAGGTCAAACGTGCTCATAACTTCAATTTTTAGTGAGGTAGTTCCCAAGTGATACATTACCAGTAATAACAAAGTGAAGTTTATGAATGATTGACTTGACCTTGAAGCTACTCCAGTGTTTCGTTTGGGGTTTTTTGCGGTACAGTGATGTGACTGCTTTACCTGTACCCCTTAGGTCTCCGTGAGTGGAGGAGAGGGAAGCGTGTTACCTGACGTTCCCAGAATTGTGCACGAGACCCCTTGGGAACCTGTTACGCACAGTTACTATTGTGTATCGTTGAGTCTGTTGCTTCGAGGGAACGAAAGTTGGATTTTTCATGAAATAGGCTCCGAGATGGAGGTTTACGTGCCGGTGGTGGCTTGGCCTTTCTGAGAGGCCCCGAATTGAGGCAAGGGGGCCAGGCCGTGGCCTCTAGGCACTGGCGAGTCACTAGGTGTGGACTGCCCTCCAGGAGGGGATGCAGCCTCAGATGAGGCTGCTCGTTGGGCCCAGGGCGGTGCCTGAGGAGGGACTCAACTGTGAGCCTGCAGCGGGCAGCATTCTGGGCACCTGAGGAAGGAGTGTCGTGGGGCCGGGGAGGCAATACGAGTGGCCCACTGCAGCGTCCACTGCAGGAGCCATTGATGGACCGTCTGGCCAAAAAGATGGAAAGTGCTCCACACAAAACTGCAGCATTTGGTCTCATGACCTTGTGGGTCTGCCTGTTTCTTAAAACATAGACCCCCCTTTAGTTTATAGTTCCCCTTTTTCCTGCAGTTCCCCGACCATGGTGGCTGCAGGGAAGGTTGTTTACATAAAAGCCTGGGTCTTGATTTTTTTTTGGAAATTGATCATCATTTGTAATTCGAAGAGCCTAGTGGTTTTTTTTTAAAAGTTTGATTTTGTAATGTTGGTGTTTACATAATTTTAATCAAAGCTTTGAAGCAGCTGTTGCCCTTCAGAACTAATAAATGGTCAAGAACCACCACCACTGGTGCGTTAACAGAGTGGTGTGGCGTCTCTCACCTTCTGGGGGTGTGGGAGCCACAACCCCCTGACGGTCATGGGCACCCTGGTGGCTGCACCCCTTTCAGCTACTGTGCATGAGAGTAAATCCTTCTTTAGTTATTACTGTGGTATAACCTTTAAAATAGACAATTCTTTTTACTTATTAATTTTTAAAGGTTATTTACTTATTATTTTTAGAGAGGGAAAGGGAGGGAGAAAGAGGGAGAGAAACATCAATGTGTGGTTGCCTCTCATGCACCCCCTACTGGGGACCAGGCCTGCAACTCAGGCATGTGCCCTGACTGGGAATTGAACTGGTGATGTTTTGGTTCATACACCGGCACTCAGTCCACTGAGCCACACCAGTCAGGGCTAAAATCAAGAATTCTTTCTAAAAAGCCCCTCGAGAAAGACCTGTTGTGTGGGTAGACTCAGCATTCAGACCCCTGAATGACCTAGCCTCTGCTGTGCCACCCCCTTTCCACTGTCACCAACGATTAGCTGCTTGTAGCAGGACCAGGGGAGGCGATTCTGGGTAAACCGCAAGGCAGTGTGGGAGTCGCATGGAAGGGCAGCCTAGTCAAGAAACATGTGTTGAAGGGAAAGGAGTTGGAGTGTCACCGAAAGAGAGAAAGTGGCAGTGTGAGCCCTCCGTGATTGCACACTCAACCCTGGCGCCTGGGCCAGCTCTTCCCTGTCATGTCGCATTTTCTTTTTGATGATGTGCCTGTTTGTAGGGGAGTCACATCTGTTTTGCAGTTGAAGAAATTGAGGCTCGGATGCATTTAGCCTAGCCTCGGGGCTAGTCATGTGGGAGAGCCAGCGTCCTCAGTGTGAATCTCGGCTGCAAACTCCTGTGCTGGGCCGCACCCTGAGATCTCGGTGGTCGGGATCGCAGGGGACGGTGGCAGGGTTGGAGTCCACTGAAGCAGGGGTCCACTGAGGCAGGGGCCCTGTTTTCCAGGGTGAGATGAGAGAATCGGTCCCCTGGATAGGCAAGAGAGGGAAGGCTGCCGCCCCCAGAACTGGGACTTCCCCGCATCAGAATAACCAACGACAGGTGACTTCTCATGCTTCTTCACAGCAGCATGAGGTCCAGACTCCAGTTTATAGTGAGTGAGTCCCGGGGGCCCCGATGGAAGAGAGCAGCGCTTGGCACATTTCTTAGCAGCGAAAAGTCAAGTTCAGTTTGCATGAGCCCAGGCTTTCCTTTGCCTTCATTCCGCTCATTTGAGGATAAGGAGCACTTTTCTCTTGCTGCTTCTGTGAATAGGCGAGGTAGGCTTCTTCTTCTCGCTGTGGTCAAATAATCTGAAAGAGGAAGCACAGGCTTGCAGATGATAGTCTCCCCACCGCCTGTGACAGCCTCCAGGGTTGTGTTGAGGGGTCTCAAGTGCATCTGGGCAAGAGAGAGTGATGCCGAATTTCCTTGATGAGTGAAGTCAATTAGTTGTGGGAGGGGACTGAGCCCGACATTAGACCGATGACTTCCCACTGTTGTTTTAGGCAAGGACCCCTTTGTCTTTGTTACGCTTGCAGATTTTTCTGTTTTTTCTCCCTGTACAGCCAACATTTCTCTCTTGATTTAACATTCTGTTCCTTCTTTGCCCACAACGAACTGTCATCTCTTACTCTTTCCTCCCCTAGAGATCCTTTTTGGCCCTCACGCTTGACTCGCACTGTTTTTGTAGTTGAATACATTTCCTTCTTGTGCCCTGGATTATCTTTTAGCCCCGAGACTCCTAGATGAATGGAAACCATGATTCCAGAAAAATCTTTGCCTTGAATCTTGGTAGGGTTTATAGTGGTACTCATACTCCCTGGAAAATGCTGAGACTATTTCAGTTTTGAGACTTCACCCTTTCCATAAATGAGTGTTGTGTTTGAGTGATGAATTAGTAATTTGTTTGCAACCAGTAAGTCACTGATGTCAGTCAGAGCTTATTAAAGATGAATTTTATTAAGCAATTTCTGTTGGGACAGAGAGCGCTACTTGGCAGAGCTCTGCAGATGCAAACCCCAAAGCGAGTGGTGGCAGGTGGATTTGGGAGCAGGCGGAGGGTACGTGTGCACGCTCGGGTTTTTTTTCTGTTTCACACTCATATTTCTTTGTGCTACCAGGATCGCCGTGACAGCCTTATCTCTCAGATGAAGCCTGTTACCTCATCCCTAATTGCTTATCCAGAGGCAGACGAGCTCTAATTTCTCTGCATTAATAAATGACACCGAAGAAGAACTGCTTTGTTTGCACTGGCTCACTCAGGTTAACCAGTGCGCGCCCCCGAGTGCATTAGGAAACCTGTGCCTCTCTAGCGGCCTCGGCGGGATGCCGTTCACCTCACTCAAGAGCAGCATTTCATTTATTTGCTTTTTGCTCATGTTCACAGCCTGATTCCCCTTTTCCTGATGAAAACACTTGAGTGACCCGGGTCAGCATTTCTTCTGTGGCTGTGGGGTGCTCACCCCCTCCAAGGCAGTGGGGTGGTAGCAGATGTCCTGAGGGGGCCGATGGCCTCCCCGATTTCGAGGCTCGCTCTCTTGGCTGCCTGATGCTCACCTTTCCTTAGAAGCCAGGAGGCCCTCACAAACCTCTGCACAGATACCTGGCACACCCCAGCTTGTAAGATGGCATCGCTTCTCCTTTGTGAAGCATGGTGGGAAATGGTCTTGTGGATTTCATACGTGGATGTGGGGGCGGACTTGGGGGGTGGTCGAGAACTGAGAGTGGTTGTCCAGTTCTGAGTGAGTTCTGTGTGCTCTGCCGAACAGCGAGAAAGATTGGCTCCTTCTGGGATACACCGTAGCTCTCTTGTTGCCACCTAAGGATGTCTCTGGTCATTTAAAGGGCCTGGAAATACGAGCATTTTCAAATCCAGAATTGTGAGCTTATTTCCTTTCCCTTTCTCTCCTCAGAATGAAATGGACGATGTGCCCTTCTTTGATATCCAGCTGCCGTATGAATTGGCAATCAATATATTTCAGTACCTGGACAGGAAAGACCTGGGAAGGTGTGCGCAGGTAAGCTGCTGTTAAACAATGTGCCAAATTTACCTACGTATGTAATTAAAGTATAGGGAACGCCTCCGTAACAGAAATTTACTTACATAATGACCAGCTTTAAAGAATTAATGAATCAGGTAGCAAGCTTTACTTGAAGGAATGCAGCACTGAACTAAGAGTTGTGTTCCACATCGTCGCTTGGTGTTCATTCGTCTGTGACCATCTGCTCAGGAGCTCTGTTTTCCCCGAGGTCTGAGTCGTGGCTGGCCTGGGGCTGCGTGTTCGAGGCTGACCACTCTGTGCTGGGTCTGTACTGAGCTAGCCTGAGCCGCTACCGTCCTCCCTGTGTTTAACGCAAAGGTGCAAGCCCTTGGTTTACTCAAGCCGGCCCGTCAGGCTGGGAGCCGAGGGTCAACCTGGGGACAAAACAGTGAGGTCATGTTTTAGGCGTATAGTCCAAATTACCCTTTAAACACTAGAAGCCCACTCAGCGAGGTGTGAGGCACGTGAGACCTGAGACCCACCAGGGAATTGCAGGCCAGTGCCACCCGTCTCATGCTTACTCCGGGGCAGACGTTCTTGGGGTGGAGCGGTGGGAGGTAGCGTCTGGGCCAAACTTCATTGTGCACGAGAGTCACAGGGGATCTTGATAAAATGCAAATCCATACTCAGGAGGTCCAGGGTGGGGCCCGGTAATCTGTATTTCTAACCAGGTGCTGCCAGTGTGGCTTTGGTGTGTTTTGAGAGGCAAGGGCTTAGGCCTTTAAAATTAGTCTCTAATTTTCTTCTTTTTGGGGACTAGCGTATAATTTCTCATAAGTTAAATGTGTATATGATTGCTGACCATTGGCTTTTCATGGACAGCTGTGTTCCCCAGAAGACACTGGAATACCCATTGTCCATAAATGCCAAAGAATAAATTTGCTTGGTGGTTGCCATTTCCCACCCCTGGATTATAGAATGTACTTTACACAAGTGTCTACAGTTTCAAAAGAAAGGGTTTGGTAGGACTGAGTGGTAGGAGAACTGTACACTAAAGCCCAAAGTGCCACCAAGAATGTAAAGTTAAAAGTGTTCAGGCAGCCGGGTGCGTTGGCGCGCGCCTGTAGTCCCAGCTGCTCGGGAGGCTGAGGCAGGAGGATCGCTTGAGCCCAGGAGTTCTGGGCTGCAGTGCGCTATGCCGATCGGGTGTCCGCACTAAGTTCAGCATCAATATGGTGACCTCCTGGGAGTGTGGGGCGGGGCGGGGGGCACCAGGTTGCCTAAGGAGGGGTGAACCAGCCCAGGTCGGAAACAGAGCAGGTCGAAAGTGTTCAGGCGGTTTGCGAGTGGCGAAGACTAGCCACGTTGAGAGTCTAGAGCTTGCTATTTCTGTGGCAGTTCAGTGAAGTCACACATAAAACAGGACAACTGAGAGAGTTTTTGCTTTTACACTATTTCTTTATGAAGTGTTTTGCTTAATCAAAATTACAGG
>CM052546.1:60533809-60565386 GCA_028533065.1 Trachops cirrhosus | reverse complement strand
AAAAAAAAATTACAGGATGGGGCAAAGCAGGTTTACGATTCTTTGTATGGAAAATAACACACTATTTAATAAATAATAATACAAGAAAAAACTCTGGGTTTCGTGTATTCACAACTGTAAACATATTTTTGCCCCAACCTTTATTTTTGTACTTAAATAAGAATTTGAAAAACTTTTTGGTATTCTTGATTGCCACAGTATCACTTCAGTAGGGATGCTGGCAAGTCTTTTTTTTGATGCAGAGTGTGGAAATCTTTGGGAAATTATGGAAGAAATTATTCAAAGGCTAAAATTCACTAAATAAAAATGTACTGGAGTGTAAACTGCGCTTAGAGCCTATCGATTACATTGAGTAAGAGTACCTGCATTGTCTTCTTCTTTCCCCTGCAAATTGTATTTGTTATATTCTAACTTTACACATTGGCCCTGTTCCCAAGAGTTGAAAACAAGGGTGTAGCTGAGTGAGTCCAACTTCTGGATGTCAGCCTGATACTGTGAGCCGGAGTCTTGGAATGGGGGCTAATAGCTCGCTGCTTTCCACAAAGTCAGCATTAGATGATAAAATCTTCATTCTTGATAGGGAGCTGCTGTTTAAGGAATCTTTTCTTTTAACATTGCTTTTTGCTCTCTCGCTTTGTAGAGGGCCCTGTGGTTTTCACATCTGCTGCTGGTTTTCTCATCCAGAGAGTTTATCAGAGACAGATAGGATCTCATAGAAGAAGAGATCCTCCTTTGGGTACAATGGGGCTGCATTTCAGGGGGGATTGGCTGTGCTGCTGAGATTACTCTGCAGGTGTGAACAGTTTAATTTGCGACACAGTGGTCCAATTGTCCACCAGAATTCTTCCCTCTTTGGCCAGTTGGATTTGGGTTTGTTTTTTTTTAAACCTCATTTTTAGAGCACATGTATAAGAATAGAAAATATTTTAAACAGAATCCCTAAGGTGATTTTTTATGTTGTGATTTTTTTCATAGAGCTGTTACATGAAGATGACTATGGATGGCCAGTACTTGGTAGAGTTGGCTTTGTTTTTTTCCAAACTTTAAAGTAAAACCACAACATAATAAAAATAAGTAGCATTTTCATTTATTTCTCATGGTGTTTTTATTTTTGAAACAGGGAAGAAGTCCTTCTGTGGAATGGACTGTCCTGCTGCTTTATGACTTTATTTTAGAGGGGCTCACTCTCTGTCTCGCTTTCTCTCTTTCTCTTTTAATGTCCCACCTTGGGATTTTAGTGAAATTAGGCCAGTTATGTGGAATTGGCACCAGGGACTGAATGTGTACCCTTAGAAAAAACCTGTTTGCTTAGATCTTTAGGCCAAATTGGTAACTCACGCACAGTAAGGAACCCTGATCGGGGAGGACTTCGGAGATTTGACTGTGACACGGCGATGCTAGAGAACTGATTTTGCTCCAACCTTGTTGCCTTTCTGCATCTCCCCTCTCTGTGTGTGTTGTGAGGCTTTCCGCTTTCCACTCTAAAGTGCCACCTCGTTAGTGACCCCTGCGTGCTTTTGATGCTGACCTCTCCAGCTCTGTGCTGTCAATAGTTGTCCCTCCAGGGACTTAGTACCTCTGTGGGAGAGTACCGTACTGAAATATCTTGGAAACTGTATGTCTTTTAGTAAGCAAAGTTACTCACTGGGCAGTTCATTGAACAGCTTTATCGTCTTGTTATTTATAATGCCATGTTCATTTTATCATGTGTGCCCATAGGATTCCTGGCACTTTAAAGGATAATATTTTTAAATGAATAATAATTACAAAATTGTCGATTTCAAAAATATGGAATTGTTTAGTTTTTATGAGAGGGTAAGTGTGCTATTGTTTATGGCATGAATAATTCTCAGGAATAAAGGTTTTTAGGTATTTACCAACATTCATTTACTTTTTAAAAGATTTTATTTATTTATTTTTAGAGAGAGGGGACGGGAGGGAGGAAGAAAGGAAGAGAAACATCAGTGTGTGATTGCCTCTTGCGCACCCCCTACTGGGGACCTGGCCCACAACCCCGGCATGTGCCCTGACTGGGAATCAAACCAGCAACCCCTTGGTTTGCAGGCCGGCACTCAATCTGCTGAGCCACACGAGCCAGGGCTCAACATTCATTTTTAAAAAACTTAAAATAAATATAAATTCACAGGAAGTTGCAAAACATAATACTGAGAGGTCCCTGTATACCCTTCCCTGGGCTTCCTCCTTTGGAAGAGCAATACGAACGAACACCAGGAAGCGTTGCTGTGGTCCGCAGAGCCTGCGCACGTCTCACCAGTTTTCCACGCACTTGTTTGTACGTGTGTTTAGTCCTCCGCAGTGTTGTCGCAGGTGCGGATTCGTGTGACCAGCGAGGCTCTCTTGGGCTGCCTTTCTATAGCCACAGTCACCTCCTTCCTCGTCCCCTGTTTCTGACCACGGCAACCATTAATCTGCTCCCCTTACCTATGAGTCTCTTTAAAAGTCTCGTTTTAAACACACAGTTTAGCTATGTGTATTTCCTAATGTGTCATTTTAGAAGTTTAGCTGTGTAGGTAACACTGTCGTGTTTTTCAAACAAAAGGTGGAAAATTGTGCATAAAGAGAGCAATAGAGAAAAAGAGGCAAGGTGCAGAGGTCGCAGATCTAAGATTTATGATCAAACTGGTGAGCAGGAAGTAGGTGTCATCTAAATAAATAGTTAATTCTGGAACTAAAGCCAGTATATTGGGTAATGATATTTCAGGTTTCACGAAAAATGTGATCTTATGATCTTCCCAGATGTCCAAATAGGAGAAACTAAAAGCTGAGGATTTATGGCTAAAGATCTTAATGAAGTCTTTAAAGGCGGGAATCCATAGCCAAGTGCAGCTAAATTGATTTTCATAGCAGAAATGGTTCTGAAGAACCGTTGTTGCTGGCAGGGGTCCCTTAGTTCTTAACTTTCACCTTCCACCGGACTTCTGTCTCTCAAGGAGTTGTATGGAGGCCTGGAACCCAAGCATCCTGAGGAGTTTCCTTTTAATCCGCCAGGTTTCCGTGGCTGCCCCTTTTAAACAGGGGTTGTGGAAAAGCAAAGAGCTCTGGAAAGAAAGGTAGGGGGCTGGGTGAAACAAGAGTGGAGAGTGGCAAACCAGTATTGATGATGGTTTCAGCTGAGTGGTGGGTAACTTGGGAGTTCTTTATACTGTTTGCTTTACTTTTGTGTTTTTGAAGTTTTCCATATTAAAAAGTTTCAGAGAAAAAAAAGTACAACATAAGAGATTGTATTTGAATAAGAAAGTCAGGGCCTCCTGAGGGCAGCACATACCAGAAGCTGACCTTTGAAAATACAAGCAATCCAGTTTATGAAAGTGTTGAATTAAAAAAAATCGACTTATTCTTTTCACTCAGTTGTGTACAGAGGGCCTACTGCATGCCATGTACTGTTCTACACAGTGAGTACCACAGTGAACAAAGCATAAAAAGAAACCCTGTCCTTCTGAAAGCTTACATTTTATGGTGATAAGTGCAGTGGAGAAAAATCAGACAGCAGAGGTGATGCTGGGGCCACTTGTAAGTGGCCTGGGAAGCCTTCACAGACAAGGTGGCCTTTGAGCAAAGACCTGAAGGAGGGAGCAAGAACGCTGTGCAGGTCTCCGCAGAGGTGAGTAGCAAGTGCACAGGCCTTGCGCTGAGCACGCCTGCTGCTGTGTTTGGGGGCAGCAGGCAGGTCACAGAGCTTAGCTGTGCTAGGTTGAACCATTTCCCCACAAAGATGTTCACCTCCTAATCCTCAGAACCTGTGAACGTGTTCCTTTTATGGTAAAAGGACCTTTGCCGATGTAAGTTAAGGATCTTGCGATGCGGTGATTATCCAAGTGGGTTCAATGTAATTACAGTGCTCCTTTTAAGAGAATGGTGGGCAGTCAGAGGAGAGAAGAGGCTGTGCTGCTGACTTGGAGGATGGAGGAAGGGGCCACAAGCCAAGGGTTGTAGGCAGCCGCTAGGAGCTGGAAGCGCGAAGGAAACAGATGAAAGCCTCCCGAAGGAGCGCGGCCCTGCAGCCAGCACACCTTGATTTAGACTTCTGGCCTCCAGAACTGTAGGAATATAAATGTCCATTGTTTTAACCACTAAGTCTGCAGTGATTTGCTAGAGCATCAGTATGAAACTAACCTGGGAGTAGAGTGGGCAGGTGGGGGTAAGAGAAGGAGACATGGTGAGAACGTGAGAGACACCTAATCCATGAACAGAACGTGGACTTTTACTCTGAATGAGATGGGAAGTCATCGAAGTGTTCCGAGCAGAGGAGTGACAAGGCCTGACTTACATTAGGAATGGGATCATTTTGGCTGCGATGTAGTAGGACAAGAACGGCAGCCAGGAGGCCAGTTACATGGTCACTGAGATACTCCAGGGGAGAGAATGTGGCGGTAAGGACCAGGACTGCACCAGAGGAAGTAGGTAGAGTCGGGACTGCTACTGGGCTGGCGTGGCGAGAGGAGGAGGAGTCAGCAGGAACTCCAAGGTATTTGGCCTGAGCACCTGGGTGGACGAGGTGACCCTTTCCAACAAGGAGGAGCAGTTAGTATGAGAGTTGAGGGTAAAGTAGTAGTTGGATATGAGGCTGGAGGTGGGTGCTGGGTCCAGCTCTGCACTGAAGATCCAAATTTAGAGGCTGTCAGCACATTGATGGCATTGGAAGCCAGGAAACCGGGTGAGATTGTCAGGGAAGTAAGTGTGGCTAGAGGAAGGGGTTCAGGGCTTGCGCCTGGCACACCACAGTGATCAGAGGCCAAGGAGATGGGAAGACGGAGAAGCCGTCACCTGTGATCTGGGGAGAAAACCCAGAGTACTGTAATTTGTTGTGCATAATGTGCACTTTTTTTGCCCAGATTTTTGAGGGAAAAATAAGAATGCGCATTATACATGGGCATAATGAATACATACCATGGTATAATTATGGGTATAATAATCCTGTGTATAATGCACATAAAACGGGGTGCACGTATACATGGCAAAACATGGTACGTAGCACCCTGGAAGCAGGGGTGGGAGTTTTCCAGCAGGAGAAGGGGATCAAAGTGGCACACGCTGCTTTGAGTCGAGTGAGGAGGGCTGAGAGATGACCACAGGATTTGGCCACTTGGAGGTCACCGGTGACCTTGGCCAGAATCAGCGGCATGGTGAGGGCAAAAGTGAGTGGGTTTCAGAGTGATTGGGAAGAAAGGGAGCTGAGATAACCAGTCTGTTCCTCCTCAAGTGGACTTGATGTATGAAAGTGTGACCAGAACAATGACGCTTTCCCCTGCTGTGGGCCTCACTGGTAACCCTAATCCAGGGGAGTTAATAAAGGTAATTTTTGAGCCAAGGTTTTTTTTTCTTTTTCTTTTCTTTTCTTTCTTTTTTTTTTTTTTTTGTAATGCTGCAATTCACAGTGGCACTATAAAGCAAAATGCTGGAGACACTTTTATTAGCAGACTTGCAGCTGAGGCTCAGTCAGTGGGGCTTTTACTGGGCAGAGCCATTCCAATCCTGGTGTATTAAAAAAAGACCATTAGGCCTTTGGAAAATCGAGGCTTGTAAACTTGCTAGATTTAATATAACTTAAGAAATCCAAACAATTAGGTTTCATTTGGGTGAGACTCTTTACAGTTGACTTGTTAAAGTTTAACTAGGTCTTTTCTTGTTGATTTTTTTCCTTCCAGGATTAAAAGAAATTCTTAATGCCCATAATTTTTGTTCTCCTTTAAGAGAAGAAAAAAAAAAGGCACCCTCCTTTTATAGTTTGCTAAAGAAATTGTTGGCACATTTCTACGTTTAATACCCAATTGTAGGTACAGTCCTGATCCCTTTTTGGAAGTAATTCTCACCTCTAGCTTTTATAAATCCCTCAAAGAGATTTATTGTTTGTTATCCAGGATTTAAACCTTATCCTGAATATCATTTTCTACAGCGTAAGCCCCGTGATTTGGTGGTTAGTGGTGGGATGGTGCACCGAAACATCAACTTTTTGTTCTTAGTTTTCCATCCCCTACTCCTGTTGTACAAATTTCAGATTGTGCCATTTAAAACGACCTGGCATTTTCTTTGAAGCTGATAATACAAATCTGTTTTCAACTTCCAGAGTTTATAAGGTCTGATATATTTGAGACTTCTTGAAAATCTCCGAAGTTTCTCCATTTTAAAGTGGTTGAAATTTTGTATGGTTCAATTCCCAGTGAAAACTTATCCAGAATGTCTAACTTAATTAGGATCTTCTAGTTTGTGATCACTGAGCGCTGATTTGGATTCTCCTAAAATGCTGATGATTTAGTGGTTCCATCTGACAAAATGCAGCCTCTTAGCTGGTTTTTGGACTACAAAATCACAAAGGTTGTCCCCTATTTTGGGCCACTCTTTCGATTCAACCTGACTGTGAAGGCAGCAAACATTTCCTTCTGGCCCACAGGAAGTCACTCATGTGAAAATGTATCCGTATAAGTGTGGCAGATTGAGGCGGAAAGTGGGTGAGAATTGCTAGTCTTAGCACTCAGCGTGTAGCTAGCACACAACACATGTCTTAACTGATGGACCAGTGACCCATTTCAGAGTTTTCTAAAGTGTCTTCTGCAGAGCACTAGGCTTTTGAGACACTCCTTGTAAGAAGTGTTCAGGAACCAAGTAAGTCTGGGGAATGAAGCATTTTCTGGGTCGTTCTTAGAGATTTGTACCACGTGTCAGGCTATTGAAGTAATGTATTAATACCCCAAGGACCTGTTGTTTTGCGGAGCGTGCCTGGGGAAGTGTTGGTCTCTACAGTGAAATCATGACTTATATTTATGTGACCTCGTAGCGCCTTGGTGGGTCTTTCATCAATACTGACATCTCTTAAATTTTACTGCATTTTGCATCTTATAATTTTTACAAAAACGCCTTCTGTATTCCAAGGATCAGAGTAAATTGTCCTGTGTTTAGTTAGCACTCTCTGCCTTTGAGAACCCCTGAATGTTGGCCCTGTCTTACATTTCTTTGACCCTGCATTCCAGGGGTCAGTTAGAGGAGTGCTCTGCTCTGGAACTGTTGAGTTGTGGCCTGGTTCAGTCACAGCTGATGTTGGTCTTGTCTCTGTCTGCGCTTCGCAATTGCCGAGTGCGGAGACTCCCTCTGGCACAGGCAGATGGACAGACACCACCCGGTGTCACGGACAGGCTCAGCTGTGGACCAAACATGCCAAAAATCAAACCACAGTGTTGTGTCTAGTGAAAACCGGAACTCCAGCATTACTGAGTCACCCCGTCCTCGATCGCAGACCACTTGTGATCGGGTGAGGGTCTGTTTCCCTGAGGCTGTCATGGTGAAGACGGACAAGTGTGGGGTGACAGTGTGGTTACGTGGATTTGTGACTGATGTTGTGGCCATGCCAGGGTGGGCTGCCTAATGGACTCACATCATCGGGGGGAGCGCGAGAGTGGTTTGCCGCAGGCTCTGTCCTCAGGCCCGTCCTGGTTAGCTTTTTTTTTTTTTTTTTTTTAGTAATTAAGACATGAAGGCCCACAGACTGTATTTTGCAGGTGATCTGTGTGTGGGAGAAGTAGCTCATGCAAAGGATGGCAGAACAGAGGTGCAAAAATGACAGGAAATGCGGGGTGGGGGTATGTGTGTGGTGAGCTGGACTTCAAAATGGATAGAAAGTTTATTAAGACTTTAGTTTTAAAAGTACTGTAGAAGTAAGAGACAGGGACTTTTTTACTTAATTACAGTTCGTTTTAAAAGACTCTGAAGAACAATAAACACCAAACTGAGATTACCATCGGCAGGGAAGAGGACATGAACACAGATGCACAAAGAGTCTTAACCTCATTAGTATTGTAATATTTTACTTCTGAAGTGGGGTGGTGAGTCCATGGGTGTTTGTAATATTCCTTATACTTTTTGTTTGCCTTGAATGTCTAATAAAACAGACTCCAGAAGCTTTGGTGGACCATTAGCTCCATAGCCGTGAAGCCAAGTAGCAAATTAAGAGTCCGATGACATCCTTCCATTCTTGGCACTTGGCAGTCCACATGCGGGGTGTTGTTTAGTCCTGAGTGCCACATTGGAGAGGGACAGTGGAGATACAGAAACCCTAGGGTAATTCAGAGATGGCGGGGTGGGAACTAGTCCTCTGACAGGTAGTCGAAGGGAGTGGGCAGTGTTCAGACCCGTGAAGAAATGACTGCAGGGCAGTGGGATGGCCTTCTTCGGCCATTTGAGGAACTGTCAGGTAGAAGAGGGAGTAGATTTATTTTCTCAAAAGGGCAAAAATCAGGGCCCTAGTTGGAATGGAATCTGTTCTCTAACCGGTGGAAGGAAGTACTTTGTAATAGAGCTGCAGTGAACCAGGCTGCTTTGGGAGATCAGCTCTTCCCCAGAAGCCCGCGCTGGCCAGGGATGCTGAGAGGAGCCTCCCGAGATGGGGAGATGGGCCTGGGTGATCTCCAAGGCCCCTCTTACATTTTCAGTTTCTAAACCACTGAAGACTTGAGCCAGCGTGACCCTTTGGTTCAGAGAAGTGACAGAAGCCTTGCACTTCCTTATGTTGCCTGGTCTAACTTCTAGTGCTGTGGACTCCATGCAGAACGTTCAGGCCTTCAGAGACAGTGACTCGGGTGGCGTGGCACTCCACCTGGAGCCCGCATGCTCTCACGTGCAGGACCAGCACAGTGAAGGAAGCCGGCACTTCAGTGGGCCGTCAGAGTGTTCTGCTGGTCAGTACTGCTCTGACCTACTTTTGGTTGAATAAAGTATTGTAATAATGATTATTTTGAATATAGTTTGCTTGTGATAGAAAATCAGAAATTTTGAGATTGAAACAAGCTGAGTTCTTGGATTCCGATTAATTTTTACTTTGTAAATTTTAGCTTTTCATGCCATGGAGCAAGTAGAAACCCATTACAGATTTAATAAAAGTTCTCTACTAAAATATGAGGAAGCTCATGGCTTCCTTCTTTAAAGTACTACTTGGAAATGTGTAATTTCATAGTAAGGTGCTTGGGTCCTGCAGTGCTATCAGCAGTGGTCTGCACTAGTATGTGGCATATGTAGAATTATATTTGCAGAGTACTTCTGTGTGAGTTCTTTGAGCTACACAACAGTTCTGTTGGGGGGGTATGATTATTCACATTAAAAAATATATATTTTATTTATTTTTAGAGAGAGGGGGAGGGAGGGAGAAAGAGATGGAGAGAAACATCAGTGTGTGGTTGCCTCTCATGTGCCACCTACTGGGGACCTGGCCCGCAACCCAGGCATGTGCCCCGAGTGGGAATCTAACCAGCAACCTTTTGGTTTGAAGGCCCACACTCAACCCACTTAGCCACACCAGCCAGGGCTGATTATTCACATTTTAAAGAGGAAACAAAGACCCCAAGGTCATAGAATTTAGTGTTATAAGGGAGGCTTTAGAATCTGACGCCCCCACCCCCCGACCATTTCAGAGGAGGAAAGGGGTGCAGAGAAGCGCAGCAACTTGCTCTTCATAACACAGCTAGTTAGTAAAAGACCTGGCCCTGGAAGCTGGGTTTGTCCCCACGAGTGTGACTGGTTTTCTGTGGTATCACACTGCTTCTTGAATAACGGAGGCAGTCATAATGACATGTTTCTGAAAATGTTATCAAACGTATGTGTAAATACGATATCCAGTCACTTTACGTCTCCTCGGGGAAGTTGTTATGTAAAGGGACTCTGCCATGCTATGAATTTTTTTTGTACCACGTAGGATCATTTTGAATGTAAAGAACTCCCTTACTGTTTTTAAAATTTTTATAGTTTTTAACAAAATTTATGAGAACTTCATGTGGTTTATATCCTTTATTCTAGTAATATGATATATTACATTGATTTTTATATTTTAAACCAACCTTGCATGCTGGGATAGATTGTATTTGGTCATGGCATATATTTCATATGTTGCTGGATTCAGTTTGCTAGTGTTTTGTTGAAAATTTTTGTATATATTCATAAGAGGTGTTGGTTTGTAGTTTTCTTGTGGTGTGTTTGTCTGACTTTGGTATCAGGGTAATGCTGGCCTCCTACACTGAGTTGGAAAGTGTTCCCTCTTCTATTTTTTGGAAGAGTTTGTGAATGTTTGGTATTAATTCCTTTTTAAACCCTTTTAATTCCTTTTGAATTTGGTGGAATTCACCAGTGAAGCCATCTAGGCCTGGACTTTTCTTTATGTGAAGTTTTAAAATTATTAATGAAACGTCTTTACTTGTTATAGGTCTGTTTCAGATTTTCTGTTTTTTGAGTTGGCTTTAGTAGTTTGTGTCTTTCTGGGAATGTAACCATTTCATCTAGCTTATCTAATTTGTTGGCATGTAATTGTTCACAGTATTCCTTTATAATACTTTATGTTGTAGTGGTGGCTTCTCTTTCATCCTTAAATTTAGTGATTTGAGTCTTCTCTTTTTTCCACTTGGTCAGGCAGGGTAAAAGTTTTGTTAACTTTGTTGATCTTTTCAAAGAACTGATTTTGTTTCCTTGATTTTTCTCAATTTCACTTATTTCTATTGTAATCTTTATTTCCTTTGTTCTGCTTGCTTTGGGTTTAGTTTTCTCATCCAGTTTTTGAAGGGAGAAGGCTTTTTGATCTCATATCTCTTTCAATACGGGGAGTTTTGCAGCTATAAATTTCCCATGAAGCACTGTGTTCACTCTGTCCCATAAGCTTTGCATGTTCCATTTTGTTTTCACTCATCTCCAGGTACTTTCTAGTTTTGCTCAGAGTTTCTTTGACCTGTTGGTTATTTAGGAGTATGGTGTTTAACTTCCACACATTTGTGAATTTCCCAAATTTACTTCTGTTACTGGTTCCTGATTTCACTCTGTTGTGGTCAGAGAACATGCTTTGTGTGATGTCAGCCCCTTTAAATGGGTTGAGGTTTGTTTTACGTCCTAGCACACAGTCTGTCCTGGAGAGAGTCCGTTGCCCTTGAGAAGGGCTGCACCTGTTGTCGGGGGGGGTGTTCTACGGATGTCTCTTACGTCTAGCTGGTTTGCAGGGTTGTCCAGGTCTTAAATTTCCTTGTCAGTATTCTTCTCCTTAGGTACTCTGTCCATTATTGGAAGTGGAGTGGGTCAGTCTCGGGTGTCGTGGTGGAACTGTCCACGTTTTCCTTTACGTTGCCCAGTTTTTGACTCATGCGTGTTGAGGCTCTGTCGTTAACTGCGTATGTTAAGTTCATAGTTGTTGAATCTTCCTGTTGGATTGACCCTCATAAAATATCCTTGTCTCTAGTAACAAGTGTTGTCTTAATGTTCATTTTATGTGGCATTAGTTTACAAATTCCAGCTCCCTTTTGGGTATTGTTTGTGTGGTATATCTTTTTTCATCCTTTACTTCTGTCCTGTCTGTGCATTTGAATCTACGGTGCATCTCTTAGAGATGCCGCAAGTCACGTCGTGTTTGTTCGTTTTGCCAGTCTGTGTTCCGATTGGAATACTCAGTCACTTTACCTTCAGTGTAATTACTGGTAAGGGAGCATTTATGCCTCCCATTCGCTATTTGTTTTCTGTACGTCTTATGTCTTTTTTGTTCCCCTTTTCCTATATTATGCTCTTCTTTTATGAAGACATTTTTCTAGCATACCATTTTAATTCCCTTGTTGTTTCTTTTACCATATTTTAAAAAGTTACTGTGTTTTCTCAGTGGTTGCCCTGGGGATTACAATTAACATTGTAAAAAATTTTACTTTGGATTAATACCAATTTATAATTTCAAGAGTATACCAAAACTGATCCAATGTAACTTCGCTCCCTCTTTCTCCTTTGTACTGTCATTTCATACACACCATGTTTTTATATGTTATATGCCCGTCAACACAGTTTTATGCTTCAGGCAGTTGTCTGTGTAATTGGACACAAGAAAAGGTTGCAAGCAAAAACCCACTTACACCGTCTCCCATATGCACCTACAGAGCGATACTGACTGGTGTGTTATGCCCTCCTGTGCCCCGAGTCGCTGTCTGAAGTCCTTTCATTTCAGCCTGAAGGGTTCCCTTCAGTGTTTCTTGCAGGTCAGGTCTACTGGTGATGAATTGCTTTTTGTTTATTTGGGAATAACTTCGCTCCTCTTTTCTTCTCGAGGGATAGTTTGGCCAGACAGTTATTGGCTGATGGTCTCTTTCGGCATTTTGCATGGGCCACCCCGTGATTTCTGATACGAACAGAATCCCTGTGTGCAGTGGGTCTTTTTTCTCTGACGCTTTCAAGATTCGCTCTGTCTTGGCTTTCAACAGCTTGACTGTGATGTGTCTAGGTGTGAATCCTTTGTGGAGTTTGTTGAATTTTTTTGCTGTGTAGATTAATGTTTCTCATTGAACGTGGCAAGTTTTCGATCATTATTTCTTAAGCTAGTCTTTCCACCTGTTCGTCTCTCTCCTTCCTTCTGGAGCTCTCATAATACTTGTGTTGGCCCATGCGTATGGTGCCCTTCAGGTCTCTGAGGCTTGGTCGTTTTCTTTGTCGTTTGGTTGGTTTGTTTATTTGTGTATTTTTCCTTCATTTTTTTCTTTCTCAGACTGAATAATCTTAACCGACCTTAAGTTTCCTGATTCTTCTGCTAGCTCAAGTCTGTTTTTGCACCCCACTGGTGAAGTTTTTATTCCAGTTATTGTGCCTCTCAACTTTAAAATTTCTATTTGTTTTTTAAAAATAACTTATATCTCTTTATCGATATTCTCTACAGGGTGAGACCTTGTGCTCACACCCTCTTTACTCCTCAGACATGCTTTTCTTTAGTGTTTTGAACATATACAGTGGCCGGTGCAAAGTCTTCGTTTAGTGATTTTGTGACGTCTGGGCTTCTCCAGGGACAGTTTCTAGCACCTGCTTTTCTTGCTGCGTACACTGGTCGCGCCTTCCCGTTTCTCGTATGTCTCATCATTTTGTGTAAAAACCGGCCTTTTAAAACAATGCAGCACTCTGGAAATCAGATCCCCCCTCCTTTGAGGGGTTCATTAACATGATATCTTGTTATTGCTCCTCTTTTTTGAGTGACTTCTTTGGACTAAGTCTCTGATCAGCTTAGTGGTTAGCTAGTGTTTGGACGGAGATTTCCTTAAGTACGTTGAACCAATACTTTCCCAGCCTTTGCTGAGGTACGCCCTGGGTGTGGGGGCGTGGCTTCAGTGTGCCAGTAGTTTACAGCCTGCATTAGCCTGCACCTCCTGTTTGTGTAGAGCCTCAGGGTTTGCATGAGCTGAGAGGCCAGGGCCTTCTCAGGGCTTTCCTGGGCACACGCACACATTTCCGTTCATGCTCGCGACATTCTTCATTCCCAGAAATATCTTGGAGCCTTTCAAAGCCCGCTCTGGGCACCCCATTCCCCAGATTTTCCTTCTAAGTGTTCTGGTCCTTCTCTTTTTAGCCCTAGTTGGTCATGCTGCCTTAGTCAGCTGCCATGTTCAACAGTTGTCCCTTACTGTTTTTGACAAATGCCCTGGAGATGGGATAGAGTGCACTCTGAGGCAGTTCAGATAAAGACAGGCCTTCAGAAGAGAGTTTCTCAGCAAGCTGCCAGACAGGCCAAATGGCGACAGTTCCCTGGGGATGGCACTTTTGGGGCACTGGAAACTGGCCCCTCCAGTGGCTGTGGGGCTCCTGGATTTTGCAGCTACTATGGTTACAAGGCTATTGGCCTTCAAAGCTACCATGGAGCTGAAGGAGGAGGATTAGCGAAAGTTCAAACAAAACAGAAGTTATACTTCTTACCAAGATTCAGCCTCCTTTCATGAACAAACGCTCCTCAAAATGTTACAAGCCTTTAGTTAATTTCCAGAGCTGTGAAAAGGTTGATTTTTGACAATTTTTGGCAGCATTTTTGTTGCTTTTATGGAGGAGCAGATTTTCGGAGATCTTTACTCTGTAATTCCAAAAGTTAACCCCCTGTCAGTTCGTCATTAAGTGAGGCATCCGTGTGCAGGGAGTGTCTGCCATGTGTGTGCTGCGTGCACTCTCCTACTCTGGCTCATGTGCATTCTTCTCGTCTGTGTATTTGACGCCTTGAAGTGACCTCACGGCAGTGTTAAGGAGCACTGGTAACTGAAGCCATTGGTCACAACTCTTACTTTATTAAAAGTGAGTTGGATGGGCCGCAAGCAGAATGCATTGCGACCCAAGATCATGGTGATCTGCTAAGTCAGTTTCTCACCTTGCCAGTGGAGTTCACCTTCTGCAGTCTGCCCCACCTTGTACGTTATCGGGTGATGAAGTAAATTCATTGTCCCCCTCAGGCTTGGAAGACAAAGCACTAATAGCTAAAACTGCCATTTCCTCTGGATACTGTTGGGATTTGAAATTCAGTCCAGACATAACATTCATTTCTCTATATCAGATCTTACAGTCCTGGTTAACAGCTTGAGTTTCTGTTAAATATTTTTTAAGGTACACACTTAAAATCTAAGCTTTCACACGTACCATAAATTTGAAATTCTCACACAAGCAGAAGTTTTGAGTTAGGGATATTTATTTTATTATGGCTTCTATTTCAGAGGCCACCGGTCTCCAGCTCTGTAAGATGGGACTACAAGGGCCTGTCGGTGGAAGCAAAGTGGTTCTGTTCTGACAAGCTGTGTGTGATTGTCTACCAATTAACACGGCATAGCGTGTATTTCTTGCCTTTTGTGTATTTGTGTATTTTTCTCTTATGTTATATAATACTTCAAGTAATCTAAAATGTGATATTAGACGATAATACAACAATTTTGCAATCTTGAAAGATAAAACTGGAAACATTTGCTTGTTGCTTTTTTTTTCCACCTCAGAGTGTTTTGTTAATGAGACATTTTATACTGCCATAAACCCAGGGCAATAATAAAGGTGTTGATTGATTTTTGGATGACAGGGGCCTTCTCTAATTACAGGATTTGACACTTGTGTCACTTCTGCCGTTTTAGGTGAGCAAGACGTGGAAGGTGATTGCCGAAGACGAAGTGCTGTGGTACAGGCTGTGCCAGCAGGACGGGCACCTTCCCGAGAGCAGCATCTCTGATTATTCTTGCTGGAAGCTCATCTTCCAAGAGTGCCGAGCCAAGGAACACATGTTAAGAACCAACTGGAAGGTAGGCAGTGGCCAATATCATTACCTGCAGAATAGCCTGCAAGGACACAGGGATCCAAGCCCGGGATTGATCACTGAGTCCTTCTAATTGCAGCCTGAGGTTAACTGCCAGAAGCAAAGGGAGAGGAGGATGGTGAGCGTACCTTCAGCTGTTGGTGCTTTGTTGCCCATTTTGTTCACCCTCGGAGTCTCTGCCCCTGTTCCATCCACACTATTTGGGAGCAGCCTGCTGTTCTCCAGGAGGGGAAGGGGAGTTAGAGAGGCTGGCCACCTCCCTCTGTTGGGCAGGGTGACACAGTGCTCCGTGCAACCCCTCTCACTTTCTCCACCTCCCTGGATGGACCAAGAAAGCAAAAGCGCCACCTGAATACAAAAGAGGAGCTATTTCCAGTAAATGTTAAGAGGGAGATTATTAAATGTCTCTAAGTACTGTCTTCTCTCCCCTCCCATAACCTATTGGCTTGCTTCCATCACATTTATCACTTCAGAATCTCTACAGAAATATTAGATCACAGCTAAGAATTTCACAGCGCAGTGTTTCTGTAGGAAGTAAGTGTTGAGAACAGTGTTCCATGAGGCTGCTTGAGGCTTGATGAGACAGCCGGGTGGCAGTCGTGTTTCTCCACACCTGCGTGGTTGGGTATTGGCTGTGTGGAGGGGATAAAACCATACTCTTTCCTCTCCTGTAAAGGTCAGTCCTAATAGACTTGGAGATGAATAGGCTTTTGCTCATTACCGATGGTGACATATGGCCTGCGTGCATGTCTGTCCCCAGTCACCTCTGATACTCTTGATCTGGGCAACCTCACACGGCTTCTAGCAAAGTTATTAAGAGCGGTGGTTCTCAGCCCTCTCGCTGGTGGTGTTGGGGCCAGGTAGTTCTCTGAGGTGAGGGCTGCCCTTTGCCCTGGAGGACGTTGAGCAACCTCCATAGTCTCTACCCAGTAGGCGCCAGGGGCATTCTCTTTTTCCCCCAGCTGTGACAACCAAAAATGTCTTCAGATGTCCCCTGGGGGCAACATTGCTCCTGGTAGAAAACCACCTTTCTAAGGAGAATTAGCAGAGCTGTCCTTTCTCAGGCCATTAAGATGCCACCACTAAGTATCAGTTAAAAGTCACCCCGCCCACAGTTTGCCTCCTCACCAGGTAATGAACGTGTGTGGGGTCCGTGTGTGGGGGGACCCGTAGCCCTCTTGCCTGTGTGCTTGAGTAGGGTCTGTGTGAGGGCCAGGCTTAAGGGGTTGACAAAGCTGCTTTGCCAGGTGGGGGCAGGGGAGGGCAGAAAGCCAGGGTCTAGTGCTGGTAGGAGGGGCTGTAATTTAAGGTAAGCTTGAAAGGTGGTCATTAACTGGGGCGTTTCAGGCTGGGAGGAAGGGGCGCCTTTGAGATCAGTGAGCACGAGAACTGCAGATACTCCATGTGCTTGTGCTCCGATTCAGAGATGTCGGACCCTGAGAGAGAGCGGCGGCTGCGTTTTTGTTTCCTCTTTGGTATTGGAGAAATCGAGGGAGGCGGCCTGTACATCTTCCCTCCTCCAGGCTGGGGGTGGCAGAAGTGAAGGGGTTTAAAGACCCACCTCGTAGCATCCGGCACTTATTAACAGTGCACAAGTTATATGGGGTTTAACCGAACATCTGTTTATTGGTTTTCTCCAACCAGCACGAAGCCCTGTGTTTGGCGAGTGGTTGTTGACCGAATGAACTGGAGTCAAACGGCAGGCAGAGTGTGAGAAAGGCTTCTCTTTAGAGTATCTCGGACCTGTTTTTTGGACAGTGTTGCCAGTGAGGACCACATAAGTGAAATACTCAGTAGCAAACACTGCATGAGCTGTAATGATGGGATTCTCATTGTGATTCTAGAACGAAAAAGTCCTATTGAAACAGGGAAGGCAGTGTCAGAGCAAGTCGCTTTGCTTCTGTGTGCCATCGTGTTCTCCGCTCTCCAGTGGGGCTCAGAGCAGCCCTGCTCTCGGGGCTGTGGGAGGGCGGCTGTCTAACGCTGCACCTCTAGCACTGCTCCCGAAGAGCGCGGCCCGGGGCTCAGTTAGTGTTGGCCGGAGAGCTCACGGGCCTTTGCGTGCAGACCCTGTGGTTCGGTGCTACTTGTGGCTGACGTCAGAATGGGTCGGGCAGGTGATTTGGTTTGGTATTCCCTGGGTCAGTGTCTGGGAAAACTGAGAAGAGACCCCAGGGCCCTCAGGCATTTCTACACAGGAGACGGGCTGTGAGCGCACGAACTTCCTTGGACCTACAGTTCAGAGCCAACAGGGATATGATTTGATAAGCTGGTCGTGGTGGCTTGTAGTATTCCTCTTCCGGGTGTTTGCATTAACTCTTTTCTCTCTAGCCTTCGAGGATTTCTCCAAGACCAGAACACCACTGTGGGGTTGCAGCCCCTGGGGTGGTGGCGGGGTGGGGAAGCCACGTGGCAGAAATTAGGAAATGCCGTAAGCACTCGGGTTTTGCTCTCAGGCCCTCTCTTTTTCTTTCAATACCTGTCCCTCAAAAGAGCTTTGCTGTTCTTGTGTTTACGCTTGGGCTGTGGCCCTCACACAGATGACTCCTAAGTCCTTCCCTTCTGTCCCCATACATCCCCTGGCAGGACAGCTCCACTTGGATGTCCCTCAGCCTTGGACTTGGTCTTCAAGTGAGATCATCACGCAGATTATCTCACACAGTGCCTATAATACAGCTATTTCAGATGTTGTTTTTAATGGGGTGGATGTCATCAGCCATCCCCTAATAATATAATAATAAGGGTTGCTACCATTTTTGAACACTTGATATGTGTTACCAGCTATGCTCAGCACTCACACGGTTTCCAGTCCTTGGGCCAGTCGGGCAAAGCGGGAATGATGGCTGGGCTGGTGTTCTGGAGTACCATCACGCATGCTTCCTTTCAGCTTCACTCTCCCACCCTTCCCAGCATCTCATGTGTAAATGCTTTATATTCTTCAGGTTCCCTTTATTTGTATTTTATTTATTTATTTTAAATTTATTTTTAGACAGAGGGGAAGGGAGGGTGAAAGAGAGGTAGAGAAACATCAATGTGTGGTTGTCTCTCATGTGCTCCCTGTTGGGGACCTGGCCTGTAACCCAAGCCTGTGCCCTGACTGGGAATCGAACCAGCGACCCTTTGGTTCACAGGCCAGCACTCAATCTACTGAGCCACACCAGCCAGAGCTATTTGTATTTTAAAAATAATTATTTTACATGTATATTTGGATCAATAAAATGCCACGGTACACATCATTTGAGAGTCAGAAAAGGGCATACGGTGAAAGGTACGTCTTTTTCTCACCTCTGTTCGCTGACCGTCTGGTCCCCTCCTCTGGAACGGCAAATGTCATGGGTTCTAGGGTTTCCTTGAAGAACTGCTTTTGTGAACCTGTGACCTCTCAATCTGGATCAGTGTCTTTTCTTCCTTTCCCATCCTGATTTTTTCCCTTTGAGTGTACTTGTTCATTTTATTCTGTGGGCTCTTAACAGGTAAAATATCATTAAATACTTTCTCTTCTCTGACCCTAACTTTTTCATGCACTTCATACATTTCTCCAGATACTTGCCGCTGTCAGCCTTGTGTGGACTGCAGTTACCAGTGCGGACAGGCTGCTTCCCTGTCCCCTTGAGCACAGCGCAGCGTCTCCCACGCTGAGGCCCCTAGTTCTGTGCTTATCATGTGTGTACGTGTGGTAACTCGTGTGTGCTAATAGGACAGCGCAGGAGTTCTCATCTTTGTCCGTTTGGCTATCCAGATAACTTTGAACGCAGTCCCTGCCGTAAAGCCCTGTGGAGTGTAGGTGAAGCTGACGTGTTTTGTCTCTGGCCGTACCAAGAATAACGTGAACTGCACCCCCTTTTCCTCATGCAGAATCGCAAGGGTGCCGTGAGTGAACTGGAGCATGTTGCCGACGCGGTTTTGTGCGACGTGCACTCGCATGATGGCGTTGTCATCGCTGGGTAAGCCGGAACAGCTTTCCACTTTCGTCTTCACGCGCCGCCCCTGCATCCCGGGAACACTGTCTGACCTTGAGAGCACACACTCCTGAAGAGGTGGCCCGCGTGTGAGAGGACTTGTCCCCCAGGGCTTGAGACCGCCGAAGTGCGTGGTGAGAAGCGAACGGTGTAGAGCAGATCCGCGATCCATTCGTCTCAATTTGTCCTTCCTGGCTTTAAAGTCGCTCCTGTGGCATGTGTTATGTTAGGTTTTCATTAAAGCAAACAGTTTGTGTTTTATGAAGACATAAAAAAGTCAAGCAAGAATAATAAGCGTTGGCACACAGAGGTCTTGTTCTCGTTCTCTCGTTCTGAAGCTTTTATTGTTGAGGAAGGGCTGCGGCCACACACAGTCTTCCTTCCCCACCACACAGTGTGCATTTGCCATTTAACTTGACCTGAACTAGGCTTTTTATTTGTCTCCATGGCCAAGAAATTTAATTTAGCTTCCGTGGATTTTTTGGCTTCTGTTCCAAAAACCACTTTCATGAATTCTTCATATTTTACTACAGAGATGTGTTTATGTATTTCTGTAATGCATAATATGAACATCAGTTTTGTTTTTGTTTTTTTGATGAAGATGTCTTGGACTAGATTCTCAAATTGTGTCCTGATTGCTGCAGGCCACTCAAACTTCTGAGACTTGACTGGCATGGGAGCGAGCCACCCAAGAGGGGCTCCCACCTAGAAGAAAACAAAAACAAATGTTGGACTTAACAGCTTAGTAGTATGCAAGTGTTACTTTAAGGAAATTTTTTTTCCTTAAGAAGCATTTTTTAAAGAGAACCACTTGAATTGAACTGAAATTGAATTGAGATTATTTTAATATTTTCTGGCATTCAGTGCCTATGAAAAAGTCTTTTTTGCTTTAAACAAGATATGCCCAAGAGGAACATGTTTTGTTCTGTTTTGCTTTTTAGTTTTCTTATTTTTGTAAATGCAATTAAAATTTTAAAATTACAGTTTACATTCAGTATGCTTTTGTATTAGTTTCAGATGTATAGCATAAAGGAACACTTCTGTTTAGCTTTTGTTTTTCTGGCCACAATTTAGAGGTTAATGCTCTTCCTCAGAGCATGATGGAACTATTATTTTAGAAAGATTAATGGGCCAGAAATCTGGAGTTCTGTCCAGCCAGTGCGGCTTTGGACTTGTGCCCCTCTCTGCTTAGGTGCTGGCCTGAGAGCTCGTGGTGTGTAATGTAAGGTCCTTTCCGCCCACCAGGGCCGAGATTCCATGTTAACTGAGAAAGGGAGTGCTGTCATTCTAGCTTGAAGGGGTCTCCTCGTGTGTCATAGGACCTCTGAGGACCGAATGTGGAGATTGGACTGAGAGAGTCATAAAAGAAATCAGAAATAAAGCAGACTTGAATCTTGGGGGCCAGTTATGAATTTCTTATCTGGATGTGGACCTCACAAAAGGCAGGCTGGTGCCAGTCCTGTCTTTCCTGCCTCTGTGTTCCCCCGAGGCCTGCTCAGCCCTGCAGATTAGACCTGCACAGACCAAAACGATGGCAGAGTTGTGCGGATCGATAAGATGGAACTTGATCCGTGGACCAGAGAGGCTCCTCACGGCTCCTCTTTCTAAGAGGACCTTGCGTTTACGGCCTAGCATCAGCTACTTCATATCTTGCTTGTATGTAAAGCATCTTGTGTTTATCATTAAAATTTTATCTGGTGGTTACGATGCTTGTTTTCTGGGTCAGATCTTGAATCCCTTTTCATTTGAGACAGCGGTGTTTGTGGTTACCTCATTCCCAATCAATGTTGTATTCGCCAGGCTTTCTCCAGTTATGTATCTCCAAGGAGCCTCTTAAAGAGACAGTGGCCACCTCATCGTTTCTTTCTCTTCTGCTCATCTTGTGTTTCTTATTTTTTTCCCCTCCTTTCTCTCTCTCTCTGTACACAAGTGGAATTTAGTTTGTATAGCTGGAGCTAAACTCTGTAACATTTTTGCATTTAAACCTATTAAATATATTTCATATACTTGATAGAGAGCAAAGACTCTTGGAAAATCTCTTGCTTCTTTCCATCCTCTCGATCCTGTGTGTAAATATTCCTGGTGCGGAATACTTACTGAGTCGTGCTGTTTAGGCCTGAACTCATTCTCATTCAGTTAGACGTTACTGACCCGATCTTGGTTCTTCCGTATTCTTCTTTTCACACGTACCCAGAGTAACCCTCAGCTGGTTGTTCACTCATAAACTCACCTGAGATACTCGAGTACCTATCAGGTGAGTGGGACCTGGCCCCTGCTTTACTTACTTGAGGCTTATTTTTCCAGCAGAGGACACACACACACCCCTTTGATCATTCATGTTTTGGTTCATCGGTCTTTGCTTCCCTTACTGTCTCATGGATGATAATTTCCAGTCACCTTTTCCTGATGTTCTAAGTCCTTTGAAATTTGTTTTCAACCTTCCCTATCCTCATTACTCTACTCAGCGTACCTTTGGATTTTTCCACACTTTTCAATTAGTTACTTCTGACCCTATCTTTTAAAAAATTGAATGTAATTTCCATACCATAAAATTCAGCCTTTTAAATTGTATGTCAGTGATTTGGGGTATATTTACAAGGTTGTTTAACCATCCGCCATTATCTGTGCGAACATTTGCATCAGCCCCAGAAGAAACCCCACCCCCATTCTTCAGTGGGCCTCAAGGCTTGTCCCTCCTGTGGGTGTCGCAGCTTTGAGCCCTCCCTACACCAACACCTGCCTTCTCCTGACTCCTGGAGATGTTGTCCGCTGCAGCTTACAGGGCATCGGACCGTGTGGCTTCACACTTTCCCTGAACGCTTTTGTTTTATGTTATCATTTTAACTTTACAGCTATGTATTTATCCAGTCCGTAAGCATCTTTCAAACCTGGAGGAGGGATGTAGTATTTCACTAAGTGCCCGCAGTGCTTACGCACCGTTTTGTCTGAAGTAAGCATTAAGACTTAATGAACAGGTGGTCCCTCCCCCAACCTGTTTTCTACACCATGTGGGGAATTGGAGAGATTCCTGATTTCTCTCGCCTGTTCTCTGATTTCTTAGTTTTTTCAACTTAAAATCATACAGTGTTAAACCTGGAGGCACTTTAGAGGTGAGCTATTCCAAAACCCTCATTTGTGCAAGGTGGCCGAGATGCGGAGAGGGCCAATGAGCCAGGCCGGGTGCGCCTGCCCCGCTGGGCTGCGCCCTGCAGGCCCACGCGCATAGGGCTGCTTTCTCCAACCCACTCTGCCACTCTGACTGACAGCTTGTCCTTACAGCGTCACTTTGGTTTTTCTTTTGTGGCATCTTTTCTCTTAAAAATAAAAGCAGCAGCCCTGGCTGGTGTGGCTCAGTCTATTGCATGCTGGCCTGCGAACCAAAGGGTCACCAGTTTGATTCTCAGTCAGGGCACATGCCTGGGTTGTGGGCTAGGTCTCCCAGTTGGGAGCGCATGAGAGACAACCACACACTGATGTTTCTCTCCCTCTCTTTCTCCCTCCCTTCCCTTCTCTCTAAAAATAAAGAAATAAAATCTTAAAAAAAATAAAAGCAATACAATCATGTTTTTGCAAAAACTGTTAGTGGAGAAAAGAAAGCCACCTAAATCTTTGCATGCTAACACAATCTGTTAACTTTTAGGTGTGTGTGGTTTATTTTTCAGTAGGCTTTATAATACATACTTTTACATTACATAATCACAGCCTACATTACATTTTTGGCCTTTTTCCCCCTTACTAAACTGATGCAGTTTTTTTCATGTTATTACATACTTGTCATTACATTCTTTGATTTGTTGCAAAAGCTCCTAGGATATAATTATATCCTAATTTTCTTACTTATTCCCAAGTACTGGACATTAAAAGTCATTTTTTTGTGTTTTGTTATACAATAGGAGTATTTTCTGTATAGAGATTTGCAGGATTTTCCCCTTGTTAGTGCTGTAAGTCTTTGTTATTTAAAAGCTATAAAACACCGGCTTATTATAGAAACTTCGAATTCCATAAAGTGTGTAGACCGAAGAGTGAGAGTCCTTCCATTGACCTCCCCGATGTCACTGTTTTCCTGGGCTAAGTCCCATAAGTGAAGTCAATGGATTTAGAAGAATGAATGTTTTAACTTTTCAGGTTACATTATTTTAAATTACCTCATAACAGTCAACTTCTTTCTAATTTAACCTTTTGGTTTGAAGTCTCTCAAACCATCTCTCAAGCCTGCTTCCCTGGATAAACCTCATTTCTATCAATACCATAAATGACCAGAGTACACACCCCTTTTTCACTGTCCAGTCTTATGTCCCTGAAGTCTGGCCTCCATCCCAGTCCCTCCACTGAGCCACACTCACAGGTCACATGTGGTCACACGCCCCACGGCCTCGGCACTGATTGATCTTATTGAGTGGACCCCTCTAAAAATGCAGAGACCATGCACTGAGCATCTTTGTGCCCCCAGAGCCTCATACCAATCCCAGCACACAGGAAACTCTGTGGGATGTGTGTATGGGTGGAAAACTCGCACTCCGGACACTCTGCACTCTCTGAGCTTCTCACCGCATCTCATCTCTGACTGGCCCAGCCCTCCTGCTCTGGCCCTTTGTCTGGCCGTCCTGTGCTTTCACTTGGTCCCTCAGTGGTGACATGCAGATTCCCAGGAAGTACCTGAGCCAGTTGCTTTCTTCGCTGGTTAGGTAAGTGCAGTTCCTTCAGCTGTGACTAAGTCATTCACACTTAGCCTTTACTTTGATTTTCCAGCTAAAATTTCCCATTTCTTTAACTCAAGAGAAATTTGTGTTCTAAAGCCACCAATCTCTTACACAATAAGCCATCTGTCTGTTTCTCTCCGAGTTCAGCCTCTGGCTGCATCTTCTCTGGGATCCGATGTCACTACTGAAATATACTGAGGTTCAGTGTGCACTTTCCTTGTATTTGGGAAAAAAGATGTTATCTAGAAAGTTTGTTGGTAATAAGTGGTTAGAAAGTGTGGCTTTCGTTTGTTTTATTTTGGTTTTTGTGGTGACAGCTCTGAGAATTTTAGAATGTTTTTCAAATTACGTTTATCATTGAGGAAAAAGAGTAGAAGAGATGAAATGAAAGTGCCCCTGACCTGTTTCTTGGTGCCTAGATGGTTCTCTTGCTCCCCCATTGCACTGTTGGAAGAGAGTCGAAACAGATGACATCATGAGTTCAGAAAGGTCACATTATAAAACCTGAGATGCAGACCTAGGTATAAGTTGCCAGAAGTTTATTTGCTTTACTGCCACCTAGTGAAGGAGCCCGTCGCAGGTGCAACTACAGGAGAAAGTTAACCCGGGGCGTGCCGGGGCGTGCCGGGGCCTCCCGGGGCCTCCGGCCAGTGGGCTCACCAGAAGCTTTTATCAGATGCCCAGGAGCGTGGCGGTGCTTTGCAGTGAACTCCCTCCTCACTCTCACTTAGGACTCTGAGTCCAAAGCGTGTCAGTTTGCACAAGGAAGCACACTTTTCTGTTTACGTTGTAAGACTGGCTTCCTTCCCCCACTTTTGGTTTAAAAAAATATCAGGCACCCTCCTTGTACTGAGGTTTCTTGCCCTTGTTTCCCTTTGATGTGACTGGCCTAAATTTTTAGGGTGCAGTCCCTGCCTTTTCCCCTGGAGCAGTGACTGTATCCTGGTTTCCCTCTACCAAGTGTGGCTGCAGGAAAAAGTGTATTGTTTAATGTTGCAAGATATTAGCACTCTTCTTTTGCAAAAAACGTTCAGTTGTCCCATTGGGTCTCACATGTTTTCATCCGTCTGCATTCCCTGTGAGGCAAACACGTCCCAGCAGACACACGGCACAACTGCGACAGCTCTCTCGGCAGCCAGGCGACCTCTGGATGTTGTGCTGGCTTTCACTTGTACTCTGTCCACACACCCCGGACATCAGAGTCGGGGGTGGGGGTTCCCAGTCTTCTGCAGACATGAGGCACAATTTGGAGCTTCTAGTTGATATATGAAAATTTGAATTCTGAGTATCTTGTTGGTTCAGTTCGCCTCACTGCACTTACGGTGCGAGTTATCATCGTTTACAACTAGAACTGTTAGAAATACCAGTTCAGACGTAGGGGTGCATCTGAGAGAACTTGGAATACATTGCTTTTAGCCATTTTTCTCCAGTTTCTCCAGTAATTAAAAAGGTGCCTTTGTACTGACCGTGTACCAGGCCAAAATATGGTTTTGATCTGAGATGGTGAGTCTTTGCCCTGAATTTTAAAATAGTTTCTAGTCAGGAGCTGAACGCCTCCAGGACAGTGTTTTAAACATTCTCTGGTTTCATGTGAGTGTGCATGAAATGGATCATGCCCAGGACTGTTGTGAGGCTTTTCAGGTAAGAGATGCTTTTTAACTACAGACCAGCGATGCAAGCTGAGTTAGGCAGATGTCACCCTGTATTTATACTTACTAAGGCCATACTTTCTGTCTTTCTCCTTTTTAAAAAAAGAACTTTTCCTCTTGACAGTTTCCCTTTCAACCTCGCTTCGTATTGATTTTGTGCTGTTGCTTATTATGACATCGGGCCGTTTCCCATAAGGAATTTGGTCATTACCCGTTAGGGACTTCTTTTTAAACTACTTTTATTTATTTTCTGCTTCGAGGTATACATGCTCTTCTGGTAAATAAGTCTGAGGTAAGATATTGATAAGAGATGAGATGAGAGGAGAGCATTGCATCTATTTCGTCCTTAATGAAGGAGCTCCAGAATACCCTTAATAAATACTGGTGAACTCACGGCTGCGTTTATCCATCTCTGGTTCTCCAAGGAATAATGGGAAGGGCCACAGCCCCAGCAACTCTGCATAATCATCATTGACTCGGGCTCTATTGATTGTGATTAACCAAGATGTATGGAAAGCAGTTTTAAGTGTGTAGTGCATGTATCTCGTAAGGTCCATTAAGATGTTCATTATTTTTCAATTGATGCGTCTTAAGCTGCACTTGGTGTTTGTAGGAGTGCATTTTCACAAAAAGATGGCACTTTGGGATTGAGTTCATTTTGTTAATTGCATAATACAACACAGTCATGTTTCACAGAAAATAGTAAATACTCTTAATTTCATTGATTTGTAATTTTTGGTATTAGTAATGAAAGTATGGAGTCTGTAAATAGTTCTTAAAGCCTCCACATATTAAGGGAATAAATGTTTCTTGAAACATGGGTGCTGTAGTTTTTAGGGGCCTCTGCCTAATTGCCCTGTAGGCTTTAAGCCACTTCATCTTGTGAGTTGAAGTCAGGAGATTCACCCCTTCACCATTAACAAGCACAGACGGGCACTGCAGACACCCCTCGTGCTCACAGCTGACCGAGGGATACGGTGGTAGGCAGTTGCAGAATGGCAGAGGGGTCTCGAGGAGGGCACCAGCACACACTGGAGGCAGCTTGTACAGGCTCAGTGGCAGCCTGGGTTCCTCCTGGGAAGTGACCTCTCCCCCAAGGCTGGAAGGACGATGAGGGGTTGGCCAGGTAGAGTTTAGGATGGGGCAGAGATGCAGATGACTTGTACATTTGCTGCCACTCCCCCTCCAAACCGGCACCGGGCATTGGTGACCGTGACAGCACTTACTGTTCTGGTGATCTGGGTGGAATACGGCTTCAGAATCCTTCTCCACAAAGGCTCTAGGCAGCTACTCCCAGTTGGTTGGATTCGGCACACAAGGGAAACCATTGTGCTGTTCCTGGTCTGAGACCTCATTCCAAGGCTCCTTTTGGCTGCTGTGAGTACCTGAGCAGAGTAAAATCGTGACTTCATCAGGGGGTGGCTACGTGAGTGTGGCCCTGTGGGGCGAAGTTTTACCACCTGTCCCCTGTGTCTCCCCACCTCACCTGTGCCGCAGGTGTGGGAGGCGCCGCTGCACCTGCTAGTCACACTTCTTCCAGCGTCCTGAGCTTTCCGTTGTCATGGGCTTCTCGCCTTCTGGCCGAGATGCAGCAGTAGAGTGGACAGGGTAGGGTCAGCAGGGACTGTGTCCCACAAGCATGAGTCACACTGTCAAAAATAATAAATTCCTTATATTGCACTCAAATGGGGATGGCTCTTAAAAGCTGCATTTGTCGAAAGACACCGTCATCTGAGGAGGTGGAATGGCTCAGTGGCTGAGCAGCAGATTGAAAAAAGCCCAAAAACCTGTTGTGATCCCAGCTGTGCCGCTAAAATGTTTCTTGTGACCTTGGGTAAGTCACTTAGCCTTACTTCCAGCATTCTTAAACCAAAACAACCCCCAGGTTATTATGAACAGCCTTGAAAAAATTGTTTTTAGCAAAGAAGCACTGGCACCTGAAAGCAAAATGGAACCATGCCCCCACCTCTTCCACCCCGGCCTGACGTTTATGCCTGGAGAAGGAAGGCCGAAGGTTGTTTTTAGCGGTATGTCTTCTTTTTCTTCCGGTCTTTTAGTCCAAATCAGTAGCCTGTTTATTGGAAACACTAGTTAATGAAAGCTTTTTGGTGATAAATCATTTTAAGTTGGCAATTGCTCTGGTGTGCTGAGCTCTAGAGAGGCTCTATTCCCTTTCTTCCAACAGAAAGTCAGCTGTGGTCTCTGACCTGTTTATTCGGAGGTAAGCTCAGCCTTGCCAAGTGTGAAAAGTGATGGAGAAGGCGTACAGTTCCATGGCCCGTGTCATGGGCTGGGACATCTGTCCTCGTCTGGAAGAGGCTGCCTCTTCAGTTTTTCTTTAGGTTCTTACATCAGCTCACATATTAGTCGCAGTTGTACTTTACACAGGCACTAATTAGAGAGCCATCAGCGTTGGGGTCCAAAGGCTTACTGACAATGCAACTGTCATAGTGGTGTCTTAATTGGTTGAGTGTCATTGTCATTAGGCAGCGATAAAGACATCTGGAGCTCTGGAGAGAAATCAGCCTCTTTCCCTACCTCGCTTTGCTGTCTGTTCTTGCTGCTCCTGGCCAAGGCTGGTTAAGTGCTTTTAGATCGCGTTTAGGCTTTTGGTCCAGGCCCCTCTGCCCCAACCAGTGCTTTACCCTGCGAAGGGTCTGTTTCTTTAGTGTTGAGTTAGATTGCCACCGCGGCTTTCACCGCGTTAGGTTTTAGAACCTACAGCTGAGTCATCACACAGTACCTGCTGAAATAGGCTATTTATTCTCTGTTCTCATCATAAAAGAGACATAAAGTCTCTTATAGCTTGCTTCCTGAGTCATTTGGCAGCAAAACGTTTGTGTTATCATGCTCTTTGGCCGTGAAGAATAGAGTTAATTTAAATGGTTATCTATGGGAAATTTCATGTTTACTGAGATCATTTAACTTATCCTGTGTTTTATTGAGATGTTTTATTTTATTTTAAAATTTTTATTTATATACTTTTAAAGAGAGGGGAATAGAAGGAGGAAGAGAGAGAGACAACCATCAATGTGTGAGAGAAACAGGGATCTGTTGCCCCACTGGGGACCTGGCCCACAATCAGGTGTGTGCCCTGACTGGGAATTGAACCGGTGACCTTTCAGTTCACAGGCCAGCACTCAGTCCCCTGAGCCACACCAGCCAGGGCTTATTGAGATATTTTCATCAGTTTGGAAACACATGCGAAAAGTCTAATACATGTTAGCGTGTGTGTTCTGGGTGTCTCTCTGACCATTAGCACTGGCAGGTGGGCAGTAGATACAAAAGGAGGTGCCACTTGCACCACTTGAGTCGTTACTTGTGGACATCCCCTTTCAGTCACCGTTTGTTTATTATTAGCTGTGTACAAGGCACTCTGGTGGAGGCTATAGCACTGAGATACAGCCTTCACGCGGACTTTACAGTCAGATTGAAGGGGCATCACACTTCACAGTGAATGCCATTTCTTCAGATGGGGGCATAGTAGTTGAGTCAGAAGGCTTCATGGAGGAGGAGGGCCTGAGGAGTTGGTTGGCTTGGGGCAGGTTAGAGGTTCTCAACCTTTGCCGCACACTGGAAACATGGACACCTGGTCCCGCCCCCAGAGAGTCAGATTTAATTGACCTGGGGTGTGCTTGGATATTGGGAGGCTTCAAAGCATCCCAGGTGGTTCTGTAATGTGCAGTCAAGATTGACACCCACTGGGCAGGGTGGTAGGGAGGGAAGGCGCTCCGAAAAGGTGGATACTGTACGCCGAGGTCCAGAGGCGAGAGTGTTTGGAAACTAGTGAATGGCAGGCCTGTCTGGGGGCCAGCTCATGCTAAGGAAGAGTAAACAAGGCTGGGAGGAGGCGTGGACACTAGTCTGTGGAGTGTTCCTAGTGCTAGGCTAGCAATTAAACCTTCATTCCATAAGGTGTCCAGGCCTAAGTGTTGTATTTACAGAGGGCTTCCCAGGTGTCCAGTGCTCTTCCAGTATGACTGTTCGAGTTGCTGCATCCACAGCCGTGAACAAGACCCAGCCCCCGACCGCAGAAGCTTGTAGGTTTGCAGGGGAGATGCACAGTCAGATGATCCATCTCTCTCTCTCTCTCTCTCTCTCTCTCTCTCTCTCTCTCTCTTTCTCTCTCTCTCTCTCACACACACACACACACAGTTGCCACGAGAGTGAGTCTAGGCTGCTCTCATGGTGTGGATCATGGCGTAGTGTGGGGAGAAAGGGAGAGTGATTCGTGGAGTCAGGTATTTCTGAGTTGGCCTGTGCGGGGTTGACTAGAGGTGGGAGAGGCTCAGCAGTAGCGGGGCTGCCGTGCTACGTCTCTCATGAGGGGCGGGGGGATTTAGACTCCAGGGGCATTCCTGAGAGTGAGAAAAGAAAGGACACGGTGATTTAAATGTTATACCACAGTGTGGGTGGTGGGCAAAAACAGAAACCCCACTGGCAAAAATAAGGAATTCAGCAGCAGGCTGGTTTGGGAGTGAACTGAGCGTTCTGAGGAGAACGTACATTTAGCTTTGGGCACGTGAAGGTGCAGCTTCGTGGCCGAAAAGGCCCGTCAGGAGCCCGAGAGAGATGACTGCTGCGCCCTTCTCTGTGGCATCTCGGCACTCCCTCCTCTTCCCCAAGGAGTTCGGGCGAGCGGCACGTAGCCCTTCACAGCTCACTGATGTGCCTTCTGGTAGTTCCCCATGTCGTGCGTGCTGTCGCTTTGCCTGGGAACCCGTTGTGTAAAGGGGACTGGGGATCGGGTGGAGCTCGGCCCCCGAAATTCTCTCCTCTGTGCCCCCCGCCCCCACCGTGGCCCCTAAGGGCTGCCACCAAGGACCACTTGAAGATCACTCGTGTGGTCCCATCCGCAGGCAATAAAAAACAGAATGACCAAGCCTGGTGGAAAGGAAGTACATTTTCCTGGTCTGTGCGCTGCTTTTTCTCCAAATTCCTTAGTTCTCTGACCCCTGAAATTCTCTTTTTCTCTCACTCACCTCTGAATTTCTGACAGACATAGCTATGCTTTTCACCTTTCTTCCCTGAATTGGCTAGTTACTTTCATTTCGAATTTAACCTTAAGAATCTACGCACAGGAGTTCACCAGGGCGGGGCACCCCAGTCGCTGGGTTGTGAGGTTGTATGTCGGGGCGGGGTCCGAGAAGGAACAATGGCGCTTGCTCTGCTCTCGGTAGGACCTCAGACCCTTCCGCCACTTTCTGCAAGCCAACTGGGCCCCTCTGGCACCAATTCTGGTGTGGGTGGGCCCGTGCACCCCGTGGGGCCTTCCTTTTCAGTCAGTGCCCCAAAGCTCTACTTCCCGGTGCTAGAACCCTGAGTTTCTCAAAGTGCCTTCACAATGGCCGCCTCGCTGGGTCTGCTGGTCCACCAGCCACCGCCACTTGTGCGCCCAGGGTCTGCCTGCTGCGGACTTGCGCATCCCGCCCCCCTCCCGTTTGCTCAGCTCTCAGCTCCATGTCCCTCGCCCGGCCCAACTCCACCCCTGCTACTGGTCTGGATGAACGTGTCTATTTTTAAATTCTTGGGTGTCCGACTTCTATACACTTCAATTTTCTGTCAGTTCTGGTTGTTATTTTGCTTCTCTATTGTCCCTATCTTGGCTGTGCTAGGAGACACAGTGCGTCTACCTATGCCTCCATCTTGGCCGGAAGTCCTAAGGCCCCGCCCCTCACTACAGGAGCTCAACGAGACCAAAAAAAAGAGAAAAAAAAACCCAGCAAAAAGATGGCTCAAACAGAAGAATTGAAAGTCCTAGAACCCATCCTTTTAAGCGACCAAGAGATAGCCAACCTGTCAGATGCACAGTTTAAAGCACTGGTGATCAGGATACTCACAGAATTGGTTGATTTTGGTTGCAAATTAGATGAAAAAATGCAGGCTACAGTAAGTTTAATGAAGAAAGATGCACAGGGAACCAATAGTGATGGAATGAAAGATGGGTCTCACATCAGTGGAGCGGAGCAGAAGGAAGAACAAAATATACAACCAGAAAAGAATGAAGAAATAAGAATTCAAAACAATGAGGAGAGGCTTAGGAACCTCTGGGACAGCTTTAAACGTTCCAACATCCGAATTATAGGGGTACCAGAAGGAGAAGAGGAAAAGCAACAAGTAGAAAAGATATTTGAACAAATAATAAAGGAGAACTTCCAATCTGGCAAAGGAAGTAGACTTTCAGGAAGTCCAGGAAGCTCAGAGAGTCCCAAAG
>CM052546.1:60457276-60533309 GCA_028533065.1 Trachops cirrhosus | reverse complement strand
TAATAGGACAACTATAATAGCATAATCAATAAAATATATTTAAAAAAAAAAGAAAAAGAATCTACGCACAGTTTAGAAACCCAAGCATGTCTTCTCTGCTTAGTATCTCTAGCTAAGCAAGTGGCCTTACCAGGGGTCACCTGCATCATTTTCCGGACGTCTGGGTGCACCCAGGAGTGTTGGTGTAGTGGGGTACGTGTGCTCGCCCAGGGCCCTCGATAGGAAGGGCCATCTGGAACGCAGCTTGCAGGGGGCCCTGGGTGCCAGCAGCCATGCGCTGGCCACCGGGCTGTGACTGGCTGCCTTTGCTTGTGCACCGCCAGGCTAATGACGCTTGTGAGTGTTCCTGTGTCCTGGAGGACCAGTGGTCACGCAGAGGCTCGCCAGTCCAGTCTTAGAAAGCACATGGCTCTTACATGGCTCCCAGCTGCTGCCTGCAGGGAGAGAGTCTCCAGCCTGGAGAGTTTGTGACAGAATGACCTGTGAATTACACAATGCACGTATTTACTGTCAACTAACAGTTTGAGAGAAAGGCTGCTTACTACATTTAGTAAATGAAGCACTCCTAAATCAGACCACTGATTCTCAATAGTTTCTCTATTAAGAAATCTCACATGAGAAATTGATCTATAACTGCTTCATAATGAATTGTGCCATAGATTTCAGTAATAAATAAATCTCAGAGATTATCTCGTTCGACGCTATGCTTTAAGGTGGGATCAGAGAAACCCTGAGAGAGCAATGTCCTGGGCCTCAGAAGGACTGTGGACGCCTTCACTCGTCTGTCTTGGTGTTCGTGTGAGTACATCTTGAGACTCTTAAAACAGCTCTAGCACGCCTCCCCACAGTTGATTGACGTGTTGACTTGAGCCCTCCGTAGCAGATGTCAGGAACTTAGTGCAAATGCCCCAGTGGCAGTCAGGCACCACCTCCTCAGCTGGCCAGTCCATTTTCCCAGGGGCCTCGAGTCTGAGCCGGTCCTGGCCCTGCCTCAGCGTCGATGGAGAGCATCCTTTGTTGGAGTGGCAGCAGCCGTAGCAGAGAGTGAGGGCTTCTGTTTTCTAAGTGGGCAACACTGGGAGTGTCATGTGTTTTGGCAAGGGCTTTTCATGAGAAGGCAGCATTGTCTGGCTGCTAAAGGCAAGACTTAATTGTTTCAGCAAATCAATTAGTCTTTAGGGACTTTAATCAGTCAAATCTGATGCATGGATGAGGTATTAGAGAGCTTGGGCCTGTAAGGCCATTAGTCCTTGGTTTCTCTCCTCTCTGCTTGTCTTTCTTATGTGTTTATGTATGTGAATACCATGGCTTCTACAAATTTCTGCTAGTGATCTCTTTACTGGGAGAACTTAAGGCAGCAGGTGGGTTATAACAGTGTAGAAGGAAAAACAAGGGGATCTCGACACCCACGGTCCGTAGTGTGGTGCTGTCTTCTGGGGTGTCGGCACTGTGCTTTGAGAACGTGAAGGGTGCGTGCCAGCCAGCTGACACCTTCCCTGGCAGGGTCGCTCACCCACCAGTGTGGCGGGAGGGGCTCCACACCCACTGGATCGTGCCCCTCTGCTGTTCTGAGGCTCTCCCCATCGTCTCCACTGTGGCTCTGCTCTTCCATCCCCACTTGGAACCAACTATGTCCTTCTTTTCCAGATACACATCAGGGGACGTGAGGGTGTGGGACACCCGCACCTGGGACTACATGGCCCCCTTCCTGGACTCGGTGTATGAGGAGGACGAGCCTGGAATGCAGCCATATGTCTCCTTTGTGAGGATAAACAGCTCGCTGGCGGTGGCAGCTTATGAGGATGGTAAGTAACCACAACCCTCCTCTCTATTAAGGGAAAAAAAGGCTTTACAGAAATTAAGCAGCTGTGGCCGGCTCCCCCCTGTAATCCCTCCATACGTACACGTGGGCACACATACATGTTCACACACACATACTCAGTCTTGCCTTTTTGTGAAGAAGTTGGCCAATCACCCTCAATGCATTAGTGGGCATTGGAACACAGCGCCCATTAAAACTGGCGTTTAACTCCTGCTGGAGCTGACGGGCTGTGCGCGGGTGCCAGACTCGAGGCTGGCCAAGCCATCTTAAGCAAATAACTTGTTTGGTGTAAAATATTAAATATACTTGGCCTACTTTTCCTTTAGTCTCTGCCTACTCCAAAGGGAACAGTGAAGAGGAGAAGACATAGATAATCTATTGACAGATACAAAAACAGAAAAAAAAGTCAGCACCTCCTTTTTCCTGGCACTGACACCCATACGAGGTAGTTCATGGTGATACGTTGTCTCCCTGGGGCTGATTTTCGGGTATGTGCACCTGTGGGTTACAGACATGGCTAAGAGCAGCCTACGACAGAAACACTCGACGGTGCATAGCTAAGAGGGATGGCGGTTTCGACGGCCATGGATGTGCTAGACTCTTACCTCATGCCCCTAGCTTCCGCTGTAGTGTCAAGTTTGAACTTCCAAAGCTGTGTTTTCCCACTGGCCCGAAAGTTGGATCACAAAACATTTCTGAACGTTAGTGTTCCCATCACGGCAGCGCTGCTGGTCTGAGAGTCAGCGCAGCGTGGCCGGTGGGCCCAGGTGGACAAGACGGCGGTAAAGTGCGTAACGGGGACTTTTCTGTGCCTATGCCATTGGGAAAAAAATAGAAATCAGGGCTGAGACCCAAATATTTTCATTTTATGATTTTAACAAAATGCCGGCCGTGTCCTTCCCGGGTTCGAGTCCTGCTCTGGGGATATTCCCACTCTAGGTACAACCTACTCTACTTCCACGGCTGCATGTTTACACTGAGACCTCTGGTTTGTCTTGAATTCCTGTTGGTATTCGGGTTGTTTCTTTGATGAGAGCTCTTGTGTTTTCCTGCCTCTCCGTCCCCGAGTTGTTTTACCAGTCTGATTGGGGCTGTTACTATTTCCAAGATGAATAACAACGTCTCACATCCCCCCCAGACCTCAGGTGGCATTCTTTGGTTTCACTTTGGTTTAACAGATTGTCGCTGTGATATTTATACCGACGTATTTGTAAATAGCTATTCCTGGGCAAAGATAGATCGGAATAATCAAATGTTCACTTCTACACTGCTCCTTTCCAGGAGCAGTGAGCAGGCACTTAGGCACAACAGGGCAGAAAGGAAACTTACCTTGTGGGGTCTGCCATGTAAAATTTGTAACTGTGCCCCACAGAAGAGGAGAATTAGAAAATAGAATGTGTTAATGAACTTCAGCCCCCCTGGTTGTGCCAGAGGGAAGCTCTGTAGCTGTTGAGACCCCTTGCTGGTCTGCACACACAGGACGCAGGTCCAGAGGGGAGAGGGAACCTGCTTTGGGAGACAGTGAGTCACCCCTGCAGTCTCCTTGTCCTTCAGGAACACTGCACACCCACCTGGGGTGTTGAGGTTTGGCAAGGTGATCCACAGTTGTGATTTTTTGAATTCCAACCCACTGGCCTCATATTTCTTCTGCCTTGTTTCCGATTGTCAGCACTGGCCATCCTCCAGTTTGATTTTACCACTAATTGTGTTGCACGTTACCATACCGAAATGAATCAAATCAAAATGCTTTTCCTGGAGCATTAGATAAAGCAGGCGAAGGTTCTGTGTAATGAGCAGATGCTGCTAATGCAGGGACAGTGGGAGACCTTGCCAGGACTCCATCTGCTCCATGCTTGCCTGCCTCTGGCTCGGAGCCACAGCATCAGGGAGCGGCAGCATACTGGAAGCCCACTCCCGTTGGCGGAGTGTGTCTGGAGAACTCGCTCTTTGGAGGGAAGTGAGATGACACACTTATAGGTGCAAAGTTCTTATTTGTCCCCCCTCCATGGGGGGAGGAGAGACGAGGCCCAGTGCATGTTAGCATGTGGGGGCCTAGATGGGGCCCCTACAGCCGTCTTCCTGCGGTGCCGTGGAGCAAGGCAGACGGCTCAGCCACCTCTGTGGCTCTCCCAATGCAGCCATCTGAGCCACGTGCTCCATGGTCCGGGGCCCTGCTGCCCAGGGCTGCCGTGACTGCTTTCTCACTCACCGACATGCTGACAGCGGACGGAAGCGGGACTCTCCAAGCTCCTCTGCAGCGGAGAGCAGTGGGGCTGCATTTCAGTTAGGCAGCCACTGGGACAAATGTTATGTTTAGAACAGATCAGTTCTGGATAATTTCACGTATGTTTCTCGTTTGTATGTGGCTGACAACATTTGAATGTATTGCTTTAACCTCTGAACGCAGCATTCAGTGCCCTGCCGTCCCCAGTCGAAATGGAAGAGGATTGATAACTCACTGAAGCACTGCTGGGAGACAGTCAGGCAACTGGCCGTGGCTTGTGGAGAGTTTTGTTGTTTTTTATTTCAAGACTTTTCTTTTCTGGTCATTTTTCTCTTAGAACTTTCAATAATCAGTTCTTTCCTGAAACCTTTGCCTGCTGTGCTTATTAGCTTTAAGAGACATATTCAGACTCTCAGTGAGCAAAACAAATGGGACAACTTTCTGACAAAAACAAACAAAAAAATACCCAGTGCAGTCCTTTTAAAAGATGAGATATATGAGTAAATTTAAACAATTTCTTAACACTAGGAATGCCCACATTTTAAAGCCATTGAGAGTGGAATCAAAATTGAAACACAGAGCTCTGAACTGAGATGGCTCCTTCTGTGTGGGGGAAGTATTTCTTAAGGCACTGAACCTCAAAGTCGACTGCCACCTGGTGCGGACTAGGGCACTGGGTTTCATAAGGAAGCCGTAGGAACTGTGTTTCCGTGACGGAGGAAGTTGCGGAACAGAAACGCTGTTTGAAAGGTTTTTCCGTTCTCGGGAAGAGGAGTTTGAAATGCTGCTGGTCTGACGTCTGCTGACGGCCGCTGAGTCTGACCACGCGCTGCCGCGGACAGGGCGGTGCGCCTCAGGTGGGGGCCCATGGGCGCAGTCGTGCATGTGGGCTGTGAGGCTTTTAGGAGGACATTTCAGATCTGTGTGTTGGTTAGACCAGTCTAAAAATGGTAAAAACAATCTGGATCTTTTGACTTTGCAACAGCCCATGCCGCGAGGTCTCAGTGTTTGAATTTGCATTCGGTAGTCACAGGCTGTCGGCACAGAGGTCCCCTACATGCCTCTCAATGCTTTGTTTTTCACACCTAGGGTGCACAGACGAACTCTTAGAGGTCTGCAAGCTCTCAACTTTAAAGAACACTGGAGAGGGGAGTTCTCACGTGGTGGGTGCAGACTAACAGGATCGATTTCTAGTATGACTATGAAGTTTTGACGTTATTAGTGAAAATAATCTAAAATATTTCTTTTCATGCAGAGAAAACATGGCACATGGATACAAGGTTTGGTGTTAATCCTTTGGTTTATTGTATGGTTTTACCTAAAACTGAGTTTGAGTGAGATGCTGTGTGGTACATGAATTCAAAGTAGCTGTCTGTCTTATTACAGTTAAGCTTAAAAATGGAAAGGAACCGTAAATAGCACAGGGAAGCCTTGGGAAGATAGCTGAGATTCGAGAAATAAGTTGTCCAAGTTCTTAATGTAGCTAATGAAAACCAAGCATGAGTTTGTTTTTTGGAAGAAAATTAATAAAATTTTAAGTCAGAATTTAATTTCCTTTTCAATACTTACAATTTTGGTTGTAGCATTTATTCCATTCTAAACCCCAGGGTTTTTGTAAAGCAGGAATAAGTATATTTATGGAATGTATTCTTGTTTTAAAAGCACAATGTGCCTTCTTTTGAGACAGGCACATAGGGTAGGAAGGCAGCCCAGCGAGGCCAGGGATGGGTGGAGCAGGAGGTCTAGGTGTTCGGGAGGTTGGCAACAGGCAGGGAGCTTGAGCAGGTACGTGTACTGAGGGTGCTGGGAGCCAGTTTTCTTATTATTGGGGAAGGGAGGTGCAGCTATGGAAAGCAGGTAGTCAGAATGAACCCTGTGGGGCCAGATTGGAATAGGAGGTGTCTGTAGAATTCTGATTTTCAATACAGACAGAGAAGTACATGGAGGTATGTGTGTGTGTGTTTGTGTACACACATGTCCACATGTGTTCTAGCTTTGTAGCTTAGAAGGTGTAGACGCAGTAACAGCCCAGAGGGGATTACCACAGTGAGTATTCGGATCTTGAAAATATCACTGTCCACTGAAAGGGGCCAAGGCCACTGGCAGAAAGGCTGGCTCCAGGCCTGGGGCAGAGATAAGCTCCAAATATTTGGAACTTAAACTACTTACTTCTTCTAAACAACAAAAGGTATTAGGAAACATTCTGAACTGAATGGAAATGAAAAACAGTATATCAGAGTGTATGGGATGCAGCTAAAGCAGTGTTTAGAGGGAAATTCATAGCATCAAGTGCTTCTCTCAAATCAGCATTGTAACTTTTTTACCTTAAGAAACTAGAAGAAGAAGAGAAAATTTTAAAAAATCTAAGTGTAAGGAATAAAGTAGTGAAGCTAAGAGCAGAAACCAATGAAATAGATGAGAGAGAAAAAACAATACAGAAAAATCAGTGGAACAGAAAACTTGTTCCTTTAAAAATCAATCATTTAATAAACCCTAGCCAGAGTGATCAGGAAAAAAAGAAAAGAAATTAATAACCAGCATCAGGAATGTAAGAGGGGAACGTCATTACAGATACTACTAATGGTAAAAGGACTATAATGAAATATTCAAACAACTTTATGCCAGTACATTAAACCAGTTAGATGAAATGGATAAACTGATTTTTGAAAGACACAAACTCCCAAGAGTCACTTAAAAAGAACTAGAAAAACTAAATAGCTCTATTTTTATTTAAAAATTGAATTTGTAATTTATAAGTCTTACACAAAGAAAGCAGCAAGCTCAGTGGCTTTACTGGTGAATTCTACCACACATTCAAGGTAGAAATGCCAACTTCATACACTTCTGTAAAAATAAGCTAGGAGGAAATTTCCCAACTCAGCTCATGAAGCCAACATTACCTTGATGCTAAAACTAAATAAAGAGGAAAAAGAATAACAGGTACATGAAAATAAGTAAACTACATATTGATATTCCTCATGAATATAGATGTAAAAATCCTCAGTGAAATAAATTGGACCCTGCAATACATTAAAAAGGTGATATATCATACCCAGTTAGTATTCACCTCAGGAATTCAAGGTTAGTTTAACATTTGAAAATCAGTAAGTATAACTCATATTTATAGACTGTAAAGAAAAACCATATGATCATCTCAATGAAACAAAAAATGTTTGAAAAAAACCCATTTGTGTTCATGACGATAACTCTTAGCTAATTGACATAGAAGGAACTTCCTACATCAGCTTGAGAGGATCTGTGAAAAACCCGGAGCTCATTTTATGGTGAATGGCAAAAGGCAATACTTTCCCTCCAAGGTTGGAGACAAGGCGAAGGAAGATGTTCACTTTCACTACTATTATTTAACACTGTACTTGCCTTACTATGTAGTGCAGTAGTAATATTTTGATATTGCATCGAAATATAAGATGCTGGGTGATAAATTCAGCAAATTATGTTTGCCTATATGCTGAAAATATTCCTGAGAGAAATTAAGGAGCACCCAAATAAATGGAGAGAGTCGCTATGTTCATGAAAGATCGAATGTTGGTAAGATAGCAACTCTTCCCCAGTTGATCTAGAGACTCAATCCAATCTCAGTCAAAATCCCTGCAGGCTTTTGGGGGGAGAAAATGATATGCTGGTTCTAAAATTTAAAATCTAAAAAAAGTGTAGGGCCAAGAACAGGCAAGAAGAATTTTACAACCATAGCATGAAGTGTGAGGACTCAGCTTACCGGATTTCAGACTCACTGTAAAACCACGGTAACTGGCACTGGGGTACCGGCTCGAGGGGGCCCTGTAGTCGAGGGGATGGAGTGATGTCCAGAGGAAAGACCCACCAAAGGGGTTTTACAAGGATGCCAAGAGAATTCAATGAAGAAATGGTCATCTTTTCAACAAATGATGTTGAGGCAAGCAGGTATCTGTATGGCTTTTCCTCCCCACCCATGAACCTTACTTTTTTTTCATGTCATAGGAAAGCAGACTGAAAACATTATAGACATAAATGTATATATGCATGTATATACATAGGTGTATACACACACACACAAACACAGGTTATGTATATATAGACTTAAATGTAAATATATATACATACATATGTACACATGTATGTAAAATAATATAGCAAGCAGGTATCTATATGCCTTTTCCTCCTCACCCATGAACCTTACTTCATGTCATAGGAAAGGGAACTGAAAACAGATTGTAGACCTAAATGTAAATATGTATATATATGATAGTACCAAATCCTCAGTTTTGAGCATCCCCTGGGGGACGTGGAACATATTCCCCGTGGATGAGGGGGACCACTGCACTCTGAATCACTCCTCTTCCTCGCTTCTGTCTCTGGTCTCTACTCCAGGCGGGACTGAAAGAGCAGGAGTGGGCCACATTTCGAAAGGGCCTCCTGGGGCAGCACCTCTCTCCAGCCCTCCCCTCCAAGGCCATGAAAGGCTTTTCTGCATAATTTTAAGAGTTTGACTTATGATCTCTGACGTGAAGACCTAGACTTGCTCATTTCCTAGGAGTTCTAAGAATTTATTGTGCCACCCTGCTAATATTGAGCAACAGCTAGCGCCTGGCTCTGGGTTTCTAAATATCATTAATTCTTCAGAAAAAGGAACCAGGGCCAGGGCATGACCTTGGTCATCGTGTGAGGCCAGAAGGTAAGGATGTTGAAAAATAAAATGTGGGAAGGGGCAGCTTCTATTTATAGGACGACAGGACGAAACTGGAGCTCCTAGCAGCCAAATCAGTGACACTTTGAGTAACAAAATATGATGATAGCAATGGATTATAACCTATAGAATGAAGTAAATATCTGTGAGTCCATACTGAGATGTAAATAGTTTCTCCTTATAGCAGCATTTCAGTTAATATATGGAGACGGGACCAGAAAATAGAAAACATTTGGCAAGCACCACAATGTTAATCATCACAGGCAGGAATCATCAGTGGAAACTAAAATCAGTGTGATGAGAAACAAGACATTTGCATGGCCTCAAACTGTCTCTCCAAAGAGAAAGATAGTGACTTTACGGTGGGGAAGCCTAGCAGTGCCACCTGAGCCACGTGATGGAGGTTGTCAGTACCAGGCAGGAGGCAGTGACGTCCTGTGCCTGCTGATGTCACACCCTGGAAAGACACAACCTTACCTCTGTGCTGTTTTCGCCCAAAATGCATGACTAGATATTAAACATGAGTGAACATCAGACAATGAGAAGCCTTCTACGAGGTAAGTGTGCAGTACTCTTCAAGTGTCAAGGTCATGAAAGGACAAAGAAGGACAGAATTGTCCCCGTCGGGGTGGGTGAAGGAGACATGACAATAAAATGCAATGTGGAGGTCTGGATCCTGGACCAAAAAAAGGGTGCTGTGAGGACAGTTGATGAACTTCAGATAAAATCTGTAGGTGAAGCATTGTATCATCTTAAATTTCTGGCTCTGATCGTGCGGCCCTGGTCAGGTAACGTGCCAGCATTCCGGAAGCTGGGTGAGGGTGTGCTGTGGCTCTTCACATAATCGCTGCCATTTTTTGGTAAGTCTGAGATGTTTTAAAATTAAAAAAAGAATATTAGATTATTAAGCAAGATTAGATTCTTTTTCTCATGGGAAATGAGTGTGATGCATCTATATGTTAAATGATTACTCAGGAAAAAAACGTTCTGTTCCCTTCCTGTGTCTGGCTGAGCTGGGGGCCTGAGCTTGGAAACTGTCCTTCTGGTGAGGATCACACAGCTCCAAGCCCTCAAGCACGCTCTGTTTCTGCATCTTGCTGCTTATCCCCCCCACCTCCCCTTTTTTAAAATGCACAGTAGTGAGTATCTAATCTGTAGTGTTTAGTTTCCAAAGAACACTTTTTTAAAAAATGATGTAACCACTTTATTAAAAAATGTCAATATTTAGAAGTATGCTGAAAATTACATTTTGGGGCACAACTTAAAACTTACAATAAAACAGTCATTGTTGGTTTTATAATGTGAATGGGAGACCTAGGTTTTTAAAATTATTTTAGTCTGAAGACCACTGGTTTTGAGGCAGGTGGCCAGGGGTCTGGAGTTCAGGAGAGAACTCTGTGTTGGGTCCTAGTGGTCCTCCTCACGTGGAGGGAGCCAGAGCCTTGGTCCACACGGGCAGCGTGGCCCTGGCAAAACCCGCCTGTGAGCTGGGGAGAGCGGCCCTGGAGTCCGGATGCCTCAGTGAGAGGTCGGATGCCTGTGGGTTCCATTTCCTCATTCTTACTTGGTTTCACACAACTCAGAACTGACTGCTGTTTTGCCATAATCTAAGTTTTTACATATGGAGTTTTTTCTTTTTTGTGTGAGCCATTTAATACTTTTATTGAAAGGGAATTGATAGTATGGTTTTAAGGTCTTTTGAGGATTTGGTATGGGGTTTCTAAAAGCTGCAAAATGTCATTCCTGGAATTTGCCTTGTAAACTAGCTTCTTGTGAGAAGTCGCTTTGTGGTGTAGCTACTGGAAACATTTGTAAACACAAGTAATATTTTTCACTTTTACAAAGTATTAGTTTTGTTACTGATACCCTTTCAAATTATTGTTCTTAAAAACCCTGTTATTGTGGTACAGAACAGTATGATGAGTCCCCTCAGACTTACTCATCGCTCAACTTCAACAGTTACCAGTATCATTCCTACGTTATGTTTCTAAATATTATAGTTATGTCAGTCAACATATGAATGCAGCTATTTTTGAAGATAGACACATTTTCTCTTTAGCAGTAGGCAGTATTTGAGAAAGAGAGAAAAGAGAGAGAGAGAGAAGAGGAGAGAGAGAGACAACAAGGAGGCTAAGACTGCACGCCCCGCTGGCCCAGGCCCCTTGCTGGGCCGCCCTGCCCCGCCTGGTCTGGGCCAGGAAGTCAGGGAATGTCGTGGGGATTTTTGGAGTTTAATTCACCTTTACACACTGATGGGTCAGAAGTAGAATTTGAGTTTTTAACTGAATTTTGTATATCAGAGTCAAATATTATGAAACCATGCAGATTAAGATCAGAATTAATAAATAATAAATAATAAAATATCCCATCATTAATCATATTATTATTATTTATAAAGATGTGTATACAAGTTATAATAAATTGTTATACTATTACATGTAGAAAAACCAATAGTATCAAAAGATAGTAAAAAGTGCTCTTTCTCCACCAATACCTAGTCCCCTGATTCCCCCAGATTCTCTTGCTTGTTAATCTAAAACGCAGCTTTCAGAATGCTTCATACTCACTGGTGTTTTGTTTGTTTGTTTGTTTTATGAGTAGCAGAGTTCAGCTTTGGAGCTGTGTGTAGTGGGAATGCAGAGGGTGGCTGCAGTGTCCGGGTAAAGAACGGATTGCATTCAGCTCTTTCCTTTCGGAGACTGTCTGTGATCTGGCCCTTCTTTATAGCCCTTGCTGTTTGCACTGGTATTAATCACCCACAGGCCACCTCTTCCACGAAGCAAATCTTTTTGTGCTCTCAGACCTCACACTGCGTTTACATTTCCGGTGTACACTTCGTATTGATGTTCTGTGGGCTTACTGAAGAAGTACATGCTTAGTGAGTGCTACAGGTCTATTGAAAATTTTTGTGAAAGTGCCTTTTCTTTTTTTGCAGAATTTCTTTTGACTCCTACTTAATATCTGGTAGGCAAGTGTGTATTTACGTGGTGGAAACTGAGATTGCCAGCTGTCTTTTTAAATAGCTTCATTCGGTGTCTCCGAACTGCAGTTAATCCATCCCGTCGACTTAACTGCTGTGGAGCAGAGACCTGCCTCAGGTGTATATGGTGCAAGCTGGAGAGAGGGGGAGCTCCTGGCTGAAAGAGGCGCTGGTTAGGAAAGCACAAGAGACCACGAGACAAACTCTGCAGTCCAAGAAGCCACCAGTCTATGACTTCTTGAACTGGTAACCTGTTTAAAATTTTTTTCTGCATGAAAAAAGATTAAAGGGGAGGGGCAGTACCAATTGTGTTTTTTATCAAAACCAGTTCAGCAGTTATTTACCTTTCAAGCAATTAACATAATTACCATTATGGTAAAAAGTAATTTTGGGAAGTTCTGCCCTGAGCTCTTACGGCCCCTCCGGGACAGTTTTCGTTGGGACTTATCTTTTTGATGGAAGCCTAATTGCGATTTTGGCTTTGTGCGCACAAACAGAGGCAGCTAATTGTTTAGGCAAATAGCAGATTAATTTAAATATGCATCCCTAATAAAACAAAAATGGTATCCATTATGGTCCTTGTTTCCCATGATGAGGAATATAAATATTCTGTGCAAGTACCATTAGGCGGAGGTCTTAAGGATGGTCGACATTATTTCACAGTGGTAGCACTTTCCTGATACCGAGTAATCTTTACAAAAGCTCACATAAATCAGTTTAAACTCATTTAGATCCCATTTCCACTCCTCGCGGTTTCATTACCACACTCTGGCTGGCCTCCTGCGGGAGGCGGGAGGGGCGCATCGCACACTGGCATGGGTGCCCATCCACAGCTGCTGAGCGGGCTTTGTGTCTCCTCGAAAGACCGCCCGTCGTTACTCATGTCGCTGTTAATGACTCTCCTGGTCTGGGGTGCACTCGGAGTTCCTTCAGCCCCGCTGCCCTTCGTCAGGATGGAGGGTCCTGAGCCCAGAGAGCGGGTGGACTGCCAAGCCCGATTCCTGTCTGCTCTGTTGGGCCGAGGGCCTTTACTCGCTGCGTGCTTCCTGCTTCTCTGAGAGATCTTTATTCTTTTGTCTGCGTCCTTCTCGTAAATGAAACAGCGTTGTTGTGGCCCCAGCACTAGTTCAGGATGAAACATCTTTATCTAGCTGCCAAGGGTTTGTGGGGAGAAAGGCGCCTGCTCCCCTTTCAGTTTCCTCAGTGAGAGGCAAACGGGGGCCCCAGCCTGCAGCTCTGAGGGATCATGCCTGGTTTAGGGAATGATAGCAATGACCTGCCTCTTGTGTCACTGGTGAGGAACTACACAGAACCTCCCTTTGCATTCGCTGAGGTTTTCTTTTGTTTTACCTTGGCCCAGCAGGCAGCATAAATGCAGTAGATACCTTTGCAGGTGGCTCCTTGCTCTGAGGTCCCTCCCCTGCCCCCCAGAGGCCAGCACGTTCACAGTACTTGAGTTAGTCTTTTGGCCTCTGTCAGTTGGACGAGGATGGGGACCCCTGTTCCCGGGGGCAGGTGATTTATGGACTGGGATGAGCAGGTTAGGCCTCGGACTTCCAGTCTCAGTTGTGTGTCAGAACAGATGACTTCGTGGGGCTGGGAAAGTACGCAGGTTTGCAGAGGCAGAGAAGGTGGAGACAGTTGCCGGGAGAAGCAGAGACATGTGGTGAGACAGGTAACTGCCTTGGTTCCGAGTGTTCTCCTCGTCCCGGTTCGCATCCCCTGTGATCTCCAGCGATGCTTCCTGCCCTTGGGTTCCACGAAATAGCCCGTTCTTCTTCAGTCAGTTTTCTTTTGCATTTAAGCCATTCAGTAGGTATCTGTTTCTCATAACCAAATGCTCCCTTGCTAAAACATAAGGTGAATGCTCAGCAAACCTCTCCGACGTTCAGCTACGTTCAGTGCTCTGACTTCACTGCCACAGGGAGTGCAGCAGAGAAAGCACACACTCCTGCCACTTGCGAAGCCCACGTGGCATCAGGAGCCAGGTCTCTTGTTATTCTGTGTCTGCAATACGATACAACTTAGCCTTTCAAGTGAATTCACATCAGCTGCTTGCGAAGTGCATGTACTTGGCTCTGACAGGAACTGACTACTTTTTTCCCCTTCACGTCACGCGGTGCTTGTGAACCCGGTTCCACCTGGAAGGAGAGTTGGCTGCTCCTTTTCAGGGTCTTAAAATTCTGTGGCAACATGGTGAAAATGTAAGCTTCTCTGTTATCGTATTGAACCTTGTACGTAAGCCTCCGTTATATTTTAGTTATGAAAATGTTTAGGTTCTCTTCAGTGTGAGTTTGGTGAAAATAGTGATTGTCTCCTTTTCACGTCCCACCACATGAGATGCTTGGTAGATGCCTCTAGAATGTCAGCTCCACGCAGTTGGGATTTTTTGTTTTTTGCTTTATTTTGACTAGTTCATGTGGTTTTCCTCAGCGCCTAGAATAGTGGCTGACCCAGAGCACGGGCTCAGTAGGTACTTGTTGAATGTGTTGTTGCGTTGATTTATGTTCGGCTAAATATTGGTTAATGTGGATGATAACTGCTACAGTATTATAAAACGTTCTTATAATTCGAGTATTTGTTGTTCCGAGTCCCTGCAATTTTGAGGTTGTGAAAGCAACTGTGAGAGTTGGCTGATTTATTGGTTATATAGTTACAACATTAGCTCTCACTCAGACATTTGTCCCTGTTGGCCTTTGTATCTGTTCCTGCCTACCTTGCCCATGCGTTTTTGGGTCATATATCCAACAGAACCGTTGTACAGTGTAATCACAAATCCTGCAAAAGCTGCGGATTTAGTAACAGAGACCCTGCAGGGGCGCCAGCAGTGGTGATTATGCAGGTAAATACATGTGGCTTTCCCCTGATTTAAGTTTCTTTAAAAGATATCGCTTGCTCATGTAAAGATGATAATGATGTAGGTGGGGTTTCTAACGTGGAGAAATCAAAAGTGTGACAGCAAGAGCACAAAGCCCAGGAGGGAGGAGACGGAGGTCCCTTACTCCGTGGGGGCAGTTGTGTGCCGTCCCTGCAGGTAGGCTGGGTGAGTTACACGCGTGTGTGAAAACCCCACAGCACCCACTTAAATAACACAACAGAGGGTTTGGGCTCACAAGCCAACAAAGGAATTAAAACAGAAAAAGAGGAGGGAAAGGTACAAAGAAAGAATGGGACAAACAGAAAAATGGTAGATTAAACCAGTTCTTACCAATTTAAAGATAAATAGTCCAAACACCCCACTGAAAAGCAAGACCAACCGTATGCCATCTACAAGAAACTCACTTTAAGTGAAAATACGTGGCAACGTGAAAGGACGAGCAATATTAATGCCGCCGTGCCGGCATTAATCAAAAGAACGCTGGAGCGGCTCTGCCAATACCAGACGAAGTAGATTTCAGAGCAGAGAGTGTAACTGGGGATAAAGAAGAGTGTTTGTATAACAAAGGGTCAATTCACCAAGAGGACATAGCAGCCCTAGATGTTTATGCAGCATCAGGTGACCCTGGGGGACTGTGCAAATGGCAGCAGCACCGTGACAAGCCAGGGCCTGGGCAGGTTGCACACTGAACAGCCGAAGTGGAGAAGCTACCAAAGATGATGGCACAACACGCATCCAGAAGGAGTTAAACCGATGGGGCCTCAGAGTGTTTTCCAGAATGACCCTTCTCAGGAAAGCTCTGTGAAACCGAGCCTTGTGGTGAAGGGTATTTTATCGCATACAATTCTGTTGGAAAAAAATGATGCCAACAAAACCAATACTTGATTAATAATGAAAAATGTGTTTATAGATAAACTCCATGTGTGCTTAGAGTGAGCTGTGGTTGAATAACTTCCACACTTGGCAGAATTCAGGGTGAGTTTACGTCAGCTACTCATCGATCCCATAGTTGTTTTATGCGCTTGTAAATGCAGCTGCTCATCCCGCACTTCTCTAGCTAGATTCCAGCCCAGCCTCATCACGTACCGAGTGACTTGGACCGTTGTTTAACCACTCAGCGCTTTTCTGTCTTCTCTTGTGTAAAAGGATGGTAAGGGAGTAGACGATCAATTTTTCAACCTTTTCATCTCATAGCACATAAACTGATTACCAAAATTCTGCAGAACAACAAAAAATATATGTTTTTGCTGGTCTGACAAAATGATAGGTATAATTTTGATTGATTTATAAACAAAAAATAATGATAGTAATTATCTGTCTTTATTGTTCTGAAGTGACTTTTAAAAATAATCAGGTGCCTATACTTGTATATAAGGATTTCTGGTACCAAGAATTAACCAATCAGATCCACCCTTATTATGCAGTGTGACCAATGAGATGCAGCTCTATTATATGACCTATGTTTGTGGTTCAAGACAGGGCATTCACCCCGGACAGTGTTTGTGCTGACCGTTGTCGTTTTTTTGACAATCTAAGGGAAAAGAGGTCAGTCAGATATCGCATGTTTTAAAGCTTCTCATGACACACCGGTTGGGAATTGCTGGAGCAGACTGATGAAAGTGTCTGAACGTTGGAAAGCTCTCTGCAAGAAGCAGCTTATTTCTCTTTACTGTGGATTGCGATGTCTCCCAACAAGTGCCACGCAAAAATATTTGGAAGAGGCAGCGCGCCTGGCTTCTGTAGAGCCATTGGCATTTTCTGCTGCTTATCTGTTTCTTCCGAGTCAGAATGGAAAGAATTTGCCAAAATATTTGCTGGGAGATGTGTTGTAGCGCCTTTTGCAATCTGCTTATCCCCAGGTTTATCATAATTCTTGTACTTGAGATACTGAGTATTCGGTTTTACATACGAAGGAACATTCAACTGGAAAGCTCTGCTTTGGTTTGTAATCGCTGACTTAAGTCTACTGACAGTCTGAAAATCTTGCAAAGCAGCTGAATGTCTTATTTTCTCCTGACTGTGTTTATTTGGTGCTGCAGGATAATTTATACTGTTGTAAGATCATAAGTTCAAAGCATTTATTATTTAGAGACAAAGTACAAAGCAAGAAGAAAGAAAGGTGAGAAAACGGATCACAAAGAGAAGAAACATGAAACACTTTATCTGTTTTAGGTAATATGAAGTTATGGGTAATAAGACTGGATTTATGGATGAGCAATAGAGGAAATTAGTTTTATTAATAGGCTAAATATGCTTTATAACACAGCAGGAACTGTGGAATACATAAAAGTAAATGATTGGTCTGCCTCCAGCATTTCATATGGTTTCTCTCCTCTAATCTGCCCAACAGCCCCGTGTGGCCGGTCCCGTTGTCTCCAGCTTTACCGACGAGGGGACAGGCTCACCGCTCGGAGTGCCTTACCCGAGGCCTTCAGCTCTGCAGTAGGGTGGCTGGATTCATACTCAGACAAGGAGCCACCAACTGTGTTATGTCCACAAATTATTTTTCAGTCAATTTTGAAAAAATAAAATCAGTTGGAATTGGAACAGAACATTATCTGGCTTGTACAGAAAGTAATTATTTTCTCAGGTAAACCTTTGAGAGAAAGAAGTAGCTTAGTGGATAAGAATGATAAAAAAGAAGAAATTATTTGGTGAGGAAAAAAAAAGAATAAATGGCATTGGAAATACAGAAAAGTGAATATACCTGGTAGAAAAGTGTAAGTTCCTGTAGACCACTGGCTCTCAAACTTGAGCTTTGGCTCCAGTTGAAAACTTGCATTTCCAGCAAGCCCCCAGGGGATGCTGACGGTCCTGAGGCCGCACGTGGGGTTCACTGCCGTGGGCCGTCTGAGAAAGGTGGAGACATGGCCAGTGTGTGCCAGGGGGATGGATCTGGGCGGCAGCATTCAAGGTGCTAGGGACAAGAGTGGATGGGAAATGAGAGTCTTTAACAAGTGTGGCAAAGTCCAGCTCACGGTTTTTACGAGTACACACAGTCAGGCACCGTGGCCAGCTGGGGCCAGATGTCGTGGTGGTGAGGAAGGATGTGAAATGAAATGCTTTTGGTAGCTGTTTCCAGGCATTGCCCGCACCTGGAACAGGGCCTGGCCTCGGACAGGTGCTCCGTGGGTATTGGTTGCATGAATGAGTAGACAGATAGAAGAATGAGTTAAGCCCTCCTTATGTTAATACTAGTCAGCAATTAATGTATGTGCTCCTGTTCTTCTCAGGTCTCTCATAAAAACATTTTTAAAATTTATCTTTTTGCCAAAGACAGTTTTTGGAAAACATTTCAGGATGTACAGGAGGCAGGAAATTTCCCTTTTGCTCTAGCCCCTTTGCCTGGTTCCTTTCCTTAGAATCCTCTAACAGTTTCCGTTCCATTTGTGTGTCTGTGTGTACATTTTTTAAGACACAAAAGTAGCAAAGTGTACTGTACCACTATTTTATTCATTACTTTTTTCATTTAACAGTGTATTTTGTTGGTCATTTCAGATAGCTGATATAAGGCCGACTCAATCTTTTTTAACTGCCTGTTTTACTTAAATTCCAAACTATGGAGGGAGCAGTATTTAAGTAGCTCTCTGTTGATAGGCATTTAGATAACATCCAATCTTTTGACACAGTTGGAATCATTACAGTGACTGTCCTATATGCCAGTGGTTTTCAGCCAGTGTGCTGCAAGAGTTTTTAGAACGTGCAGTACCTGACCGTTTATATTTAGTCAGGGGCACTGACCCCTTTCCCTCAGATCGTCAAATAAAAAACGACAACAGCCAACACAACTGTAGCCATCTGGTGTGAATGAGTCAACATATACCTTTTAAAATATATATATATATATTTTTTTGGTGCCCTGCAGCATTTTAGTAACTAGTTTATGCGTGCCACGAGATGAAAACAGTTGAAAATCACTGCTGTATCATCTGTAATTTGGGAAATGCCATCCAGATGCTTCCAGAGTGGGTGAATTAGTTTACGTTCCTGCCAACAGTTTAAGATTGAGCCTGTTTCCCTGGATTCTCAAAAAGATGTTTTAGGGAATTTTTATCTTTGTCAACTTGATTGATAAAAATTGTATTATGGCTTTTATTTGTATTTCTCTAATGGTGAGTGAAGTTTTACATTTTTTATGTTTATTTCTTATGTTTCTTTTTCTGTGAACAGCATACTCATGTCCTTTGCTCTTTTCAGTTGCTTTTTCTCTTGTTGAATCTTAGACGCCCTTTATATATTATAGAAATTGGCCTTTTGTTATATGTGATGCAAACTATTATCATTGTTTACATTAAACAATTGTTATTTGATAATTGTGCATGTGAAGTGCACTTAGAATTGTTACCTACTTTGACTTTTCTTTCTATATAGGATTTCTTAACATTTGGGACCTAAGGACTGGAAAGCACCCTATTCACCGCTTCGAGCACCGTGCAAGAATACAGGCGCTCGCCCTCGGCCAGGAGGACGCAACTGTGGCCACCGCCTCCGCTTTCGATGTTGTCATGTTGCACCCCAATGAGGAGGGCTGTTGGCAAGTAGCTGCAGAATTTGAAGTTCAGAAACTGGTAAGCTTTTAGTCTGGTCATTTCATGTTTCGTTCTTAGAACCTCTGAATCTAATCTAAGCAAATAGTAATGATGTTGGCAACTCCCACTCACTCAGGAGTCCCCGTGGGCCTCATATCCACAAATCTCACCACAGCCTGGTGAGACAGGTACTGTCGCTTTCCCTAGTCACCAAGAAGCCCATGGGAATGCAGAGCAGTGAAGGGAGCTGCCTCCGTCTCAGAGCTTGGAAGCTGTGACTCAGACCCCACGGGCGAACTTCAGGGCTGGAGCGTGTCGTCGCTGAGCCCCTCATCCCATTCCACGGTCAGGATGCCCGCCAGGGGAACCCTGAGGTTGGCACTGGGCTAATGCGTAAGGGAAAGTGAGTTCAATGCCATCGCCCCCGACCTATGGCAAGGAGGAGGGTTTCCATCCTCAGCTTTCTTCACCCGAGTTCTTCTCACCTGGAGTTGAGGATGACTCTTGAGTGAAAATAGATTTATATCAGCGTGATTTGGTATAGCCACCTTCCAGGGTGTCGCGTGTGAGGCCGAGCCAGCCATAAAGAGTTCCTTACATAGATCTCATTTCTGAGTTCACTTGTACGTGAGCCTCTACTTTTGCTTGGTAGGAGATGATTTGGTGGTAAGAAGGAAGAGCTTAAATCTATGCTGAATATGGATTTAATTTAAATAACCTTGATTTTGGCACTAGTAGGAGACTGAACAGAAGAGCCAACATTGAGTAATAAATTGATGGCCTGACCTGGAACAAATCCTGTTCCTCTCCGTTTTCCTCCCGGTGGAAATCTTGTTAGACCTGAATATCTAAAAAGCCACGGCGTTACTGCTTTTCCTTTGTAAGCTTCTTGTCCCTTTAATGATCAGATCTCTGCTGTTTGGGTTTAGTGTTTCCCTCCAAACTGCCTAAGGCTGGTATCCTGTCCTGGGTTTTATTGGAAAAATGTGAAAGCTCCATATTTGTTTGTTTTCAGAACGACCATTGTGCTTATTATCTGGTCTCTGATGGAGAACACTGCAGACCAGCTGTAATTACACAACTCAGACAATTACTTAAGATGTGAGGCCTCTGTAAAATGTAAATCCTGCTTTGGCAATCAGGTGGCATCCTGGCACGGCCTGCAGCTTTTGAAGTAGTTTTACAGCTCCCAGCAAATGGCACAGCCGCTGTCAATCCGAGCCTCTGGGTCTGTCCAAAACCCAGCGTTAAGGCGAAATTAAATGGCTCGACTGAGGATGTCAACTTTAGAAAAGTAAGAAAGGGCTTTTAGAACAGGGAGAGGAAGTGAGCTGGAGGCATGGGCTAGACCACTTGCCACGTGTCATTTCTCGCCCAGGATGAGGGGCCTCCGCAGAATGCATTGTCCCTGCAAAGGCCCCCGGCCCATGCAGCGGCCGTTTCCGCCTTCCCGGGTAGGCCCCCTGAAGCTCGGTGGCAACGTTCCCACGTCCGTAATGTTCACTCAGCGCGTCCCTCCTTTGTGATGGGCTCTTGGCTCCGGGTGTGGGGCTGCCACTCACGCTGCTGGGCCCGGGGATTAGCAGTCACCCAGATGTTTCCTCTCTGTCTCCAGCTCCTGTGGGCAGGCCTCAGGATTCAAGCCCAGGGACTCATTTGGCTTGTCATCAGGGCACTGCTGTCCTCTCACACCAGGGGTTTTCGTGAGTGCACAGCATGGCCGGCCTGCTTCAGTACTCTCAGAGTTTCCTCAAGAAGTGAAACCTGTGGCAGACTGCGCCTGGGGGAAAGGTGCCCCTTCGGGATCTAGAAAAACTCTTCTTGGAACGACTCCTTCATACACGTGCAGGTCAGAGAAAGTGGTAGCACTGCAGTGGTGTAAAAATGCCGTTGGCCGTGGCCATCCTGCGCTCGGGGACATTGAAACCAGGAGAGGGCAGATGCTGTGTTTTGCTGTGTATGTGCTCCCATGTATACTGTGCATCCATGTTTTGGGCCCAAACTTCTAGGAAAAAAGTACTTTTGTTTTAGTTTTGTATTTAGATTTTTATATATTTCTATTTAGAAAAAAATGTATTATCATATTCCAGGGTATTATTTTGCATAAGGATATTGTTATTGCTTTCTAGAGTTACACTTTTAATGCATAAGCATAAATAAAAGAATTAAAAACACATGTAGATATGGAATTAGTACTACCTATGTATGATGCTCATCCTTATTTTTCCCTCAAAAATTTGGGCAAAACAAGTGCAAACTATACATGGCAAAATATGGTAACTTAGATGCTGGGTTGACCAAAAGGTCCGTTTTAGTTACATAAAATTAAAGACACATTTTTCATTTTCACCAATAACTTTATTGATTTGGATATTTCGAGTATGTCACCTATCTCCCCGCATGGTAGAGCATTGATTGTTCTCGATTAACGTCCTGATTGGATCATTATCAGCTTCAGCTGGTTTACCAGAGCATGCAGCATCGTCCAGCGAGAAATCTCCTGCACGAAACCTCACCGACCACTTTGACACCTTCAGTCACAGCACCTTCTCCACACACAGCACAAATCTGTTGTTTTGTGTTTCACTTGTGCTTTTACCTTTCTTGAAATAATGAAGCATAACATGCCAGAAATGTTGCATATTTTCTTCTACCTTTGTTATTAAAATGACTACACAAAATTCACCAATTTTGGTAAGTTTTTTTCTAATGCACATTGACATGACAGCTGTTGCCATACAGTCTAACAGAATTGTTTCGAATGAAGTTTAAGACAACTAAGCACAACCACAGCCACCTTGCGGAAAACACCAAACGGACTTTTTGGCCAACCCAATACTTTGAACCTTTTGTCAACACATTTTTTGGTATTTGTACAAATGTTAAAATGTGGTTTCTGCTCCTTTGGAACTGAGTGAGTTTTATTCAGTTTCTGGTAAAAACAATTTTTTGAATAGTTATTACAACCACGTGGTTCAGAATTTAAAGACCTAGTAAAGCTCACAGTGAGAAGTGTCGCTTCCACCCCGTCCCTCAACTCACTCCCCACTTTGAAAGCCGCCGTGGCAAGAAGACTCACGCGTGTACAAGCCGAGTGCCTCACACAGTTCCTCCGTTAACCTGCACACATGCCAGCACACTGACCCCTGTTGCCTGGTTTCCTCACTTTTCCCCCCAGATTTACCTGGGAGAGGGTCCGTGTGCATCAGGTCGTAAAGAGTGTCTCCCTGCTTGCTTCTGTGACTGCATGCATGGTATTCCATTGCCCAGATGGGCTATAAGGTAGTTAGTCCCTTAGTAACACATGGTAAGCTGTTTCCAGTTTTTAGTGATGACAAAATGATGCTATAGCAAGTACCCTTGTACACAGTGTTCTGCATAAATGTGAGTGTATTTGTACGGAGAGTCTTGGAAGGGACTTGCTGGGTCAGAGTGCGGGTGCATTTAACAGTATGGTACATTGTGGCCAGATTTCCCTCTGGAGAAGTGAGACCAGACTGCCTCCCACCAGCCATAGTGGGACCCAGAGGTGTGGTTGTCCCCGTCACTTCCAGCCCTGGGTCTCAACAGGTTATTGGATCTTCGCTGACGTGACAGGTGAAGACGGTATCTCGGTGAATTTTTACTTTGTACTTCTCTTCCTGGGAGTGTATTGTGTTTCTCCAACAATGAGCATCTTTTCTTTTATATAAGAGCTGTGTTTCATTTCCTGTGAACTGCGCCTTTGCCCCTCTTTTTCCTTGGGGTCACTGGTCTTCTCACTGCTGTGTAGCAGGACCTGGACACTCTTTGAACAAGTTGGGATGAATTGTAGTTGGACCCGAAGGAACAAACAACTCTTATCCTCTTCCAGGTTGACTACCTGGGACTAGTTCCAGACACCGAAAGGCACCCAGTGGCAGTAGCCACTGCTGGAGACCTGGTGTACCTGCTGAAGGCTGACGACTCCGCCAGAACCCTGCACTACGTCTGCGGCCAGCCTGCCACCTGTCTCGACGTCTCGGCCACCCAGGCTGCCTTTGGAGTGAAGAGTCTGGGATGGGTGCACGAAGGAAACAAGGTACAGAAGGCAGGGTGTGGGCTGACGCAACGGAGCATCGGTTTTTATGTTTTAGAAGGCAGTTTAAAAGATTAAAGCCCTGAGATACACGTGGGGGGAAAAATTCAAGCACTTGAAAAGGATATGAAATGAAAAGTAATTGTTTCCTTTCTCCCCCTTTGCCCCAGCCCCACTCCACAGAAGAAACTATTAATAGTTTCCAGTAGGTGTCCATCTAGAAAAAATTCATGCATATATAAGTACATTTATGCACTAAAACACAAATCTCTGTAGAAAAATGTTTGCATCAAAATTTACATTCTCACCAATAGTGCATAAAAGTACCTCTGATACTCTTTGAGCCAGAAGCAAGGAGAAAAGTTTTTAATTGAAATCCTTTGCATGATAACTAAATTTTATCACTACTTAGCATTTTACTATCCTGACTGTAGGCCAAGTACTTAGCCTTAAACATCTCACAGCTGATTTATGGAAGTCTCTTTGTCCTCCAGTGGAATCAGGGGAGAGAGGATCAGGTTCGGGTTTGTCTTGGTTTTTCTCCATTTGCCGCTCCTGACCCCGCCGGCAGTGGTGTCATCCCCGGGAAGAAACTCCCAGGGCTGTGGCCCCTGCGACGGCAGCCTGCCCCCGAGGAGGGGAGGCCCTTCCCCACACAGCGGCGTTGAGTCCCGGAGAAGAGCTGGGCTCTGGGTGTGCACATTCCAGTCCCAGCCCTGCCACCCACTACCCAGGAGGCCTCAAGCAGGCTGCATAACCCTCTTTCTGCCTCGGTTTCCTCATTTGCAAAGGGGGCTAATAAGAGTACCTACTTCATGGAATCCTCAGGTTAAATGAATCCATGTTTGTCAAGCTTTGAGCGTAATGCCCGGCATGTGACAGCAGTCACTGTGTGCGTTGCGCGATTTCTACCACGCATAGTTCGATTCTGGCCTCCAGTTGTGACTTTTACACCCTGTTTCCCCTAATATATCAGTCGCTTGCAAGGGCAGGTCTCATTTGTGCAGGTGTTCACTGGTTTTGCAACTTAGTACTCAGAGAACTGAAGCACCTGGGATTCCAATTATGGATCCTTCATCCCAGAGGGCAGCGCAGCAGGAAGCCTGTGTGGCTCACTGTAATCTCGCTGTGGGGAGGGGCTCTCTTCACGCCCCAGGCAGGCTGTCCGGCTGGGGCAGGTGCCGCACCTGTTAGCTGAAACGTCTGTGAGGGTACAGCTCCTGTGTTTTGTCTTCCCAGGAGGTGGGGGAGGGGCAGCAGTTGGTTTCCTAAGGCTGTTTTCTTTCTCGGGCTTTACAGAAACTTTTCTGATCCCTGGTGAGCTCATTTGTTCTTGAGAAGAAAGACTGAATATTTACTTTTTCATTTTCCATCCATTATACTTCCAAGTTTGGGTTATCTCATTTATTTCTCAAGTTCTCAGTGTAGTGAGGGGATGAATATATTTAATGCTAGCCTAGTTTAAATTTTTCATATTTTTAATAAATTTTTCATCTGGCAGCTCCTAGTTCTCTTTACCTTATCTGAGTAAACTTATTTCTGTACCATCATATATTTTGATACAATTATAGTGGAGATATTTGAGAAACCACTTAAAGGGACCGTTCCGCACAAAATGCGGCTGGGAGCAGCGTTCAGATACGGATGCACAGGCGCTTTTGGATGCCTCTGAAAATTTTCAACCCAGTTAAAAGCGTTAACTATAAGAGTCTGCTGATTAATACCTTAATTTTATGAAAATTCATTTTTAAAAGTTTATGGTGTCTCAAATAACTTGTTACTGGTGTGTTTCATTGGTATTTTGAAGTTGAAGGAAGTAAATTTGCGGCAGGAAGGTGCTGACGCATCCCTTGAACCCTTGAAGTCCGACAGCAGCCGCTGGTCTCCCAAGTTCTTTGTGAGCGCTGCACTGAGGTCGGGCTGGCGGCGAGGCTGGCTGCCGCTCGGCGCTCAATCTGTCCAGGCACGTTTTGGGTTTCCCGATGTGAGAGCGTCCATTGGACTTGAGGGGAGCCACGCTGCTGTCGGTGCCGCTTCCCTTAGTTTTGCAGACGTAGGACTTCCCGCCTGATTGCGTTTGATGGGGTTTTCGCTTCCTCAGAAAAACCTGCATTTTTAGGAAATTCAATGGTCATGTAACATCTCTGTGTAGATTAAGCGCATTGCCTTGCCGCTATCCTGTAATATACTGTCGGCATTCCCAAATAGTTTCATGTGTGGCGCTCCGGGCCACTTTGCCCATGGATGCTGTGTCCTGGCTGCATCTGAGCTCCAGCCCAGCAGCATGTCCCTGCACATCGGACGCGGTTGTTGTGAGACTGTTCGCAGCAGAGTTTGCCTGGAGCTACGTCCACTTGGTGTCTGCGCCTCTGGCCAGGATAACTCGGAATCAGATGAAGGCTTTATGAGAACAGAGGGTTTGGTTTATCTCTGTTCGTAGCTGATGCAGAGCTGGGGTTTAGCTGGGGTCCATTATTGATTATGTGTGATAAAAGCAGACAGCGAAGTCCAAGTGTTGATGTGGAGGACATCTGAGTGGGGAACAGAAGTTTCTCTGCCTGGAGAAGTACTCCAGAGGTGCTTTTTTGGGCTAGTTGGGGAATATCCTTGCTGTATCTGTGTGATGAATGCATTAGCATTGTAGAGGCACCACAGCTGTCTGAGCATCAAATAATAATGGTTCAAATTCATTCATACATCTGGCTGGCCAGCACATTGTGTGTTCACCCCAGATAGTTGCAGGGCACCGGATGTGCTCCTGGCACTGGAGTGTGAAACAGCCTTACCACAGATTTCAACACACTGTTTCTTGTCAAGTAACCCAGCTCTGTTAATAAACAGTTTTCTAAGGCGATGAAACCAAGTAATGAGCAAAATATATCTATTTAACCTTAAGAGAAGGCTTGTGCGCGCAGCTTGTGTAATCGTTTCCGGCTCCCCCGGGGGGATCAGAGGGAGTTCGCGCTCTGTGCATCAGTACAGATTCCCAGGCTCGTGAAGCTCACAGGCCAGGCCTTGGGACCACACTGGGAATTGTCAGCAGTTTCTCTGCCCGAGTAAATAAAGTCATAGAAAAAATGGCTATTGTCTACTTTCACTGTTAAAAAACCAGATCTTTAAACATCTTTTTTAAAAAGAATATTTAAAATGAGGCAGTGCATCTGCCTAGAAATTGGAAGATATGAAGAGGAAGGGTGTACGATGGGATGACCCCTTCCCACTCCATTCAGCTGGCCCCCTGGCTTCTTTTCCTGGAGCCAAGTCAGCATTGCCAGTTTCTGTGCATCCTTCCGGAGATGTATGCTTACGTAAGCGAATTTTCCAGACATGCCCTCAGTCCCCTCCTTTTAAAAAACATAAATGGTAAAATATTATTGTTCTGTACCTTGCCTTTTCCTTAAACAAAATCTCTTTTCATTTTTTAAGCCTCACCTGAGGTTACATTTATTAATTTTAAGGGGTGGGGAGAGACATTGACATGATAGAGAAACATCTACCAGTCACTTCCCATATGCACTCCTACTAGGGATCGAACCTGCAACCTTTTGGTGCCTGGGACAACACTCCAACCAACTGAGCCACTGGCCAAGGCAACAAAAGCTCTTACAAATCATTTCGTCATGTCTTGATACATAATAGAGAACTTGCTGGTATTTGGTGGTTTTTTTGTTCTGTTTTTTGCAACTTTATGGCACTGCAACCATGGGTGCGCCTTTGGCTCGTCCACCCTTGCTGCGAGTTCGGTTGCACGCAGCTGCTGGCTGTTGTGGGCAGATGGCACTTGGTCCCCACGTGTGTATTTGGAGGGTTCGTTCCTGGAAGGAGACTTGCTGGGCCCGAGGGGCCCGTGCCTTTGTATTCTGACAGCTATTGCCCTCTGTAGGCGGCGTCCCTCGGAAAGCGGCAGATGGCCGTCATACATCCCATCTTCTTAGCAGTTCTGTGACATCTTTTCTCTCACAGGGTTTCCAGAAAGATCACAGCGAAATGAGGCCAGAAGGAATATGCAGAGATGTGTCTGGTCCTACTCTTCATTAAATTATTTTGTAGCACTCTGCTTTTGGGGTGAATGACTGCCCATCTGTAATCACCTGGATTACCTAGAACCCCTGCAATGGGACCGACCAACCGACCGCCCTCTCGGGCTGCCGTTAACTAGGACAGGGCTGTGACCCTCACTGACTCGTGGTCCTTCTCGGTGTGTTTGGTGCCATTGGAGGGAGAGCCCGTGGTTTTTTCAGACGGTAAGCTGACTTGCCTCTTTCTGTGAAACGAGGGAGTGGGACACACTGCCTTTGGGTGTCTCCAACATCCACGGGCCTCGAACCTTGGGTGAAGTGATCAGGTGGTTTAAGCTTTCTCCTTTGCCTGTGGAGTGGTGTTGAGCTGTCCCACCATTGGAAGCCCCTGGTTGCTGAAGGCTTCTGGAAGGGGCTAAGGGATCATCGCTTGCTGCTGCTTCTCTAACGAGGTCTCCCTAAGGGCCGTGCTTACTGCTGGCAGAAATGATTGGGCAGGAAGTCGGAACTTCCTCATCACTTCCTGTGTCATGCTGGGCAAGGGGTATGTGGTGAGAAGGGCTTCTCAGAGGTCTCTTACTTTTAGATGAAAATGGATACTTAAGTTTCACCCTTGCCTTCTTGGGTTCTCAGACTTTAGTGGCGTAGGCGACCTGAAAGGTAGCCGCTGCTGAGTGGCATGCAATTATAAAAGAAAGCGAATGCCACAGCAGCTGCTCTGGCCCCGTTCCCCACCACGCTGCCGTGCAGAAACCAGCGTCAGCTCTGTTGTTCATCTCTGTCCCCAGATGTCCGAGATTTGTCCCTGTGTCTCATAGTTCCTGAATGTGTCAGAAATTCGTCCACCCAGGAAAACGTATGTGTGATACTACGTCATCTTTATTAATTCTTTTTTGCTCCCTGAGTTAAATTTTGCCCTCAGAGGTGGCGGCTTGAAAGACAGAATTGCCTCATTTCAGAGCATTATGTTGATGGCGAGTCTCATGCCTCACAAAGGAAGAGAGAGACCCACTTAGGGCTCTTAGCGTCACTCTCTGCATTCGGGCCTGTTTCCTAATCTGGTTCTGCAGCACTTGGCATTCAGCGGCAGGCAGGCTGTGCTTAGCAGCACGCGGCGCACATCCTAATCGGGGAGACTCGAGTGAAGTAATGCTGAAGGCCGGGTGTGTCTGACAAGGACGCTGGCTTGGCGCTGCCGCCCCAGCTTACTTCACGCTGGAAAATAACTGCTAACATCTCATGATGATCATTCCCTTCACACGGACGTGAGAAACTCGGGATTGGTGGCCTGCACTTGTCACGACTAGGAGTGTCTGTCTGTGAGAACTTTGGAATCAGACACATGCGCCCATGGATTCTGACCCCAGCCTCCCGTCCGGCCCCAGAAGATGCACCCACCCCCCTCTTCTGTTCAGGATGCCATCCCAGAGCGAGATGAGAACCTTGGTCTTTCACAAGCAGGATGAGTGATTTAAAGCTGCAAGTTCACAAAATAAATGTCGAATTTCCTTTCCACTTGCACTGTGAACCATTAGAGTGTTTTATCTTTCCTTTATTCCCCGGAAAGTTTAGGAGGATAGTTCTTGGAGACCAGTTTTCTAGGTTATTGACTGATGTCGACTACCAGAAGGATCCATGTTCGTTGCCTAGGTTACTGTCATTGTTAATGACTGTTTATTGAACACATGCTACATGCTGCATTTCTGACTGGCACTGGAAACAGAGAGATGAATCAGGCATGACATCTGCCTCAGGGCTTGAAGCCTTGTGTTCCTTATCGACGACTGAGCAACGGAAGGGTTGTTTTCTCCGCACTGAGATGCACGCCAGGTTGTAGGGAGACCTTCACAGTGAACTTGCTGAGTTCCAAAGCGATGAAAAACCACACAGATAAATAGATGGGGATTGAACGTTCAGATGTGGTTTGTACGTGTGTTAGTATTTAAATGGCATCAGTAAGTGACATAATTGTTTGTGTAATTTCATAATACATGAGATTCTCCTGATGTGTTGGGAGGACCCTGGGGCAGCTCACAGAGCCCTCGGGGCTCTCAGGACAGACAGGAATCACCTGACCTGGGCATATTCGAGGCCCTGCCCGCCTCTGATGTCCTACGCAGCCACGACAGTGAGTCTGTGGAAAGTATTTCTTAGACGGCTGCTGCTGCCGCTGCTGCTGCCACTGGTGGATGCGAAGAGGGCTGTAGGGTTGCCAGCAATCCTGAAGGACTCCTCAGCAGGAGCAGTGACCTTATAGAAAGTACACATGGGGAAAACTATTTTGCGCTGAGTCAAGGTAGTGGTAAAACCATTGGGGGTTGAGCCAGATGAACCTTTGGCAGGTTACTTACACGGGGAGGTAAGTCACATGCCTGTTAGGTACTGAGCACCAGTACCTCCCCACCCCCACCAGCCCTGGGGTCGGGGTGGGGGGCAGTTCACCAGGAAAGCCTGGGCATGAGGGTAGTTCAGGCAGAGGTGGCAGGCTTGGAGGAAGGGTCCCTAAGGGGACAGGACGCAGCACAGAGGTGGTCCAGCCTGCTGCAGCACAGGTGCCCTGGGCCGGTGTGGGAACTGGGCTCAGATCCTTTCGTCGTGATGGCAGTCTGTGTTTCTTCACCAGGTTCATTTCCCCAAAAGTGATTTGAAAGCATGCATTCAGGGGAGCAGGGGACAGGTCAGTTTAGCGTTGTGCAGCACTAATGCAGCAAGTTCAAGTGGCTGCTGAGTCACTCAGCTAATGGCCTTGGAGGAACGAATCCTTTTGTGGAGAGGCCTGGCTCTGTGTCTGAAATATCTTTTGTCTTCCTTCATACTTGTTACATCGTGTTTTATACCAGTGGTACTTGTATCATTTTCTAATTTTCAAAAACACTAATCAGCGAATATACTTGAAGCCCTGAGCAAGCTCACAAGACTATTCATTACCTTGAATTGTATATATATGCTGAGTATTGCCTTTTTCTGGTTTGCTTTTGAATTAATCTTAGAATCTTATTTAAGGCCTAATTTTTCTAATGGCCTTCCCAACTGTTTATATGGATTTTCTTCCCCGGTTTGCCATTCCGCACACATGGGAGCCTGTGAACATGGGGTTGGTCTTTGCTTTTATTTCATTTTGTGTGTGGGCACGGCTTTGGTTTCCTCCTGCCAGGTGCATCTCGGGCCCAAGCAGCATGTAGGTTTGTTACAGGGGTTAAAAATCAGTTTGCTTTTTAGTTAACGCAGATCACGGAGAGGGCTGTCGGAAATGTTTGCCTTTGCTCGGGAGGGAAAAGGTAGCCCTGCAGGGTAGGTGCGCGCTTTGGCTGTGTCTCCAGACGGTTGAGGCTGCTGGTGTCTCTTTGGAGGCGGGCAGGGGAAGGGCCTGCAGAGAATGGCCTGAGTGTGAATGTCACAGTGTTAAAGGTGTTTTACCAATTTCAAATACACATAGCTCACATGAGACTAATGAAATATTGTGGAGAAATTTTGCCTTTTATCTAATATGTAGATGAGTATGATTTATTAATTTCCTCAGTGCTTTCATTTTCTGTAAGGCACTGTGTTAGACAGTGACTTGTAATTAACATCAGTTATTGAGTTGCAGATGAATTCTAATGGACACAGTGTTACTCTTAAGCATTGTCTTAGTGTGTTATTAATTTACAGCGTAAATCCGGTTTTGTAGGGGGGCGAAGGAAAACTCCAGATCCGTCCACATTCCAACGCTCGCTTTCCACACGCTAAGGGGCTTGGGAGGAGTGGTGAGGTGTGCGGTATGTCGGCACGAGGCTTGGAACCGTGGGGGCAGCCGCTGCCCTACAGAGCGTGGCCTGGGCCCCAGCCACTGCCCACTTCTCCTGCACCAGCCTGGTGCATCGCGTGAGAACCGCTGACAGAGCCCAGACCAAATCCAGTACCCAGATTGCTTCAGACCTTTCTAGGTTAGGGCCTTTGGCCCAGGCTCCACCTACTCCCCACCCCCAGGTGGCCTCTGGTTTCCCTGGGTCATGAACTCTTATCTTGTGTTGGCAATAAGTTTTGAAACATATATTGAAAAAGACATGGAAAGCATTCCTCTCCTGCCCTCTTTCCCTGCCGTTGCCCCACTTTTGCTGTCTCTTTGCTGCCTGTCGGCCCCCTTCCTCACGGTCCATTTCGGGTTTTGTCAGAGCAGCGGCCGCACTTGGGCAGGCCCTGGTGCAGGCCTTCTGCCGGGCTCCAGCCCACTGCCCAGGGCAGATTGCCCTGCATATTCTGATGGGCAGCAACACTCCCTCTCCCCCGTCCATCCTCGTCCTTGCAGGACAGGCTCCTGCAGAGTCCCACTTGTCCAAAGGAGCCTTACCAACTGCTCTGGCTCTCTGCAGACAGCCGCCTTCTCTGACCGCACGGCGTACGGGTCCTGCGTGTCCCATTTTGACACTGTTGCTGCCCAGCACTGTTCTCAAGTAGAGGGGCATCAGTTAGGAGGCAGGCAGTGAACACTTAGAGCTGGCTAACACTTTTTAGTGGCGGAAACTGGTTTTGGCTTGGAGGCAGGGTAGGCAGCAGCAAGTATCAGGAAAACACGGCTCTCTGCGCCCCGGCCCCAAGGCTGCTGGCTCAGGGACTCTGGGGTGGCCCGAGACTCCGCCTGTCTGCTGAGTGCTGCCGATGCTGAGCGCCCGGTGGGGGTTAAAGAGCCTGGGCTTGGAAGCCCGCCCACCTGGGTGTGCGTCCTGATCCCAAAACTTCACAGCCATGTCCGGGGTTTGACACCTGCGGCATTGGGGACCAGGCGAGGGAAGCATCGCAGCAGTGTCTTGCCCACAGGAGAGCACTGTCGATATTAGGAATTGTTAACAACCGTTTCTGCAGGAGTCGGGAGGGGGCGCGTGGGACGGCGGCAGACAGGACCCGGGCCCACCCAGTGCGTCTTCTGCTGCTGCTGCTGCTACCTGTGTGACTTGGGCCAGTTATTTAGAGTCAGCCCCCATGTCTTTCTACACAAAAGGTAGATGGAGCACTTGTCTGTCTTCCTCTCAGGGGCGTGAGAAGCAAACAGAACAGATTTGGAAAGGGTGTGTGTGACGGGCAGGTCGAGACTGTCCCCAGCAGCCTCAGTGTACAGCGTTCTGTAGGTGCAGGGCCTGCCGAGCGCTGGTGCGGGTGAGGGTACGGGCGTGTCCCTGGAGCGGTTCTGTGGGCGTTAGGCCCCTGGGGTGGGGGGTGAGGGGAGCGGTCCATGGCTGCACTGTCTCTCCTACACCGGATGCCCCCAGTGTTCACTGGGTGTTCACTCTTTCCCGTCAGCTGTCACTTGCCTCGGTTGCTGGGTTCCGCAACGTTCGGCCTGTCTGTCCACTCTAAGCCTTTGTTGAGTCTTGGGGCCAGACTAGCAGATGCCGGGCTAGTCAATGGGAAATGGAATCCCAGGCCAGTGTACAGCCCTGGATCTCACGCAGACGTCTTTCCCTCCAGGTGGTCGTCTCACTCGGGACCCTCCCCTCTGGAGAACAATACCCACGTTGTCTTTCATGTTCAAGGGTTCGCTCCATAGTGTGCAGCCTCAGTCTTCCTCCCAGTACAAAGTAGATTTAATAGTAACTCTTTTTATCCTCCTGGGGACCATGATTAGTTACACGTCATTAATATTTGTGAAGCGCTTTGAAATTGTCCCTGCTCTTCACTGTGATGGGGCCTGTTGGGAGCATAAAAGGAAGCTGTGAGGATTTTCGCCTTCAGTCACACATTTACATAATAATTATAGTCTTGTCACTGGACTAAGGGCTCCAGCCTTGAACACTTCCTGTTCCTTTACTATCCATGAACCAGTTTGTTGTGGCCACATCTCGTCCCTTACTCTAGTGCTGGGACAGGTTGCCCTGGGAGATCCACACCAAGCAAAGCGGAGAGCATCTTTGCTCCCGCCACCGAGTAGACCCGCCTCCCCTCGCTGTTTCCAGCCCCCGTGCTGTGCGTGCGTGTGGAGGGGAAGGGACGAGGGGGAGACTGGACTGCATGTGCCTGCATCCTTGCCAGCGCGCACTCTTGCTCTCTGGGTTCCTTTCAGGCTTAGGTCACAATAGGTGCTGGTCTGGCCGCGCTCTGGTCCTTTGTAGACATCTGCCCACATCACAAAAGCCCCGAGTTTGGCAGGGTCTGCAGTGATTGGCAGTGCCTTCCCGGGCAGAGTCCAGTCCTGGAACAGCGGGGGCTGCAGGTGCATTGGCACGTGGTGGCGGGGAGCGCACGCAGGCCTCGCCGGCTCGGTGCCTGGCGGCGCTCAGCAGCACCGTCCCAGCCCTGAAAGATCTTGGCCTCGCGGGCTTGTCACTCCAATTAAAACTTAAACATGGAAGCGGCCCAGGCTGCTTCTCCCTTTGTGCTGCGTGTGAGTGCGGGCTGGGCCAGAGCATGTCATGGAAGCTGTGCAGGGGCGCTCTTGCTCGGGGCCTGTGCTCGTCAGGGCTCCGTGTCTTCCAGCTTTGCGTCCTGCTGGTGGCTGCTGCCAAGTGCACCTGAGAGGCGAGGTCTTGTTTGCCAACAGAAAGGCACCTTTGGGATGGTGGTGAAAGTCATTTTCCACATGTTCACAGAGACGCCTGTTACCAAGCCCCATGCTCTGACTTGTCTCTGGCAAGGACTTACAAAATAGTCTCTCTGGCTGCTTGTCAAAAATTACATCATATCGGAGTAAACTGCTTTCAAATCAGACATCCATTATTCATGTATATTAACTGCTTTTTTATTTTTTATTGGATGTTTTGTGTATGATTTACTCTTTTCTCACTAGTTCCCTCTCCCTTCCCAATTGTCTGTCTTTTTCATTGTTTTTTTTTTTAATCTTAGCTCATCTGTGAATTTGTAGGGGCGGTTCACTTATCTTTGTACGTGAACATCACTACGCAGATACCCCATTTTTTGTAGTGAGATTTTTTACCATGTTTTGTGGGTTGTATTTATGTTGGGTCAGAACGACAACTTGGGTCGCTTACTGAGTAAATTCCGCCCCAACAACAGGAGGTCTTTTTCTTTGTGTCCTTTATTTTTTTTTAAATGAGCGTTATTAGTCTCGTACTTTAAGATCCTATTGAATGAAACTGTCCCTCCCGCTTCTGAAACAGCTCAGCCTGTGGCTGCGGGTGGAAAGCACACCGACTTTGCCTGTTCACTTGCGTGCGTGGGGCACAGCTGCTCTGCACAGCCGGCGTGGCGGGGATGCACAGCCATCACTCGTTCTTCCGTGACATGTGTGCTGAGGCCCCCTCTGTGTCGAGCACGGTGCGTGTGTCCACGGAAGCCTCTGCTCACTCTGGACCGTAGTGCTGGGGGGTCCCCCGTGCATCTAGCCCCTGGAGGTCATGGTATGTGGCCCCAAGTCAGGGCACTTCACTGTTTGGAATAATAAGGGCTAGAAACAGTGTGCTCTACTTACGTACCCCAAATCATCGCCATGGTGCTGGGGCGTGGTCAGGGTTTGTGTGCCGCTCTGCACATTTACCTGAGTCTTTCTGCTCAAGAGTCCTTTCGGCATCTCAGACCTTCTTTTTCTGGAATGATTTTCTGTCTTCTGAAAACACACTCGTTAGAAGTTCCTTTCCTGAGGGTCTCTTAGCCGCAGGTGTTCGTCGTGTTTTCATAAAACAAAATCTTTATTTCCCCCTCTGTGAGGTAGTTTGGCCAGTCCCTTGTGACTCTAGGTTGATGGCTCTTTTCTCTCGGCCCCAGGAAGAGACCGTTGGCTGCACCCTCCGCCAGTGCCACCGAGAAGGTGGCCATCTGCATGCTTTTCCTTCTCGCACTCCTGCTGTCCTTTGGCTGCTGGTATGATCTCGTCCTTGTCTTTGATTCCCTGGGGTTTCACTCTGATGTCTCTAGGTGTGACTTTAGTTTTCTTTTTCCTGTTTGGGACTTCTTACACTCCCGCCTTGAGTTGCAGGGACTCCAGTGTTCCTGGAGCTTTCCGCTCCCGAGCGGTCTCTGTTCTCTCTGGGGCCGGGCTCGGTGGGGTCGGGCCAGCGCGTCGTCCACCCGTGTTGCCCACGCTCATTCGTGTTTTCCTCCCCCACTCTCTGGGTTGCCTTCTGAGTAATTTCTTCAAATCCGTCTTCCAGTTCCCAACATTCTCTCTTGGACCCTGTTTAAATTGCTTGTGTAACTCATTCATTGGTGTTTCCATTTCTAGAAAGTCTATTTGTATTGTTTTTCAAAGCTGACAGTCAGTTTTCTACTTTTGACCCCCACTTTTATTTCTGTAAACATTTTCTTTATCTGATATCCTTGAAAGTCTAATTCTTCTGTCTGTTTTCTGCCTGTCACTTATGATGAGCTGTTTCTTTCTGTATTTGGGACTTTGTTTTTACTATGAGCTCATATTTGGCCGATCTCTGAAGAGACGTGGGTCGAGCAGGTCTTCCTCCTGAGAGCATTTCTGCCAGGTGCCAGGGGCCACACTACCAACCTGGAAGAACTGGAAACTGGTCAATGGGGGGCGGGGGGCTGGCCTCCCCCATAGTATAAATTCAGCCCCTGAACCCGCGTGAGGGCAGATTTGTGATCACCCCTCGGGCGGACGTTTTCCATCCTGAGCAGAACCTGAGGCACACGAGTTGCTGGCTAGGCTGTCTTCACCAGTGAACAGACTTTTCCCCGAGCTTGCTTTTTACTGAGTGTACCTGGCCGTGCGGGGGCCCTGGCTGCACGCGGAGGCCGCAGCCCTGTGTTCCACGTGGGGCCGGCTGGCTAGAGCCTTTGCCTCCTGTTCCCCAGCCCTCCAGGCTCCTGGCACTGGGGGGTGTCCCAGAGCACCCCTGGCATGAGAGCCCACTTCCCTCTCTGGTTTTAGCGTTCTGCATTTTTGGCTTCTCTAAATTTCTCAGATTTCTTAGAAGTCAAACAGATAAACTGGAGGGATGTGTATTGACACACTGAATCTTATCTAGCATTTTTGGTGTTTGTGAACAGGGGGCTTTCCAGACACTGCAGTCTTCCCTGCTGTCAGAACTGGACAGACAGTGTTTGGGGGTTCTAGACTCTGGTGTTAGGGAGCGAGCTCTGTGGAGCCTGTTCCTGTTTAGAGTCGGATGAGGTGATTCCTTTGTCCAGGCCAGCAGCAAGATCAAACATCCAGAAATGGGGTGGGGGGGTTGCAGGTTGTTAAGCAGAAAAAGCAATGTGAGCATGTGCCGTGTCCCGGAGGTCTGGGTTTTCCTGATCATGTGCACCCAGCGGTCTGTGTGCTGCCCGCGTGGCACGTGCTGGGTCCTCACTCAGAGCTGCAAGAAGAATGAGAGGGTTCCTTTCCCGAGGAAGGTCTAGTCGAAGCCCCGGGCAGTGTGTTACAACCTAGGGCAGGGCACTCGGTGACAGCCTCCACTGCCCTGCCAACGTGACAGGCTCCTCGGTGACTCCTGCCCTCCGGCACTTGAGAATCACGGGTCTGGGGGAAAGTCGGAGGCAGCGAGTGCATGGTTTACGAGGGTCCCTGGGACGAGGCCTGGGCAAGTGTGTAGACACGAACACCTTCAGCAGTGACCAGAGGGCACGAGCTCTGTGTGCGAGGGCACCATGCAGACACAGAGTGACCTTGGCAGGGATGGGGGCTGTTACTTGCTTTACTCTCTAGACTTTGGCTTCTCATCATGGCTTTCCCCCTCAGAAGAGCAAACTCTGTGTGGAGTGTTGGAGGTGGGTAGACCTTGTCGCCCCGAGGAATTCCAGTCAGACTCCCATGCTGTTCGTTTTTCATTCAGCTTCAGTCCAGCCCAGCGGCTTCCCAGTCCTGTGTGCTGTCCCTTCCTCTGCTTTTGTAATGGCGGCAGACGAGGGAGCTTTAATTCACAACTCCTTTCGAAATGCTCTGTCTTGTCAGGAGGCCTTCTGGCCACACCACACAGCTTTGGAAGGGCCGTGCCAGGGTTCTTAGGGGCGAGCAGCTGCCCGGGTTGATACCGTGGTCGGCACGATGGCTTTGGCAGGTAAATGAATATGAGGGAACTTAACCAAAGAACACCCAAACGGGGTCCCTTTCTTCACTCACCATCACGTGACTGGCAGTCTGGGGCCGCAAGTCCCCTCGATCTCTCCATGGCGATTTCTGCACGCAGGTGGTCCAGCTTCGTGGTGACAGTGGGAACAGTCCCCGGTTCAGGAAGTGTTTAGGGGCCAATGCCAGTTCTTCCTGGGGAAGGTGGCACTGCCTCGCCTTGAGCTCTGCCCACTGCAGGGACAGTGGCCGCTTCTTAGCTCTTTCCTTCATGGTGTGGTTGGAAAGACAGTCCTGGGCACTGAGTGGTCTTGGTGGCACCAAGACCTGGGTGGCACCTGGGCAGTGGCTGATGCTTCCCCGACATGGCCCCTGCCTCCCTCCTGACTCTACATGGCTGTCCCGCTGCCTACAACACCAGCTGCTAGGACGTGGCTGTAAGGTGGGTCTCCTCAGAGAGGCGAGTCCCACAGATGCAGGAGCAGGACAGCTGGTGGCCACACACCAGCCGGCAGCAGGGGGAGGCCTCTGCACATCATCCGCCATCCCTGTCGTTCCAGTGCCCGCTGTGTAGAAGATGACCATACACTCATGTTGTTGGCAGGCTCTCGCACAAATTTCAGCGCTGTTTATTTTCTCTCAAAGTCAGACAAATATCTGTCAGTGTGGAGCTGAATACCCACAGGGAAAAATAGCGAGATTTCCCTGTGGGTATTGACAAGGGAAGAACTCTGGTGCCATTTAGAAGAGAAAACCAACTGTAGAACAATAATGGCAGTCACAGAAGAGAATGGTTGTATACGCACCTGCAGGGAGAGGAGACAGACAGACACGGGACAGACACGGGACAGACGCGTGCAGAGAGGGGTTGGCAGTGCACACACTCAGCTGTTCACGTGCTTATTCCTGAGAGACGGACAGAGGTCACCACTTTTGTTATGTAATTCTGTTATGTTAGAGTAACTCGAACAAAATTGTAAGGTAGGGTTCCAAGACCAGGATTTATGAAAACGACGCTGAGATCTCAAAGAAGAAAAAGACAAGCAGACTGAAAGAATGCTTGTTTCAAACGGTCTGCGGGCAGGCTACTACACGAGAGGGGCACCGCCCCTTCATCCCGCACATGGCGCCTCCTGCCATCGGCTATGCAAAGCGTGCACCAGTCCTGGCGGGGCTTCCTTGTCTTAGAAAACCCTTAAAGAACCATCTGCCTCCTGGAAAAATCTGCCCTGTAATCACTATTTAAGCTCTTTTGTAGTATCTACTTGGTACTTAAAAGAAAAAAATCCCCAGCAACATGTATTGATTTGGTGGTCACATTAGTGCAGAATCTTTTCTCCAAGATTTTAGCTGTGGGTAGTTGTTCCCTTCTTCCCAGCACGCCCACACACCTCCGAGAGTGAGGCACGTGGCCATGGGTTGGGGCTCACCCAACCAGGGCAACAAAGAGAAAAATTAGTCTAATGCATGGTCTTAACGAGAGGGAGAGGGTGAGCATGAATAATTAATCTCACCAGTCTGTGGCAATCAGATAAAATGAAGTCCCATTTGCTCAACCTTATTAAAAGAGAGAGAGTGCGAGAGGGAGGGGGAGAAATGGTAAAGGTCGTTAGGGGACTTGTAACGGGGGAAGAACCGCCTCTGGTAGGGGTAATGTGCTTTCTAATCTCTGTGGTCTTTAACTAAGCGGTGTGATGGAGGTCCTCTTCGGGTAGCTCTGGCTCAGTGAATTATTGAACATTTTAGAAAGTGCTTGACTCCTGACAACTAACTTAGATGCCTTTATGCAGAGTCGTCTTGGAGTGGAATGAGATCTCACTGTTACCCTCAGAAATGACCCATCCACTTGTCAAGAAAGAACTTCTAGAAAAGGTCAAGAATAGTAATGGACTCAATGTCGGATTTTAATTTGTATCCTTACCATGGACATTTCATATTTTAAAGACCTGCCTTCATGCTGTAGAAGTTGAACTATTTAAAAAACAAGGTATTGAGCTCAAGAACCCTATTAAAAGTTCAATTATAGGGTTATTCTAATGATGAGTGCAAGCTATTACTTTTATGCTGGACCATGAGGTTGCTGCTTTTAATTTTTTTCTCTCCAGGAGCTGATTTTATGCTCATTTTAAGGTTATTCACTGAAGATAGAAGATTTGATTATTTCTACGTTCTTACCTGGAGAAATAATCTTATTTTGGATATCTTAGAATTGTTGAAAATTTCTCAACAGTTGATAGAAACTTTTATTTTCAACTGTATGAAAATAAAAATAAAATATACCTTACTCTCTACAGTCTTTATGAATTAACAAGGCATTTTAAAATTTGAAACACCCTCTTTCAGATGCTGTAAGCAATACAGTTGGTTAAATTTCAGTATTGCCTGGACTATTAGTAGTTTCCCAAGATTCACTTGTTAGAAAAATATGTTGACATTGAGATTGATTCAAGGGAGAGACAGTTTATGGCATTAATTTCTCAATACTGGAACAAGAATCTGTGGACTAGTACTTGATAAGCAAATAAATAGGCCAACAGGAAAAAGAAAACACACTCTCTATTTGTACTAAGGGTGGAGAATCTCTACAAGCGATGAACGTGAAAACTTTCGAGTTCAGCAATCGGTTTTAACCCCATGATCAGCCCAGCAGAACGTGTGCACAGAACTCTGTTAACCAGGAGGCTTCAAACTGTGAATTTTCTGGTGAGAACTGAGTCCTCGGTACTTACCGTAAATGCCCCATAGCAGCATTTAATGTTAATTAGGTTGAATTGAATTACTAAAAATTTTTGTAGTAAAAGACTTGAATAATAATCTTCAGAAAGATTATTTACAAATCATCCTTTTATTTTTCTTTTCGCTGGAGAGAAGGCACGGAAGGGCACACATTTAACAAATACGTGGTCTAGAGGTCAAGAACGCCTCCTCATTTTCCTCCAGGGCTTATGGAACCGAGCTTCTTAAAATGAGCGAGTGGAGAGTGACTGAAGAGAGAAACATCAGGGCCAGGACTTTGGGATTGGGTTTGTGGTTAGTCTAAAGGAAAGCATCTGGTGGGTAACTGAAAGCTTTATCCCCCTAGATGCTTGTGCTGTTCTTTCTTTTACCTTCCAAGCTACAAATACAGACGGAGGGGAAGGCAAGCCCACGCTGGCTCAGCTGTGCATTTCTGGATCGGCTAGCTTTCCCATTAATTCCAAACCAGAAGCAGTCCCGACCTTAGCTCCCACGCCTCTTTCTCTGTGCGGGAGGACACCGGGAAGCCTCACTTCCTCACTGGGCATTCTTCTCCATGCATGTCCTTTGAGTTTGTTTGCGCCCTGGTCTGGGGAACTCTCTGGACTGTCCTGTGTTTTCTTTTGCATTTCCTTTGGTCATTTAACAGCCACACCCCTACAATAGCATCACCTGGAAAAGGCCAGGGTGTGTAGGGGCAGAACAGAATGCCTTTCACAGGAGCTGAGGTGATGGGCCCGCCCTGGACGAGCCTGAAACGAAGCATGTGGGACGCGGGCCTGCCGTGTGTAACAGGGCGCCTGCGTGTGCTCTCCCTCCCCAGATCCTGGTCTACAGCCTGGAAGCGGAACGCTGCCTGTCGAAGCTGGGCAATGCGCTGGGCGACTTCACGTGCGTCAACCTCAGGGACAGCCCTCCCAATCTCATGGTCAGCGGCAACAGGGACAGGAGGTACGTCTGAGGAACGAGCAGGTTTTGTGGCCACAGCAGTTTCCACTGCCACTTGTGCAGTTCGCTCTGCTGCGCTCACACTCCCCCCTCCTCGCCCCACAGCTTCGCCCACCTGAGTTCAGCCCGATCCGTGAACGCTGTCTCCGTGAGCGTGGAGAGCAGAGTCTTGTATTAGGTAATAGTTGGACAGAGCTGCCTGTGCCTCGTTTCTGCAACACCGCAGGAAGGTTGTCTTTTAAGCCATTTGGTGGACGCAGTTGGTGGAAGGTCCAGTGAGACCCCTTGGAATATCTTTTGTCTCCCTGCTGCAAAATTTGTTTGGCATTTAAAAGCTCACTTTCGAATATTAAAAACAATAACCTAAGGGATGAATCATGTTCAACAAAATAGGGTTGCCTGCCAAATGATGTCGAGAGTGTATTTCAGAGCACTGTGGTGTCCCTCTGGTGATGGGGGCAGAGACTTCGTGCGAGCAGACTCCGGTTTCTGTTTAGGTGGTCAGCAGTCTTCCCTGTAACGCATCGGCTGCGGGAGTCAGCTTTCCTCCGTACAGGCTCCAGTGCCAGCCACGGACGCTGCAGGAACCGTCAGCACGGAGGGATTAAAGTGTTTGAAAAGACTCTCTGAGTCCAAATTTTAGGGGTTTTTCCCCCTCCCCATACCCTCTCCCCCTTGTCTTTTCCTTTTTAAATTTTTGGCTGGTTATCTGCTGCGTCTGATCCTGTGCCCTGAGGAGAGGTAGCATGGCTGGAGGCCAGGGTCAGCTGGGCGCCCTCTCCCGCGGGCCCGGCCCCAGGCTGCAGGTGGCGGGCTGCTTGGTGGGGGGATCAGATCGAGAGGCGGGTGCTCCTTGGTGCCAAACCCCAGATCTCTGTCACACCAGTGCAGCAGCTTGCAAAAAATAATTATTTAGTCAAATAATATTTTCAGCTCCTGACCTTCACCCCACCACCACCCCCTTCCCTTTGAGCCAAAAGAAAATTCGAGTATGCTTTCCTCAAAGGAAACACTTGGTCATTTTTATCTCAAAGCCTCCTAAAATGGCTGATATTTCTGAGGCCTGAGAATTGAACTCCTCACCGTGTCCAGTTTTTCTCTTAAAAAAAAAATAGACTTGGTAAGTGGCCCCACATGTGTCCCAGTAAATGAAACACATCAGTGTGTAGCTTTACTCTCACGTTTTAGTTTCCAGACTGAGCCGCACAAAGGCTCCAAGCTTATCTGATAGGATCGCCCCACAGGGGCGGTGCAGCTACTCGCTTTCCAGGAGAGCAAGTGCAGGGTCGCTTCAGGGCATCCAGGCAGGAGGGTTTGGGATTGTAGGTCGAGCTTCAGAGTTTGTTTACAGCAGGACCGTTTAGGCGGTCCGTCACAGCCAGGCTCCCAGGAAACCAAGATGGCGTTCCAAAGGGGAGACCTCCGCTTTCTGAGTGACTCGGCCCAGCTGGCTGTAGAAGACCAGATGAGCCGGACTGGCGTGGCCACTGTCAGTCCGAGTGTGTGTACTCAGGGTGCGTACTCAGGAGGGCGGACTGCCTCCTCTGGAGCGAGGCTGCCTGATGGCGCCACTGTGGCCAAGGGAGGAGCGAAGTGCTCGGTGTAAAAGGGTTCTTGGTCATTTTGCAGTCCAGATTCACCACGTCGAGTCCATTTTAATCGGCAAACCAGTGTTATTTTTTTTTAAGCCCTCTGTCTCTGTGGATGTGAAGAACAGACTAGTGCCTTGGAGTTGGGGGGCGGAAACTGTCCGAAGTGGCATTTGATCGGGGCGGTCCCAGGTCTCTGTGCCAGCTCTGCTCTCTGCTGAGACGCCAGGAACTTAGCATCCAACAGGAGGTTGTTCTGAGTCAGGGGCGCTGTGTTTGCTGTGTAATTTGAAAGACAGGGTTGAAAACAGCACATCTGGAAAAAGCAAAGAATAAGAAATCTAAACTTTTTTAAATGTAGTAGAGGGAAATACTGTTGTGGCTCTTTTCTTTTCCAAAGGCTTAGTGGCTATGAGTGTGCACGCCCAGGCTCACACAGCTTATGTTTTATTTCAGAGGTGAGAGGAAGGGGTCAAGTGCTGTGAAGGGAACTCCATCCTTGGCTGTTACTTTCTGGCTGGTGCAATTTTTTAAAACCTGGAACCTCCTTTCTTTCTTTCTTTTTTTTTTTAATTAAAAACCCTGAATTTCCAGTGCATTCTCTTAGTACTTTATAAATAACTTGAAAATGAAATGACCTCTAAAGATACATAAAACTGTCCCAGATTAAGACAAAAATAGTTTTTCATTAAAATAAGGACATCGGCCTGAGTTTGCAAACATGGGTAGAATTTACAAGGAGTTTCTTCGGGTTGGGGTGTAGAAATAGGCTGAAATGAAAAATGAAAACAGGTCACCTAGCCTGCCTCCCTTTCCAGAAAAACAGGGATGGAGTCTGGTGAAGACTGAGAGTCTGATTGGGGTGGAAACCGGGTTGTCACTGGGCGGTGCTCTTCCCTTGCTGGGAACAGGGATATGAAGTGAGAGGGGGCGGGAGCTTTGCACAAGAGCTTTAACACGGTGGACCGATGAGTTTTTCTAAATGCCTACGTTTTCTCTTCCTGCAAAACCAGGAAGAAAGCGATGCGCGATGCTGGCGGAGGAGCGGCAGACAGTAGGCATCGGGGCGGGAAGCTCGGGCCTGCACTGCTTGCCGCAGACCTTCTCGTTCTCGGGGCGTGCTGCTCACGGGGCGTTTTACATTTGTTCCAGGGTGCATCTTTTTTTTTCTTGCAGTTTCACTCCTGTGAAATGGCACCTTAAAACTGATTGGCAGAATTTTAAAATGTTACCTAAAGTAATGATGCTTCTTACCATCAATGGTGTTGTCAATCAAATGAAAGCGCGTGTGTTCAATGAAGGTGAAAGTGAATTAATAGCTTAGGAATTACAACATCTATGAGAAGCTTGAACGGGTTACCAAGAGAAAGGCAACAGGAAAGAGTTTAAGTTTAACCTCTGTTTGGGGGTTCACTGAGCCTTTCGGATCTGTAAATGTCCCCCGTGTGGGAAGTGTCTGGCTGTTATTTCTTCAAGAGTTTTTTTCCAGCCTTGATCCCTTTCTCTCCTCCCTCTGGGAGCGTCAGGCCCTTTATTGTTGGCCCACAGGTCACTGAAGCTCTGTCCTTTGTTCCCTGAACTTCCTGTTCTTCAGAGGGCGATGCGTCTGTGGTTTAACTTTAGGTTAACTAATTCATTCTGCTGATGCGCCCATACGGTGACTTTTTTTATTTAAGACTTTGTATTTTGGGGTTCAAAAATTTCCATTCATTTCTTTTTCATAGTTTCTCTTTCTCTGCTCTGAATGTCATACTTTCTTACCATTTTACTTTTACCTCTTGAAATGTAGCTGTAATGCCTACGTTAGAGTCATTAATGATCCCTAAGATCTGGGTTGTTTTAGGGTTGACATCTGTTCGTTTTTTTCTTTTGAGAGTCACATTTTCCTGTTTTTTTTGCTGGGAGGGGTATGTCAAGTAACTTTGGATTGTCTCTTGGCTATTTTTACTGTTATATTGTGTCCCCTTTGGGTGCTTTTATGTAATCCTCTGAGGACTGTTGAGATTGATTTTTTCTTAAAGGCAGGCGGCCACCCTGGGGAGGTCCAGACGGCACGTTCTGTCTTCCCGTCTGTGGGTGGTGACATCCAGGGTCCACTCCGTGCCCAAAGCCTTTGCGATGCTTCTCCGGCTCCGTCCGCACAGATGCCACTCAGAGCTTAGTTGGCGAGGGCAGCAGGGCGGTCTCAGCTGGGTTCTCAGAGCCCCACTGCACTGCTTTGGATCTGCCCCACACAGCTCGGAGATGAGCCCGGGGTCTCTGGGGCTCACACACAGGCGCCCTTTCTCCAGGTTCCTCTCCTCTTCCCTATCTTTCTAGCCTTCGGGGGCCCCTTTTTCTGGGCCTCCAACCAGAAGAGGGGGTTTCTCTCGGAGTTTCGTCTGCCTTTGTTGCTCTACCCCCATGCAGCTCTGTGACTAGGGTCTTATCTCTGGTGCAAAGCCACACATTCTTTCCACTGTGGGAGCCCCTCGTCTTGGTGCTTCAGGAGGTAAAGACTCTCGTGGCGCTGTAGCTCCTCACCACCTCACAGCTCTGCTCCCGGAGCTCATCCTTGGGGCGAGGCTGCGAGAGGAGACCCTTCCCCGTATGGCCACTTCTCCCCGATCCATGCTCTCGACCTGACGCTCTAGAGCCCTCGGGTATGTGCCTTTTGCGTTCTTTCCGGGGGCTGGGTTGTAGTCAGCAGAAGACAGAGGCAGTGTTGGGCTTACTCCATCTTGGCCAGAATCAGAACTCTCGCTTTCTTTGAAATCATTTAAATAAATGCTGTGATTGGCAGTAGAGGGCTGTGTTCAGTGCCGGGCTGTTGCTCTCAGTCTTCTCACCTGTGATCCGCTTGCCCTTTTCTGATGGGTTCAGGGGTCTGGAATGGAGAATCTTATCATTGCTGTGCTGGGAAGAATCAAAATAAAAGTTGGGGGTAAGGGCCTCTGTCAGGTTGTTTACTGGGTTGCCAAGGCAACATCCACAGAACCAACAAATCCCACTGCTTTTTCTCTGTAACCTCGTTTATTTTTAAAATTTTAGCAACACAACTGAGGTAAAATTCCATGCCTACAATTCACCAATTTAAATTGCATAGTCCACTGTAAGGCTCACAAGGTTGTACAACCATCACCGAGTTGATTTTCGGGCATTTTCATCACTGCACCTGGGAGCCTGGTACCCACCAGTGGTCAGTCTCCATCTTCCCCAACCCTCCCGCTCCAGGCAGCCAGCCACTGGGCTGCTTTCTGTGTCGCTGGATCTGTCGGTTTTGAGCACTTCACATAAATGGAATCATACAACACGTGCCCTTTTCCGACTGACTTCTTCCACTTAGTGTGTTTATAAGTGGAACCTGTTGCACGAATCACTGCCCCATTCCTTTTCAGAGCCAAATAATACTCCTCCGTAGGAGCAGACCACATTTACGTGTTCGGTCATCAGTGAAAGAGCATTTGGGTGGTCCCCCTTTCTTGTACTGCCACGTATGCTGCTGCTGTCACTCGCGCAGACTTCGTATCGATGTGCGTTTTCAGTTCTCTGGGACGTGTGCTTAGGAAAGGAGCTGCTGGCTTGTGCGGCAACTCTGGGTTAGCGTGTCTGAGGAACCGCCAGGCCCCGTTCCTCTGTGGCTGTCCCGGGGCTCTCGTTTCTCCATGTCCTCGCCGGACGTGCCACTGTCTCTGACGGCAGCTGTCCTGGTGGGCACCAGGTGCTATCGCATTGTGATTTTCCCGATTTTCATTACATGTGTTGGGGTGACGTTGGTTAGTAAGCGTACGGAGATTTCAGGTGTCACGTTCTGTGACACACCCTCTGTGTGTCACTGTGCACTCACCCCCCACCCCTGTCAAGCCTCCTTTCGTCTTGCTGAGGGACGTCAGTCAGAGGGGAAAAGCCACGGACCATCAGTCTTCGTTTCCATTCTCCTGGTTGCTGCTGCTGTCGGGCATCCTTTGTGTGCTTTTTAGCCTCTTCGGATAAATGTGTATTCAGATCCTTGGCCCAGTTTTTAAATCGGATCATTTGTCTTTTCGTTTATTGAGTTATAAGAGTTCTTTCTATATTCCAGATTTCAGTATCTCATCAGATATGAGTTGTGCATACTTATTCCCATTCTGTGGGTCGTCTTTTCATTTTCTTGGTGTCCTCTGAAGCACAAAAACTTTTATTTTGACGAAGTCCAGTTTATCTCTTTTTGCTTTGTTACTTATGCCGGTGGTATCCTATTGAAGCCCGTTTCTGGTCGAGCCCAGACTCACAGAGATTCACCCCTATTTTCTTCAAAGATTTTGTATTTTTGGCTCTTACAATGAGGTCACAATGCATTTGGAGTTAACTTTTGTATAGGGTGTGAGGTGTGAGTGCAGCCTCACTTTTTGCATGCGGATATCTAGTTGTTCTAGCATCAGCTGTCGAAAAGACTTCTTTCCCCATTGTCTTGGCACCATTGTTGAAAATCAATTAACCATAAAATAGAGGGGTTATTCTAGGTATACTTATCTCATTAAAGTTTAAAAGGACATTAAAGTAAGCTAAACGTTTCCGAGTTTCCAACCTGGGGCCCCGTGCCTTACTACTTCGATGCTTTGTACGTCACTGCGTCCACAGGTGGTAGGTGCAGTGGGCCGGCTTGCGGGGGGTCGCGGCACTTTCGGTCGAGCAGAGCTCTTCCAGGCCGTGCACAGTTGACCTGGTGGAGGAAACAGGTCCAGGAAGGCTGGGAGATTAGTCCGAGAGACCTGATGGCTCTTTATGGGCCACACACAGAGAAGCGGGACCTGCGGAGACAGGGCTTTCAAACAGAGCTCTCAGCATAGCCTCGCTGGATTAAACTGGGCCGTTTTTCGAGTTGCTCTTTCAAATGGATCACTTATAAAGACCATCGCCAGTGTTATACAGATAAAGCTATTGATTTTGGCATATAAGTTTATATCTAAAATCCTCTTTAATAGCCCGGGTTCAGTGAGACTAAACAGAACCATGTATCGATTTCTTTTTAAAAAAATACTAGTTTTCTTGATTAACTTGGTCATCTTTTTAAGCGTACATTTTAATGTCTTCTTGCTTGTTTCCTTTATTTTCTGGATAAAAATATTGCCGAAGGTCAGGTCCTTCTTAATGAAACTGCCAAGCCAGAGCCGGAATGGGCTGCAGCTTTGCCATCTAGGACAGTGTGCCCTATTTTCTATGGGATCATTTAATCCGAAGCAGTGGGAAGCGAGCCCTGAGCTGTGACCCCCAATTAGAGAGTCTCCAGCTCGCTCCTTGGCCTGACAGATGCAGAGCTGCACCCACCTCTGGCCCCGCTGCCCGCTGGTAGGGGGAGCGAGCGGGGGTAAGCGCTGTGTCTGCTCCATCTGCAAGTGTTGCAGTACGGCACTCAGAGCCCCTAGCACAGGACCAGCCGGAGTGCGCCTCCCTCCCCGTTCCCGCACGTTTTCCTGCCCATCAGATGGATGCTCCTCTGTTGGAGTCTTTGGAAGGTTCTGGTGTCTTTTGTTTTAATTGGCGGGCTAGAGCCGACTCCTATGGTGCGATTTTCATTAGAGAGGGGCTGGAGAGACAGAGTGTTGGAACAGCCCTCCAAACCCAGCCATGAATATTAAACATAACACAATTACAGCTTTCAGACCAATTATTTTTCTTTTCGACGGGCAAAGTTGATGAAATACGCACTAGATAGGGATTCACAATCTCTGTCATTGGCTTCTTCTCGCCCCTGCAACCGGCTGTCCTGGCATAGACTTGTGCCCATTTCTGTGCTACCTGTTTCCCAGCGCCGAGCAGTTGATCTGGGCGCCGACGACACAGGCGGTGCCAAGCCACGCTGCAGTCAGGTTGGTGCAGCGCACCGGCAGAGGCTACAGGCGGACACCGGGTCTGGGCGCGGGTTTGAACAGCTTGTGGAGGCTTCCGCTGCGCACAGGGTTTGCTGTCCCTGACCGCGGACCAGCGACCGGAGCGGTGCCTCGCCGAGGAGACGCCCGTAAGCGCTCTTCCTGTTTCCCGTGGGGAGGCGTCCCAGCGTGTTCTGGCCTGTTTGTGCTTTCCTTGGTGGTGCAAAGCACACGAGTGCCCGGTTGTTTGGAGTGTTTGTTTGGAGCCGTCCGTGCTGGTATCTAAATACAACAGGAAAACAGATGGCAAACTTTGAACTTCTGGACCAAATTTGTGTTTGCCTTTGTCTCCTTAACAGCCAAACTGTAAATTATGGAGTATGAATATTCAACAGAGGGGCTCTTGATGAAAATCACCACAGCGTACTAATCGAATATGCGCTGAAAAGTATTTGGGCTAAATTTTCCCGTGCCCCCGCCCTTTCCAGGTTCCCATGAGTCAGCGGGGCAGCCGTGGTCGCTCCAGGCAGAGTCCCTTTCACGGCGCTAAGGCCAGGGCACGGCAGCTGTCCTCCCTGCTCCAGCCCACCAGGGCCTACGTCGAATCTCTGAGCGCTGACAGGGGCAGACTGAGGCTTTCCAGCACATTTCACGGTCTCCCTGCATGCGTCCCAGCTTCCTCCCTGGAAGTGGGGGGTTGGAGGGCATGCTGGCGAAAGGGAGGTGGCCATTAATGTGCATTGCCTAGTTGGTGGCGTGTTCTAGCCAGGAAGAATTCACGGATCTTCCCCTCTGAGCTCTGAGACTGCATGTGTACTTCAAACAGAGTGTATGTAGGGGGAGTGTGAGGTGTGTGCACGGTGCCGAGGAACCCAGCACCTGTGTGGGCCCCACCCAGCTTAGGCAGAGCAGGGCCCAGGTGCCCCTCCCAGTCACGAAGGCATTCTGGTTTCGTAAACGAATGTACAAGCCACCTGTATTCCCCTCATTCTTCAGTCGCCACTCCTCCCCAAGGTAACTGCTACCAATTTGAATATGTCCTTCCATCATTTTCTCCTCAGCATTTTTCACTTTTACTTAAACAGGTAACCTACACATTCAAAATTTCATTCAAAAACACAAAACCATAAACAGGAGAAGTCGGTCTTCTGGGAACAGTTTGCCTCTTCTGAAGGGTGTCTGCACACGCACCGCATCTGTCCCACCTCCACCCCCACCTGTCACACGGCTGGGCCCTGCGGTCGGAATGTGGAGCGGCGTTGGGGGGCCGGCTGCCCGGCAGTGTGCAGGCGGGCCCACGCAGGGCCGCGCTGTCTGCAGGCGCCGTGACTGCTTTAGTGCGCACTCCGCTGCCGGAGCCAGCTACCGTGCCATCTAGGTCCGTGGCCACCTGAACGTCGTTTCTAGTGTTTCCTCTCAGTCTGTTACCATTCCCCAACAGGTCACGTCTTTTTCCTTCAGGTTGCTTTTCAGACCTCTTGGCTTTCGCAGATTCACACTTTATGATACTCTTAGATGGTGTTTCTCTTTATTGTGATTACTGCTCATTGAGTGTGAGTGTGCACCTCTCATTCTGGAAACACGTTAACCACTGGCCGTTCAAGGACTGCTCCCTGCCACGCCACTCTGTTTTTTTCCTTCTGGAGCCTCTTACAGACATGCTGACCCACCCCTCCTGTCCTCCTCTCTCTTAACCCCTCGTTCACATTTGCCCTTTAATTTCTGTGTGGCATTCTAGGTGATTTTTTCACATGTGTCATTGAATTCACAAACGCTCCCAGCCTGTCTGATGAATCTAATTTCGGACACTATGTTTTCACTCATAGAAGTTTTATCTGGCGTTTTTATAAAGCAGGATACTGGCCACTGACATGCAGCTCGGGCCGCGGGCAAGCCACTGACCGTGAGCACAGCGGTGCTGCTGAAAGGATGTCCATTTAGTGCATCTGGCAGTGTCCAGCGACTTTCAGTGAGAGGGTCAGCAAGTTGTTGAAACAAGAATCCCCACTTTTTGCTGCTAAAAAGTGCTGTGCCTAATGGCTTTGCACGCATGTGTGTGCACTTGTACACCTGTATTACATGTGCCTAGATAAATTCCTAGAAGCAGAGTCGCTAGGAGCAGAGTGAGATGTGTGTTTCATTTTGTTCGGTGTCACCAAACCAGCAGCCCCACGTAAGCACCTGCCTACCAGGCCTCACCAGCAGGGGGCCTCGGCGCTCTGTCAGGTCCCTGTGCGGGCGGGCAGGGGACCAGGGGCACTGTGCTCCAGCTTCGTTTCTTCATTTCTCCCATCACCCGTGAACTTGAACAACTTACACGTGTGTAAAAGCCATCAGTGTTTCTTTCTCCGTGAACTGTTTTTCCTCTTCTCTCATTTAATTTTGGGTTGACAGTCTCTACTGTGAACTCGGAGGAATCAGCCTGTCCTCTGTCACCAGCATTTCCCCAGCTACCAATGTCTGACTTCTGGGTTTTTTCTATGCAGAAGGGCCTTCCCTATTCTGAATATTTAGAGTTTAATTATGTTTAACTCCTTAAACTCTGTAATTTATTTTGGTGCAATGTATTATATATGGCAGAGCTCTAAGATAAGACAGTCGTGACAGGGTATTTTGCTTTTAATTGCTATTGTAAGTGGGATCTTTGCTTTGATTACATTTTTAAAACTAGTGGTTGTTGGTACATAAGATATAGCTATTGATTTTGACATTAATTTGCACTTGATTCTGAATTATCAATGAATTGTCTTGGCGTGTCGTCTCCAATGATAAGTCTACCCACCTCTCATTTTTTCCCTCTAATTATATCGGATTTTCTTAAAGCAGTGTGAATAGTAGTAGAAGTGTGGGGCACTGTTTTTAAAAGACTTTTCATTAAACTGTGTTATAGTCCGTCAAGCTTCGTTTCAGCACCCATGGAAACGACCGTGTGTCCTCTCGTTGCAGCGATCCGGGGCATCGCACTGATGGACGTGCGGACGGGCCCTGCCTGTCCACAGTGCGTTGCTGCGGCTTCTCTCCGTCGCCCTTGTGTCCGGGTCCCAGCCACGGTGCAAGGACAGTCGCCGTCTCCCCCCGTCCCCCACCACGGTCGCTCTGGCGGGGCTGGGGTCAGTTTTGGTAACAGTTATTTTCCCAGAAAGTATTTATTCATCTAAATCTTCAAATTTGGACAATTGAAGGAAAAATTAAAAAGGAAACCTGAATAGATGACAATGACCAAAGAAACCAAATTTAAACATTAGGTCCATGTAGGTTTTCGTTCTTTTCCTGGCAAGTTTTCTGAAACTTAGCATCACTCGATCACTCTCGTCTAATGCTCTGAAACCCCCTTTCTGGCACTGAAGTGACTGCCGCGTCCGTGTCACCTGCAGACGTGCCTCTGCGTAGCGAATAGTCAAGTTTCGCTCTGTGGGCTGAAGCTCCTGAAAGCTCAGTCTGTCCTGTGTGCGCCCTCCGACCCCGCAGACGCGCCAGGTCGCACTCGAGCCGTCTGTGCGCTGTGCCACGGGCAGCGTTTGTCTCTCGCCGCCGCGTGGCCTGCACGCTGCACCCTCACGGCCGGCCTGCTCGGCAGTTTGCTGCATCACTCTCTGTCAGAGCATCTACAGGTAGCTCACCGCGAGTCCTTTCCTGTGGAAAGAAAACAAAAATGAAAAGCTCTTAATTATGCCTTCAAATTATTAGGTAATCTACATGTAGAATTTTCAGTTCAAAATAACTCCCTCTCCGATCTCTGAAAATAACAGATCTTCGTGTGCACGCACAGGGCCGGGCGTGGGGCATGCCCTCAGATGACCCCTCCCACCCCAGTCCCGGTGTCGCGCTGACCATCGCCTGGCGCCCCGCTGGGAAGGTCACAGCACGGGCTCTGTGCGGTCCACCTGTGCAGGAACGTTGGCACGTTCAAGTTCAGCTCTGGTGGCTTCTTTCAGGGGCTGCGTGTACTGGAGTTTTTAGTGGATAGATTTCCGTCTCATTCTCCAAATCATCCTTATGTTGCAGCACATACTTGTGTAAAAAGTCATTTTTAAAGAGGTTCTTAAAGAAATTCAGATGATGACAAGGCAGGTGTTTCCAGATCTTAGACAAGAGTGTGTGGACAGTGGCCATCACTTGTCACAGTTCTGTTGTCCTTGCTCAATGACAGATGCCCCTTTCCCAAGTTTCAGCAAGATGGTGACAGACCTACAGAGTTGAGACAAATACTCGAAGTGTTCTTTTCCCAGCCAGGCAAAGGCTCAGGGGGCAGACAAGCCCAACTGATTCACCTTTTGCCCCTAACGGAACAGCAGCAGCCGTTGCCTGCTGCAAGCCGGCCTCACCTCCGGCAGCTGACGCCCGTGCAGAGGCCCTGTCGGCTGCCCCATCTGCGGACGTGCCCCCGGGGGCGGCCTCCCTGCTGCAGAGCAAGTACGGGGAGGCCAGCCAGCTGCCGGGCTTGCCCTGGGCCTTGCCTGCGCTGCGTGCTTCGACATCATTCTGATTCGACAGTTGTGGGCTCGAAACCAGTTCGTGTCTCTTGCATCTTGGCCTCCTATGTATGACGGTATACTAAGGATATAACATTTTAGGTCAGTATTTAGGTGTTTGCCACCAAAGGGGTGTCGTTTTCTGTTTTCATGGGACTGTTGTGCACAGCCCAGCCAGCACAACTGAGGAGGAATCGTCATTTCAGGCTTTAATCCCTGTGCTCGCCTTGGGCCTTCCAGGGTGAGGATCCACGACCTCCGCACCAACAAAATCGCCGTGTCGCTGTCTGCCCACCAACTTGGAGTCTCTGCCGTCCAGATGGACGACTGGAAAATCGTCAGCGGCGGCGAGGAGGGCCTGGTCTCCGTGTGGGATTACCGGATGAACCAGAAGCTGTGGGAGGTGCACTCTAGGTGAGGGGCTCCTCGCTGTTTCAGCGCTAACAGCACTGACAGTGCTAGTCCGCCCCCGGGCCAGGTGTTGCGCACTGCCCTCTAGGAGCCACAAGCCTCACTGCACCACGCGTGTTTGCTGCCCCCATGTTCCCACCGAGGCGGCTCAGAAGTGGCGCTGTGCAGTAGAGAGCCAGTCCTTCTCTACGTTGTTAAACTTGTAGTAATTCATTCCCAGCTGGGGCGGAGACCATGCGGGACTCCCCGATGGGGGCAGGCAAGACAGTGTTGGGGGGGGCGGGGGGAGGGCTGGCCAGGCACACCGCACTCCACTTCAGTCTCACTGTGCCGCTGCCCACTTCCTGGACTTCCCTCACATCATGTAGAAGGGCACTGAGGACTGAAAGTAGTCAGACTTGAACTAGGAGGAATTTGCAATCTCAACCTTCAACTTGAATGTTCAGGAGATAGATACTGTCCCAAGTGCAGGCAGATGGCTCCACAGGTGCAGGCGCTTTTGTATAGGTGCGCCCTAACCAGTCAGACATTCTCCAGCCTGCTCCTGACCTTTAACGCAGGGGCAGCCTGGCCTGGAGTGCACCACCTGCACCTTGCCCACGTGTACCTGGGCCCCTGCTGTTGAGGTGGGCAGGGTAAGTGGCCACAAGCCTTCTCCCCAGCTGTCCCTAGGACTGCTGTGAAGAGAGGTTCCGGGAGAATCCGCAGCCTGTGAGAATCGAGGGGAGCACGCGCAGACGCAGCTAGCTCATGGTCAACCAGACCCACGAGAAGCAGCAGTCTTGTACAAAGTCAAGTCCGAGAGGTGGCATGGTTAAAGGAAGACTTTGGTTTCTTTTTGGAGGGTGGTGCTAGCGAGTGCCTCAGCCAGCAGCAGCTTTTAGCGGACCAAAGCCCTGGGTTTTGTGTGCACGGCCGGGCCCTGGCTGGCAGGGCACTTACTCCTCAAAGTGGGCACACAGGCCCTTTTCCTGACTCCTGTGGTGATGCACTGAGTTACCACCAGGTGGTGCCAAAAGGCAACTAAAACTCCCACATGTTGGATTCCCAGAAAACTTTGCTTTTAAGGAATCCCTTTTCCCAGTTCAAGAGCTGGCTCACTGGGGCCTCTAGGACAGCTCCCCTTTCGGTCAGTGCCCTGGGCCTGCACCCCAGCAGGTTGCGTTTCTGTCCCTGAAAAGCTGCACTCCCTCGGAGGAGTCCTTCCGGTGAAGCAGGGTGAGTACGGTCTTCCCGGAATGGTCGCCCTGTCCCGGTGCTGGCCTTCCTAATTCGTTTGTAAACTCGCAGTTCTCCCACTGGGTAGGGGCTTGTCCCTCAGGAGGATGCCGTCCCCACCAAACGAGGCTGATGTGCCACTCGGCCGCCCGCTGCACTGCTCACTGCCGGGAGGGTTCTCTTTTGAGCTCTGGCTGAGCTGACACTTGGTCGGTTTCCTGTCCCCGCCACCATCCACTTTAACTTCTCCAGGTCCTCCCACCTCTCCCCTGCCCTCCCCGTTCTGTCAGCAGTGCAGGCAACTGGCCAGGCGCAAGCCTGGGGCTGAGGCCACTCGCCCCGTCGTCCTGGTCTCGCCCCAGTCTTTGCTCTCCACTCCTCCTGCCCCACTGGGCCCCTAGCAAGTCCTGGGCCGACAGGGCTGGACACAGATGCCCCTTAACTTCCACTGTCCGTGAGAGAATCCTCCGCTCTAGCCGAGCAGTCTGTGCCAGTCTCCCGCCAGCCCAGCCCAAGTGGACCTTCTGCGGGGGCCCAGGGGACCCTTGCAGCCCATGGTCTGCCCTCCCTCCTCCCAGGTGCTGAATTCTGGCCCCCCCGTGTGGTTTGTAACCTCTCCCCGGCTCTGTTGTATGGGGTGCAGGTTGGGGCAGAAGTAGGTCCACTGTTGTTTGTGTGGAAATACAATAATAAGTAATAACAAAAGAATAAACAGTTTTGAGTACTCACAACTGTGAACCTCCTGTTGCCCCACCCTGGACATCTTACCTTCCAGACCAGGCGCCAGACTGTGTGTGGCGCGTGTAGCCCCAACTTCAGGACTGGGGGGCTTTGATGGAGCCCCACAGATGGGAACCTGGCTCGGAGAGCTGGAGGGACTGGTCCAAGGCCAGCTGGCCCGGGGGTAGGCGGGACTGGGGTGTTCTCTTCCTCGTGCTGAGTTTATCGATAACTCTGTGTCAGACACACACCAGGTTGTCTGGGGCGGTCGGCCAGAAGGCAGGGGGTGCATTCAGACCTGTTTACAAAGTGGGGCTCACACTAGCTTTGGGGACTAAGGTGAGACACCGCCCCCTGGGAGCTCCGTTTCCTCCTCTGAGAGAGAAACGCTCGGCTTTGAGGTTTCCAGAGCCCCTTGCAGCTCTGCGCCCCTGAGACTGAGGTAGCAGCGGTGGGACATGCTCAGTTCGAGGGACCTTACCTGTGCAAGCACCCTCCCCTGTGTTCCAGGCACCCCGTCCGTCACATCGCCTTCGACAGCCACAGCCTCATCACAGCCAACGTGCCCTACGAGAGGGTGGTGCGCAGCACCGACCTGGACAACTTCACCACGCACAGGAGGTCAGTGGGCCGGCTGATGGAGACACGCAGGGAAGGCCTCGAGGCTCGGTGTTAGGGACAGAGCCCCACCAAGCCGCAGGCTCCCTGCCGGTGCACCCTTGGGCACAGCCGGATACAGGTGCTCTAGGGTAGAGATTAGCAAATAATGTGCTCAGCGCCTGCTTCTCGCATTTTCCCACACTATCTCCTGCAGGACAGCCACGGGGGTAGGGACACAGAGGGAGGGCTAGCCCTACATGCCGAGAGGCCGAGGCAGAGGGCTGAGGGACCAGTGGTCACGGCAGTAAAGCCCAGGCCTCTGAGTTGAGGCCCCCTGCTGGGTCAGCTGGGTGACTCGGCTGCCACCAGCGAGCCCCTCATGCAGGTGGCTCAGGTGCCTTTTCCTGTTAGACTGTGGGCCTGGCTCCCGAACAACCTCTTTGTGAGGCCAGGCGCCTTGCCTCCTGGCTCCGAGCTCCCTCCGTCAACCATGTCCACTTACCGGTGTGCTGCTGGTGCAGGACCCAGAGAGTCCAACACACTGTGGCCCAAAGACAGCTGTGCGGTGACCTGCAGTAGGAGCTCGGGGCTGAGGGCCGTCTCTGTGCTCTCCCTAGACACCAGGGGCTGGTCCATGTCTATGAGTTCGAGGTGGACCAGCTGGCCTTGCAGAGTGCGCTGCCCCTCTGCCGTCCATCCTGCGACACCACGCTGGGCCATGGTGACGACCTCGTGCTGGCCTTTCCCTGTGATGGTGTTTAGGGAACGGGGAAGAAAGGAGGAGAACCAAGTTCATGAATTTGAAGACAACCAAGGAGTTCTGCGCCGGCTCCAAAGGTTTGCGGGAGCACGCCACCCCAGGGTGCACCTGTGTGGCACCCACAGTCCTGAACTGCCCTCACTTTTCCTGTCTGTCTTCCTCCAGCGGCTGCCAATGGCCCGAGGGTGTCGGGTGTGTTCCAGCTTCCTCTGTTCCCTCTCTTGTGGCTTTGAGAACCACACCCCCCTCCTCCTGCTCAGCCCTGCCCCTGCTCCCCGCCTGTCTTAGGAGTGACACTCCAGCCAGGCTCCCGTGGGCCCCACACAGCTGGGATGCAGCAGGGCTGGGCCGGGCTGCAGGGCCAGCCAAGGCCCGGGTTTTTCACTGTGCACAAGGCCCATCGGGCCCTGCTCTTGCCTGCTGCCCACCTTTCCAGCCTCCAGACCCTTTCCTTCGGCCCTTTGGGTGTGCTGGTCTCTAAGCCTGCAAGGCCCCAGCACCCACCCACCCTTTGGAGGAGACGGAGCGTCCCCTCGGGTGGGCGTCTGACACACCCTGATCACCCGGCGTAACCCCGGGGTCAGCAGTGCTGCCCCACAGAGCTGCTACCACGATTTGTAATTACAACTTGCACCATCGTTTCCTTAATGACTGCTGTGCTTACTGTTGGGTCTGCCACACGTGATGCAGAGCAGGTGTCTTCTGCATCATCATCCACAGAGCAGCCTCCTCCAGGCAGGGTGTAAGGTGAGTCTGCAGTGGAGCCTGGGTGAGATGGGGCAGGACTGTCGGGGCACCATCTGCCGAGCCACCAAGCCAAAACCAACACCAGAGGGCTGTTCAGTGCAACAGCTGCCGTTTCCAGAGGGTCACGGGGCACACCACCCCACTGCTCTTGCTTTACACTGTGCACAGCCGCCACCACCTAATATGCCTTCAAAATATCAAAGCGAAAAACAGAACCACAAAGGAACACAGTGCATGTCCCTAGAGGGTGAGCAACAGACCAGAGCAGTGGAAACACTTAAGCATTAAGCATTAGTACAACTTACCAGTTGCTCCAACAAATGCATATGGCATTTTGAGACCTTGTCAAGTACCCACAGACCGTGCACAGGAAATGGCCATGGAGGAAGATCACCAAGAAAGTCTCAGTGCATGAGGATGGTCCTGTGCGGGCCCTGGTCAGCGACCCCTAACCCTGGTACAGTAAAACCGGAACCGACAAAAAGCTAAAAGATAAAAGTGTACCTGCCAACTCCCAGCACTGCAGAATGAACTCAGGTTTAAAGAAGGAAATCGAAGTGGAAAAGCATGAACTCTCCAGACCTCGGGGACAAGGGAAGCACAGTCGCAGACCGGGGACGAGGCTGCTACGGGACTGGGAGGAGGCGTGCCTTTACGGAAGAACGGAGCTGTCACCTCGGAGAGCCTAAAAAGGTCCAATGATCCTGAGGCAGGCGTTAAATAGCAAAAAGACATGAATGAAACAGAAAACCAAGTCAGGTTTCATAAAACCAGTTTTGGAAAGACAGAACACACAACTCTTGATCAAGAAGAGAGGGCATGGAGACCGTCGGGCACAGGAGGGGTGACGGCTGTGGCCACGAAAGTGAAGCTTTCCCCCACACTGGAGCGCACAGGGACGGGACGCGTGTGCCGTTCCTCAGAGTCCCGGGACCTCCGAGGCACCAAGGCTTTGGCAGCGTTTCCAGGCTGCTTCGGAGAGCCTCGCACCGCACACGGCTGGTGGGGCAGTGGAGCCGGACGAGCAGCCAGCCTGCGGCTCTCGGGGGAAGGGTTTCCTCTTGTCGTGGGGGCTGGCGCCCCGTGACCTCGCCTCCATGAGGGTTTCGCTTCTCGCAGTCTCGATGCAGTGAGGCCACTGGGCGGCCTGCGTTTCCGTTGAAGAAATGGCTCTTTCCAGTCTGATGTCGCAGCTCCCTTTGCGGGCATTGTCCCTTCCTGGCTTCGCAGCAACTGAAGATCACTAAATAGTTCAAAAGAAAGCAGACCCAGAGAGTTACATGAACTTATAGTTTGAAACTAGTGTTAATTACCGCCAGCAGCTGGTCCAATATAAAATGTTACAAGCACAGGTTTTTTTCTTTTCCCACCCCAACTTGTTTATACTTTAGCTCCCATTCCTGGGAAGTGTGTGGGTTTTGTGGAGGAGAGTTTACCAGGCCCAAACCTCCCCGCTCGCCAGCCTCAGGCTTTCTGCTGTAAACTCTCATCCTGGGAGGCATCGGCCTGATGGGGAAGGAGTGAGCCCCTGCAAAGACCAGCGTTTACCCAGCAACAGCGGAGACCTTGGCCCACGGCCACTCGCTCTGCTCATCCTGCCTCACCTTTCTCCCCGCTGGCTGCCTCCAGGCTCTGAGTTGGCAGCGGAGTCCTCTCCTCTCACCTTCTGCTTCTTGAGCTCCTCCCCCCGTCCCCCTGCCGACAGAGGAGACTCCGATGTGCCACAGGGCGAGGCAGGGGGTGCAGGGGAGCGGAGCACTGGACACCAGAGCTGTGTCTTGTCTCGGACATTGTATGGGTTTCCCTTTCTGCTTCATAGCATGTCTGTTGGCTCTAATGTTAAAATTTGTAAACTTGATTGCTCAGATGGCTTGTTAACACCCTGGCTGTCACAGCTCATTGGATTGAGTGCAGGCCTGTGAACTAAAGGGTCACCAGTTCGATTCCCAGTCAGGGCACATGCCTGGGTTGTGGGCCAGGTCCCCAGTACAGGGCATGTGACAGGCAACCACACATTGATGTTTCTCTCCCTCTTTTTCTCCTCTTCCCCTCTGTCTAAAAATGAATAAATAAAATCTTTAAAAAAAACAAAGCAGATGACTTGTTACCTTCAGGCACAGCACTGCCCCGGCCCCAGAGAGCACACCTTGCGTGGTGGCCAGGTCTGCGGCCCACGGCAGAGCCGTTTTTCTCAGAGCCGCCGCCACTGCAGGGGTCCCAGCCCAGGAGCCAAGAAACCCACAGCACCACACAGGGAGCCGGGCACCGGGGCGTTTCCTGAGAAGCCCCTCTCTGCCACTAACTCATCCGAGCTGAGTGCTGCCGCGGCCAGGGCAGTGACTCACTTTGAAAGGTCCCGGGCCTCACCTTCCCATAGCTGCCGACTGGGTGCCCGCTGGCCAGAGGAAACGCCGAGTTTCCCTAAGCGGGAGATCTGGGCCTTTCTGAAAGGGAAAGCTGCAGCCCCCAAGATGAAGTCTTCCACGTCCCCCCTGAAAATAAGAGGCCCCAAATTTAAAAAGCTGGTGCGTCCTGCTCAGTCAATGACAAACCGGCCCCACAATTACAGAGAAATGGCTTCCCCTGGGGATGGCCCAGCCGTCTCGGGAAAGCCGCCCGGTCCGGGGCCGGGGGCTGCGACAGGAGCTGCCTCTCCCTCCCGACTGGGGGCCTCTGCTTCGGGCAGCAGCTGTGGCAGCTGCCCGCCACAGACCTGCCCGCCTCCCCCCCCCACCCCATCGCTGCCAGGCCAGATGGTTACCTGGCCCCACTGCAGGGCCGGCGGCGGTCTGGACGGGGCTGCCTCTGAGTTGCGACGGCAGACCCTGTCGCTGGGCACCAGCAGGAGCCACGTGGACGCCACCGGCTGTCGACCTCTGATGCTGACCGTGTGCTTCCAGCAGCAGGCTTTCGATGGCTTGGCACCAGGAACCTTCTCCTTCCCTGGGAGGGGGGACTGCCCCCACCCCCAGAACTGAGCCTGTCAGGTCGTGCCTGCTGTCCCCTTGCTAGGGGTAGGACGGACACTGTCTTGTCATTTCGCTAACCTGGAGGTGGCAGTGGACCGCTGTTGACCTCTTGACTTCACTGACCTCACACCCCTTGACTGCACTGCTGTCCACGAACCACTCTCAGGGTCGGACCGGAAGCTGGTCCCCTGCAGGCTCAGTCAGTGGACAGGTCAGGGCTGTGCAGCGGTCTGTCAGCCCCCTCCCCCCGCCCCCGCCGAACCCTGCCAGCACTTGGTCAGGCTCTGGGAGAGCGCAGAGACAAAGGCGGCTCTGATGCCAGGGAAGCGTGGTTTCAACCCCGGCTCCCCGACTCAGGCCTCCAAGGCCTCCCCAAGGTCACCGTGTGGGTGGACAGCTTGCAAAGCAGGTGTCTGCAGAACCCTTGCCAAGGCAACTTGTATTTTTAACTCTGCAGCAGCCCACGTAAGTCACTGCACCGTTCGCTGAGACATGGCTTAGCTGCAGCCTTGTCGGCGTGGCCCAGAGGGGGACAGGTTCAGCCGCTCAGTGACAGAGACTGGATCCATACGTGACCTGTCTCCCATTAGCAGGGCACAAAAAGAACTTTCCAGTCCCTTGGACTCGAAAATAATGGAATTGTTTTGTTGCAGACTAGCAATAATTTGTTCCCAGAGAGGGTGCTTGGCCAAAACTGGAAGCTGTTGCAACCTTACTCGGTTTCCTCATCCATAATTCACGATTAACGTGGCTGCAGAATGTTTCCCCCGAGCGTCTCATATTAGGTTTCCATCACACAGCCCTTTTGTGCACCTCCCGCATTGCTGTGTCTGTGTCAGATTGCCATACTTGTCCAGAAGCTGGGCTCTGACAACTCCCCCCGTGATGATACGGCAGTGTGGACGAGAGCCTGCCGTCAGCCGGATTCGGGCCAAAGCGCGCACACAGAGGAAAATGACCGCACCGCACCACCTGGACACTGTCCCTGCCCCGTCTTCTCCCCCCGCAGCCCGACGCCCTCGAAGCTCTGACTTAGCTGCCTTCAAATATTTGACTTTGCACTGATTTCTGCCTGCTTCCTTGTAGTCACTGGTATAATACCTGATAGAAGGAAGGCTGTCAACAAATGCATCGGACTTATCACTGCCTGTTTTAGAACAAATTCAGAACAAAGATCACTCACCTCCCGCTGCTTCGGTGAGGTGGCCTACCCAGGGAACTTGCTCTGGGTCCCTGCAGCCAGAAGCTCTCCCCCCGCCCCCAATGCATACGCTGGTCCCGCAGGTAAGAGGAGCCGTTCCCAGGCCACCTGCCTCCGTCCTCTACACACGCCACGCTGCCAGATGGCCACCTCGAGACCTGCGCCCCCAGCAGCAGCCCCCGATTTGTTCATTGGGGGCCAGCAGCCCCACTAAACTGTGGGGAGATCACCTACCCTTTCCAGGAGGTTTACACCGAGTAAGAGCCAGCCCTGATCACTCCCCGAACGAGCGAAAGCCCAGCGGCACAGACCCCACACCCTGGGCCAGGCGGGAGAGCCCAGGTGTACTCGGCAGCCCACACTCTGGGGTGAGCCCTGACCTGCCAGTCAGAGGCCACCCTCAGGGGCTGAACAAACCAGTGGCCTGGACTGGGCTCCCAGTGGGTAAATCCCACTTTAAGTAGCTGTTTGTGGCCCAGAGCCTTGGAGACACCAGGTGGCCCCCTGTGGTCTGATGAGTAAAACATGAGGCGTGTGCCCACAGCCCCCAAACGCAGGCTCGGGCACTGGGCTGATGGGAGGGTTACTATTTACTAAAACACTTGACGCAGTGCTGAGAAGAACACACGGAAGCCAACTGGGAATGCCCCAGAACGTCCAGGCCTGCTGTGGCCGTGGTCCAGCTGCTGGGTGACGAGGGGTCCACCTCTCTTGCGCAGGGCAGGTCGGGGCATGTGGGGCCAGGGGAGACACGTGCTCTGGACAAAGCTGACTAGTACTGATCCCCCCACGCCAGGCTGTCCAGGGACTTTCTAGATTCCTCCTCCTGCTGGCAGCCAGGAAACCCAAGGGCAGGAGCAAGACCAGGGGAAGGCAGGGGAAGCGAGCTCACATCCCCTCCCTCCCACCCCCAGAAACTGCCCGGCTGGCCACTCCCTAGCTTCCACGGTTGGTCTTTTCCACCAGACCGTGGCCCCCGGAGGGCAGGACTCGGCGGCCTTGGCCCCTGACCTACCACTCCGAGTGCCTAGTTTTTGCTGTATCGAGTGCTAGTCCAGGATGGAGAGCTCTGAAAGGGACTTCAGATGCCCTCAGCACTCACCCAGAGGTGGGGCTGGCGGCCTGACCACCCACCTGCCAGCATCGGGAGAGCAGAGGCCCCGTCCACCTCGTGAAGTCCGCCTCGTATGATGTGGTAGCATGTCCCGGGCCAGCATTCCTCAGCACAGCTGGGGTCAGAGGCCACAGCCGCCTCCCGCCACGTGCTTCCTGACGCCGGGACCTGGGCAGAGCCTCAGAGTCCGCCTCCTCACCCACGGGGTCGCACAGGCCTGTGCACTTGGGACTTCTGTCCCACTTAACTTACCCTGCTGCTCTCTTTGGGCTTTTAATGTAAATGCTGGCATTAACTTCATCCTAAACAACGTCCCGCTTCTGTGCGTAAGAATTGGAGAAGGGGAAGCTAGGGGCCGGGCCTCGGGCAGGGCCAGACCCCGCAGCGCGCGCGCCCGCCTGCGCCTCTCAAGTCTGCGCCCCGGTGCTGGGCACGACACAGTGCCAAAACCATGAATTAAAAATTCGAGAGTGCAAGTGATAGCAGTAGCCAGTCCCCAGGAGAACTTCCTTAGAAGGCTAGAACCGTGCCTCCCGGCGAGTGTCAATAAAGGGACTGAGCACATCCTTCATGTGACAACCGAGGTGACGCCTAGAACGCAAACAGTGGCCCGGAGACGCAGCAGCAGGCCGTCTCAGTGCCAAGTGCCAGCTACGCAAGCATGACATGTGCCAGCCCCCTGCTGACTCACAGGCCACAGCCACCGAGACCAACCACCTTTGCTTCCTTGTCCCCACCCACTGTCCATACCCCCACCAGGTGACAAAGAGCATTGAGAGATGCCTACCTGGGGCGGTGGGCCACCTCTGCCTCCGTGCCCGGTCTACACTGCTTCCACTGGCACTGGGGGCGAGTGCGGGGTGCAGAGCCCTGCCGCTGGCCGCCCTCCCTCCAGGAAGGGCCAGAGCACCCCAACCTGAGCCTGGAGTCAGCCGCCAGGCCTTGAACGCTGCGCCCCTGCACCACGAGGCCAGGAGGGTTCGCTACAGCCGTGCAGTCGTGACACAGGAAGCCCCCCACCCGGGGGGTGGGGGGGAGCGAGGAGCTGCTCCTGAACTTTGGCGCCTTGGGTTGGGTCAGGTTGGGAAGGCAGGTGACTTCGTTCCCAGCCCTTCCTCAGGGAGAACAGCAGACGCTTGACCGAAATAAACCCGAAAAGGAGAACAAGAATCTCTTCCAGGCCAGCCTCCCAACAGGAGTCGGCGGCCGCTTGTCCCTCAGACTGGGCTCACACCACCAAGTGGCCAGGCCACGTGTGTGGCCATGAGGGACAGACGGGAGCCACGTTTGTTAAGAAACCTTGTTCCTTTTTTATTAGCGATAAAAACCGTAAAAGCCCACACACCACGCCCTGTACTGGGGAACGGGAAGAGTGGAGGCAGGGGGTTGACTATGTACAAGCTGCAGCCCCAGGCCCCGGCCTCGCTCACTGCCGGGCCCCGCGGGGAGGCGGCCGGTGCCCAGGGTGCGCTCCGCGGGAGGCGGCGGTCAGTGGCAGAGGGCCATGGTTTCCATGTTAAGGAAGCGGACGTGCATCTTGGTCTCGATGTCAATCCCCTGCCAGATCTGAAATGGACGGAGCAGCGTGAGAGGGCCTCCCGGCGCCCCAGGCCAAGTCTGGAACCATCTCCACTTCCCCCTTCCTCCGCCACCAACAGAGCCGTGCCTGGCATGGAAAACCCAGTGAGCGAGGCAGGGGACTGTCCACCTGCCGTTGCCAGCAGATGTGACTCTGACATCAGGACCCTGAGACTGTCACCCAAGTTATTTCTAAGCACCAATTCCAAACTCCAGCGCAGTCACCTGAGTCCCACCCATCACCGCATCAGGGCCTGTGAGTCTCATGCAAATCCCTCAGCCCCATCACACCTCCTTTCACAGGTGAAATGCCAGGATATTGGGGGGTTCAAACAGAACCGTCCTCAGAAGCATTTTGTAGACTGTTAAGGGCTATGCAAGTGTGAGGTTCCATTAAGCCATTGTCATTAATCACAAGGTGACAACAGTTTGGTCTTTATAACCTCCCTGCGAGAGGAAGTCACCCATGTTCTACACAGACAAGCTTACACCAGGGAAAAGTGATTTCCACCAAAGACCACGTCCATGGCCACATACCTGGCACTGTCCTGGCTGGGGCCCGGGCGGACACACAAGCCTGCCAGACCCTGCCTGCCCCCAATAAAGTCCCACCACTCCCGGGCTGGGCACTCGCCAGCTGCTGGGCCACACGGGGCTCCAAAGGGCCCCAGGCGGAGAGGGGGCGGGAGGGATGCCTCCCTGCTGCGTGAGAACTCCGAACTCTCACGCCGCCGTCACCCACAGCGTGCACAGGGACAGCCATGAGGCTGGTGTCAGGGAAATCGAATCAGCAGGGAAGCCAGTGTCATACCCTCAGTGGCGGGCACCCTGCTCTGGCTGCAATGTGAGGACGCGGAGGAAACAGGCCTGGCCCCGGGTGGGCAGCTCTGAGACGCTGGGGGAACGAGGCGCTCCTGGGGAAAGAGACCTGGGCCCCCAGGGTGGATGGTGCTACATGCAGGTGGCAGTGGGTCCCCAAGGAGGCTGGTGGAGCCCAGGACAGGAAGGCGCTGGCTGGGCAGGAAGGGCCCCCACGGGCTAGAGGCATGGTGAGTGGCCCGTCATTGGGAGAACTGGCTTCTCAGGCAAAAAGGAAATTGATCCTATCTTTGCCCTGCCCAGCCCTGGGGTGGCGCATCTGCGAAGGACACAGGGGACAGTGGACCTCCTCGCGCCCGTCTGTCCCAGCTGGTCTGTGCCACCTCCCCTCGCACTTGCTGGTGCCTGGTGTGGGCTGGGAGGAGGGCCCCGCTGAGCCATCCCTCCACTGCGTGGGGTTTGGGGACACCAGTGTTGGGGTGCTCGGGGCCAAAAAGCCAGGAAGTGGGTGGGGGACCCCCATCTCCCTGCAGCAGGGTATCTGCCTATCAGAGCAAAGAGGGGTCCCAGTTCCCAAGCTGGGAGCTCACTGGTGACAGCGAATGCCCACTAGTGGGGGCTAGAGAGCCCGCAGGGGCAGCTGGGAGAGTGGGAAGCCTCGTAGAAGGCACCGTAGGAGAAAAGCAAGGGGCAGGACCACAGCCAGTAGGCTCCTGTGTGGCTTCTGAGAAAAGCCGGTACTCATCCAGGCACAGAACATTCCAGAGCCCCAGTTCCAGCTGTGAACAGGGGACTGCTTCTGAGAAGGGGACCTAGGGACTCCCACGGGAAAGATGGAGTTTTCACTGAACACCTTTTGTACCGCTTCCATTGTTTTGACCACATGTGAATACTACTCTTTCAATAAAAAAGTAAATAAAGTCTGTGTAAACTGTTTTAAAGGCCACACCCAGGCTTGACCCCTTTCCACCGAGGTGCCAGTCTCCTGATCAGCCGGCCCCCCTCTCAGGTCCCCACCACGGCCACACCCACAACATGCCCTCCCTTCCCAGACACCTACCTTCAGGAAGTCGTCGAAGGTGATGCCCTCGTACACCTGATCAGGCTCCTGGGGACAGAGCACAGGGCAGGGTGAGTGGCTTCGACCGGGAGACTTTGCCCTGCACCCCCCCCCCCAACACATGGTTGGCCCGCTCAGGTCGTCACAAGAAGGAATGGTTCTGGATTGTTCGCCATCAGCTTAAGGCTAGTCCCCCTGAACTCCCAACTCCAGCATCCCCTTCACAGGCTACAGGGTGGGAGGGCGAGGCGGGTTCGGGGCACCCACCCTTGCACCCCCCAGGCAGGACCCCGTGGACGAGCGTGGAGAAGGAAGCAGGGTGGGTGCAGAGACATAGGCTCTCCTTCCCCACACGGCTGCTTCTCTGCCGGGCCCCAGCAGCACGGCCCCAGCAGACACTTGCTGCGACTTCCCGCTCCGCCTCATCACACCAGCACCAGTGAGAGCCAGTTCTAGGCTCATGTGCGCTCACAGACCCCTGGGGAAAGGGGCGAGGGGACGAAGGGCTGGCCTGTGCACCCAGTGAGTCTTGGTGGTGACGCCTGGCCCCGGGGCCCTCACCTGCCCGGAGTCGCTGGCAGTGCTGGGCTCCCTCGGGGACCCCTGCTCTGGGCACGCAGGGGCCCTGAGGGATGGTGAGGCTCCTGGCCCTCGGGCCGCAGCTGTCGGCTCTCAAGCAGGAGCCTCCCCGCCCTGCCCTGCAGCACCCTCTGTGACTGGGACAGGCTGGCCGGCACCCCAGTGCCCATCCACAGAAGCCCAGTTCCACAGGCTCCCCTGGTCTGTGGTATTGATCAACACCCGGCCATTAAGAAGAGGGCGATCTCAGAGGAAAAAACAAGACATATACGTGGTGGAAACCCAGCACAAACAAGGAGCAGAGCGATGTCTGCAGACCCCCGCCCAGCGAGCCAGACCCCCACCATCGGCCACGTGGGTGGGTCAGCACGGGGGACAGCAGCAGTCCAGCTCCATTTTGCGGAAATCAAAAATAAAAATACGCAGGTGTGCACGAGTGTATGTGCCGGTCTTTTGTTTTGTAGTTGTCGGGTGAAGAGACCATCAAAGGGCGTTTCCTTATTTAAGGGAGCAGGCCAGGGTTGAGGGGGAAGGTCAAAGAGAGGCCCTTCTCTCTGGGTGCCTCCCCGGAAGCTGTTCTCCGTGGTTTTTAAGGAAACAGCAGTGGGCACGCTCTGAGGGTTGGCTACCTGCCAGGGGCTGTCCCTAGTGCCTTGCAAACGTCACGCACGGTAACCTTGACCGGTGCAGCCTCCTCCGTGGGCTCTGCTCCTGCCCCCACTTTACGGGTAGGGCCACTGAGGGCCACGGAGGACGGGGGGCGGGGCTTCCACATGCCTGACTGGGTTCTCCACCCTCTGGTTTCTCCATTGTACTTGTTAAAAAAATACAGGAGACAAATCAATATATATTTCTAAGTGGTGTAAATGCAACCAGTTCTCAGATGCCGGGGCAGCCCTGTCCTGAGGGCTCCCTGCCCGGCCTGCCGGGCCTGCCCGTGGGCACAGGGAAAAGTGGCTGTCCTATCCCTGCGGCAACCCCAGGTCCCCAGGGTGCAAGGAGAGCTAACTGCAGACAAGGCCCCTCGGCCAGAGGGTGGCGCCCTTAGAAGGAAGGAGGGCAGAGGGGCTTGGGGAAACACCCCAGGCCGAGGGCCCAGCCACACAATACCCCCTCAAGCCTTTAGAAGCCTCTCCAGAGAGAGTACTCTAGAAAGAAATTGCTGGCCCAATCAATAATGGGCGTGGAAGTCCATGAAAGGGGGTGTGGGGGCTTCTCTGTCTGGGACAGGCTGAGCGGGCAGAGACATGTGCGTCCCCAGAGGCCGACGGCCTCAAACCGATGTGGCTGCCCCTGCCCGTGTGTGCACACAGCCATGAAGACGATGCAAGAAAACGTTTTCAGAGTGCAGAGGGTCCATGAGTACAGACAGCCGCTTGGGACACACGGCCAGGAAGCCACCAGGTCACCTGATGTGCCTCTGCCTTAGGGGGGGCAGTGGCGGGTGCAGTGTTGGTGCTGTCACCGTCACCGCTGCCAGCTGCCCGCAATCCCACTCCAGCAAATTAAGAAAACTGTTCCCAGCTGAAGCTGGAGTGAGACAGGGAGCAATTTACAGACGAGTGTAATTAAATCAAATGGGAATTTGGCTCAACAAGCCGGCGGGGATCCCCACTCTCCCCACTGAGGTCAGCAGCCCTTTCCACCGCGGTTAGCGTGCTGAGTGGGGAGGTTTCGCCAAGGCCAGCCGCCTCCCCTGGGTCCGAGCAGCAGACGGATAAAAACACAGGTCAGTGAAAGGACTGCGGCCCCCACCCTGGGGCAGGCCTGGGCCTGCTGTGACCCTGGTGACAGGCGTGGGGCACAGACAGCAGACTCCAGCAGGAACCCCCGCCCCCCACCCCCCAACTCAGGCTGTGGCCACCCACAGTCACCCACAGCCATAAAGTGGCAAAAGCAGCAACTACTTTAAATGCACAGGAACAGCGAGGGGACAGTCCCAGTGGAACCACCCAAAACCCAGAGAACAAAGTCCATCACGATGGTCCCATGCCTGCCAAGAGGTCCCTGGGGGCTTAGAGCTGCTGACCCAGCCACCCAAGAGTGAGCGCGGCAAAGATTGCTGTCCCTGAGCCTCGGTTTCCCCACCAGTAAAATTGAGGCTACAAGTCGATTCAATGGTGCCCAGCACGGGGGCTGTCCAGGCTGTGAGGTTGCCCTGCGGGAGAGGGGCATGTGGGCACCTGCCGGGCCCCTGGCAGGACGCTTGGGTGTCTCCACACACCTGACCACAGTGCTGGTGGCAACAGCTCCCCCGGTCAAAGTGCCAGTCACTGCTTCACCCACCTTTGCCTCCGGGACCCTCTGCTCCACCGTTCTTCCCCAGAGACGGTTCGACCCCTCCCCCCAGGGACAGCTGGAGACACTTTCGGTGGTCACAGCCTGGAAGGTGCGGCTGGCATCCAGTGGGCGGAGGCCACGCTGCCACTCAATAGCGCCCAGGGCCCGGACCGCCCCAGCAGGCAGCGCCCGGTGGGGATGCCTGGCTCCGACCCGCCCACGCTCACCTGAGCAGCACAGTGCTGAGACAGGACTGGCTATTTCTACACCAGTGTGACCCTGACAAGCCTCAGGGCGTGTCCAGCCCTGCGCTTCTGCCCTCAGGGTCCTGCCGGCCTTCCCCCCGCACCTCCAGTTGTGCCGGGCCCTGGCCTGAGCAGGGGTGGCAGCCAGGTAAGTGCCTCTGCATCTCTTCCGGGGCAGCGGGGGCCCTCCACCCTGCACAGCCCACAAGCACTGAAGGCCGAGCCCTCTCCTCTGTTTCAGGCACACATCCCCCATCCCCACCCTAGCTCCTCAGGACCCCAGACCAGGTGGCTCACGAGACCTCCCTGCGGACCCCTGCCTTGAGGCCACACAGCCCCTCCGAGCCACTCACTGGCAAACGCACCCATTGAAGGGAGTCTGTGCTCTACGCCGAGCAGCCACGGGGCTGCCCGGGCCTGGAGGCCACACAGCTGGCCTGCAGGTTCCCTCACCCGGCACCGCCTGCCTGGCCCAGCTCTCCGGGGGTGGGGGGGAACCTCCCCCTCCGGTGGGTCCCCTGAGGTTGGAAAAGCCCCATGCAGCTCAGAGAGAGGGGTGATCAGGATAGCCACGCCCTCCAAGGCTTGGTGGGAGCCAGCAGGGGCAGGAGGGCACTCACCATCTGCCCCACGCAGACGCTGGCCGCCTCCATCATGGCCCCGTCGGCGATGGAGCGGGCCGACTCCTTCTCGATGTGCGGGTTTCCGGACAGCAGCTCCTCCACCACCTGCCGGCCGGGCAGAGACGGGGGACCATGGGCCTCCATCCAGGCTGTAGGGCGGGGGGACTGGGCGCCGGGAGCCCTGGCCGGGCGAGGGGCATACTTTACATTTCGATATTCTTCCAGGGTGATGCGGCCGTCACTGTCCGAGTCGTACATGTGGAACAGAACTGGGGGGGCAGCAGGGGAAAGGGCTCATTCAGTGCGGCGGGAGGGGAGCCAGCTTCTCCTGGCTCCCCAACCCTTCCCGGCCCCTACATCTACCACAAACTGAGCAAAAGACCCCAATAGTGAAACCTAAATGCCAAAGCCATAGCAGTCAAGGGCATAGGCCATGGGGCAGACTGGCCACTTTCTGGTGGGTGACCTTGGGCAAGTGACCCCACTTCTCTGAGCCCCGTCTCCCCGGCATGGCACTGCAGGGACTTGGTAAGCGACACTCAGGTCAGGGCCCAGGATGGCCTAATTGAAGACGAATCGGTGTGTCGTCCCTGATGGAGCCCGAGGGTGTCTATCGTCTTGGCCCTGGCCGGGCTCAGCTGCCCACCATGGGCATGGGGGTGTGGGGCCTCCTCCTGGTGACACCCGCTTTGTCCTTGGCTGCCATGACTCGGCACTCCGCAGCCCACAGAAGCCAGGAGCTGAAGGGCAGGGGACCTGTCCGCCCTCAGGGCTTGGCCTCAGGGAGCCTCAGGCCCACCACGAAGGCCCCTGCACTGGCCTTTGCCCAGCGCTGACCAGAGGCCCTGGTCAGACATCCGTTCCTCTTGTCCTCACACAACCCCAGAGGCCAAGGCTGCCCAAGCCCGTTTCTCAGACTGGGCTGCTGAAGCTCATGGAAGTTAAGGTGTTTGCCCATGACCACCGCATTAAGGGAGGGGAAACCAGGAGCTTGCACCCAAGTTCATCCAATTGCACGGCCCCCAGGCCTGGCCCCCCTTTGTCTGGGAGCCACAGAAGGGCCTCAGGACACCCAACTTGCAGTTCCCACCAGCCCTTACTACCCGACCCCAGGCTAAACACAGCCCAGCCCCCACATTTCCATTTCCCGCTGACCAGTCTGCCTCAGGGTGGGGTAGAGAGGGGTGTCAGAGTCATGGGAGCATCCACAAGGAAGGGACATGTGACGCAGGCCACCCAGGTCCCTGCACCGCTGGCCGGCCTGGACTATAGCCAAGCACGCCCCACAGCCGGGGGCTGGTCACCTGAGGCCCTGCAGGGGCCCATCCTGTGAGCTGAGCAGCACTCGTGGGCGGGGAAGAAACCAGCTCTCAGGGAGTACCTCCCGTGGGCCAAGGACTCTGCCTGTGTCATCTAGCCTCTGCCCGCCCAGCTTCATAATAAGATCCCCACGTTCAGGTTCAAGGTCACACAGTTGCCCAGCTGCCCAGTGGAAAGGCCGGATTGGAACCCTGGTCTGTTTAAACCGAGGGCCTTGCTCTTCTCTCGTCACCCACAACCCCTTCTGTTCCTATGAACCTCCAGCTGCTGAGGGGTGTTCACGAGGAGGCCTCCACAGGGCAACTCCGGAGGAGAGAGAGACACCTGGCACCCTTCACCGGTGGGGTGGTTGGGATCAGTCTCCCAAGGGCTGGCATTCCCTGCCTCCCCTCCTGCTGGCCGCAGCCCCCACGCTCCCCCACCCTGCCCACTGCAGAACGGGGAGGGACACGTACATCGCAGCTTCTCCTTCCGGCACAGCTGCACCTGCTCCTCATCCATGGCGATGTCGATGGGCCGGAAGTACGCCATGATGGTCAGAAAGTCCTCGAAGCTGATCTCGTCGGCCAGGCCGCTGGGCCCCTTGCGCAGGTTCCTGTGGGAGTGGCGAGGGCACGTTGGAAACACGTGAACAGCGACCAACAGCTCGGAGAGCGCAGCTCTTTGAGACAACACTCCCCCCGATGGCTGTCCTAGCCTTGCATTCTGTGTCCCAACAACCTGCTGGTGGCGGGGCCGGGGGGCCGCGAGCTACAGCCGAGCCCTTGGGAGGTCCTCCCAGAGCTCACCACCCAGGGGCGTGGAGGCAGGGCCGCCTGGCTGTGCCGTGGTGCACAGAGGTGCGTGCTCCCACATGGCAAAACCAAGGTACAGGGCCAGCCAGCGACTCCCCTAGGTCACCTCCTGACCCTTTCCCTTTAGACCAGGGATCAGCAAACTGCAGCCTGCGGGCCACCTGTCCTGATATGTCCCATGAACCAAGAACGGTTTTCACGTTTTGAAATGGCTAAAAGAGTATTTGGGGGAAAAAATCCAAAAGAATAGCAGCATTTCACGACAAGTGAAAATTACACGAAATTCAGTGTCCATAAATAAAGTGTTATTGGCACACGGCCTTGCCCGCTCATTTGCATATCGTCTGTTCTGCGTTCGTGCTACAAAGGCTCAGCTGAGCAGCTGTGACAGAGCCTAAAATATTTGTCCTCCAGTCTTTTACAGAAAACGCTTGCCGACTCCCGCTCTCTGGCAGCTGACCGAAACTCCGCTGTACCGATCAGCAGCCAGCAGCTCTGGGGTACCGGTTTACCACCTGAATGGGAAGTTCACCAACGATCTCAGGTTCTTAAAATAAATCGGGGTGGGTTTGAGGTTGTCCCTGTAGATGTGCTTTTCTTAAGGGTCCAGAAAGGGCTGGTGCTCTGGGCGGGGCTCAGGACACACATAAGGCTGGGTCTGCCGTGCGCCCAGCACCGGGCGGGTTCCGGGACAGAGATGCTCTTGAGACAGCTGCTTTGGAGTCGGCCTCGACCAGACACAGGCCCCTGGCCTCCTCACCGTCGACTGACTTCAACAGCGACCGCCCGACAGCTCCCAGAGGAAGCTGCCACCGGAAGGACGGGGTGAGCGTCCCCTGCCCTTCCTTACCGTGCGTCCGTGCAAAGGGGCGCTTCTCCAGCTGGCCCGGGGCGATGAGCAGTTAAAGGTTAGTGCTTAAAATGTGCATGGGATCCACCTGGGTCATGACCATCTCTTGGTTTAAAAGGAAATGTCTGTAGTTCTCTCCTGGGGGCCCACCTATTCTCTCCCAGATACCGACTGACCCTGCACTGGGCACCACACTTCACAGTTTACACATCTCGCTGGTCCCAAGTGTCCGTGCCAGGAGATTTTCCAGAACGAGGCGGGTCAATCCCCAGCCCAGAACACAGAAGGTGGATCGTGAAATCTGAGACGAGATGAGGAGGTCTTCCTCCAAACGCAGGGAGCCTCGTCTTGGAGAGGTTTTCTTGGTCTCCCCTGAGGTCTTCCGTCTTACAAAGCTTCCCCCTGCTCCTCCAGACGGATCCTCAGTAATCTCACAGTTCCTGCCGTCAGGGGCCCGGACCTGACTCACAGGGTATAAAACAGCCCCCTTGAATCACTGGGCTCCTCAGAGGCCCCTCTCACTGTCACGGCTCATACATCCTTCCCAAGTGGTTTTGGCTGCCACAGTAGCTGCTACAATTATGATTAGCACCTGGGAGAGGCAGGCCATGTGTCCTTCTCAGGGAAGGTCAGAGGCAGACTGCTTCGCCATCATAGTATCCCTGGGAGGTCCACATGGGCCAGTGTCATGGTCTCCAAAAGCAACGAGAGTGCAGAGGGCAGGAAACCCAGACCCAGCACCTGGAACCAGCCACACCTGCTCTCCACTCCTGTGTCCTAAATGGGGTGCCCTCAGCCAGGGCCTTTGCATCTTCTGGGGCCACCTGAGCACTCCCCATTCTCCTGCATTATGAACAGGTGAGGCTCAGAGAGGCTCAGCCTCTCGCTCGGGGCGCACAGCCATGGCACAACCAGAGCAGAGCAGTTCAGGCTCACATAACTTGTACCGGGTCAGGGAAGTCCTCACCCATCATATGGCCTGTTCCCTCCCTTCCTCTTTCTGCCGGTTCTCCCTGTGTGTCAGCGATCTCTACGGCCCCAGCTGACCCCTACCCGAGAACTCAGCTTGTTTGCACCCAGATCCCTGACCCACCAAAACGGTGAGATATTAATACTCACTGTTTTAAACTGCTAAGTTTGGGGGTAATTTGTTACACAGCCATAGCTAATAGGGAGGCCTATGGGGCCTGAGTGAGCTGCCCAAAGTCACCCAGTGACGAATCCAGAACTGTCCGACCCACCCCTGGGCTCAGAGCTCCCACCCAGCACAGCTGCCTCTTCTTCTCTGGGTCAGCATGAGAGCCGGTTCTGCGCACACGAGGGCTGTGAGACAGCACGGGCAAAACGCTCCCCCAAGGGTAGCACCGCCTGCCGGCAGGCAGCTCAGGGAAAAAGGCCCACCTGTTGTCGAAGAAGGCACGGACGATCTTGGATCGGATCGGGTTGAGCTCCAGGTCAGGGACATTGTTGAAGTTCTCCTTGCTGGGTCCCAGGAAGGACAGGCACCGGGAAAAGAGGGAGAAAAGAAAGCAATGTCATACGGTGTGTCACCACTTAGCAGGGCCCGGGGTGGGGGACAGGGAGGACACAGGACTAGAAGGTGCCGCACTGGCCTGTCCCTTCCTCTAACGTCTGGGCTGGCAGGAGCTGAGGCTGGGTGCTCACAAATGCTATGGGGAACCTGACAGGTGTCCTGGCCATTCACCTCCTGGAAAATAGAGGGATGTAAGAACTGCACCCCTTTCCGAGAGGTCGGAGACCCCTTGTGGCCTGTTGTACCCCCTGCGCGGGGAGACCCTCCATGGGCCACTGTGGAATCGGAGCAGCAGGGTGCTGGCTTGGAGGTTTGGAAAACAACAGTCTGGCAGGTCCCCAAGGCGAGGGGTGTAGGGGTGCCCCTGACCCGCCGCGATTTCACTCCTTGGTGTGTACCGAGAGAGGGGAATGCACGTGCCCACGTAGAAATGTGTGCACGGGTGCTCGCAGCAGCAGTGGTCTAACAGCCATGAAAAGGGAGCGCCCCAGACTCTGCCCGCAGACACCTGGGCAAATAAACATGGTCCATCCACATGATGGAATGTTATTCAGCCGTAAACAGGAGTGAAATATGGATCCTTTTTGCAACACAGCTGGAACTTGAAAATATGATGCTAAGTGAAAGAGTCCAGACACAAAAGACCACGAAGGGTCTGATTCCATTTCTGCAACGTGCCCAGAACAGGCGAACCCAGGGGCCCAGAAGGCAGACTGCTGGTCTCAGGGCTTGGGGGTTGGGAGCGGCGGGTGTGGTGGGGCGGGACATGGCTTGCTTTGGGGGCTGATGCAGATGTCTGGACATACAGCTCTGTGAACATACGAAAGCCAGGGGACTGTGCGTTTTCATGGGTGACTTGAAGGCTATGGGAACTGTATTTTGGTGAAGCAGGTAAGAAACAAAAAAGATGCTGACTTGGGACAGGAGAGGGTGAGTGAGCCCCACACAACAGCCCTGTCGGTGGGCACAGGTGTTGCGGGGCCCTCGAGCTCCAGATTTGGGGGCGTGGTGGCAGTAAGTCCCTCGCCTACCTGACCTTCCCACATAAGGCTGCCCTTTGTTCCTGGAATCTGCTTCCTGTTCGCTTTATTCTTTTCCCTGCTCCATGGATTTTAATGGGCAGTGGCCTTGGAAGAGACCCAGGGCACAGGCCGGTATTCCCAGGGAGCAGGGAGGCACGCCTGGGTGGGGAGGAGGAAGGATATCAGCCACTTAAAGGCAGAATGGCCAGGGGAAGACAAGACTCGAAACTACAGGAAAGCCAGGCTGGGAAGGGGGAAGTGCCACTCACGCGGAGGATTACACACTGTTGTGGTTGAGAGGTTCCCCAAACACATGCTGACCCTCTGCCCCCTCTCTGCAGAGAGAAACCAGCCCCGTGCCCGGACAACCTCTGCTCTCTGCCCCCTACGCCACTCCTGTCCCCTCCCCGGTGCTCCCGGCCTGCGTTCAGCATTTGGGCAAACTCAGGAGCCGGTGTCAGTGGACACCAACATTTCAGGTTCATGGGCACCCAGTTCTGAAGAAGGGGGAGACCCAGAGCCTGGAGTGAGGGAATACTACTCAGCTATCAAAAGGGATGCAGCCCGGACACGCGCTACACTGCAGGTGAACCTCGCAAACCCAATGCTGAGTGAGAGAGGCCGGACACAGAAGGGCGAGGGCTGTGTGACTCCGTTCGGAGGCCACGACCACAACCGGGAGACCCGCAGAGATAGAAAGCAGATCAGTGGTTGCCAGGGGCTGGTGGTGGCGGCTAATAAACATGGCGCATCTTTGGGGGCAGATGAAAATGTTCTAAGATTAACTGTACACGTTAAACAGGCGGATTGTATAATGTGAACAGCATCTCAACAGGGCTATTAAAATATCTCCCTAAAATCTTTTTTTTTT
>CM052546.1:60415933-60456776 GCA_028533065.1 Trachops cirrhosus | reverse complement strand
TTTTTTTTTTTTTTTGGTCTTGTGGAGCTCCTGTAGTGAGGGGCGGGGCCTTAAGAGTTCACCAGGGTGGGGCACCCCATCGCAGGGTAGTGACGCTGTGTGTGGGGGAGAGGTCCAAGAAGGAACAATGGCGCTTGCTCTGCTCTCCGTAGGACCCCAGACCCTTCCGTGGCTTTCCACAAGCTAACTGGGCCCCTCTGGCACCAATTCTGGTGTGGGTGGGCCTGTGCACCCTGCAAGACCCTCCTCTTCAGTCAGTGCCCCAAAGCTCCACTTTCCGGTGCTGGGCCTCTGAGCTGCGCGCAGTGCCTTGCTTCACAATGGCCGCCTCGCTGGGTCTGCCGGTCGCCACCCCCCAGGCTGGCCCGCCAGCCACCGACACTTGTGCACCCAGGGTCTGCCTGCTGTGGACTTGCATGCCGCCCCGGTTGCTCAGGTCTCTGCTCTGTGTCCCTTGCCCAGCCCGACTCCGCCCCTCCTACCGGTCTGGACGATCGTGTCTATTTTCAACTCCCTGGTTGTCGGACTTCCATGCACTTCAATTTTCTGTCAGTTCTGGTTGTTATTTTGTTTCTATATTGTTGTTGTCCTTATCTTGGTTGTGCGAGGAGGCACAGTGCGTCTACCTATGCCTCCATCTTGGCCGGAAGTCCCTCCCTAAAATCTTTAAAACAACAACAACAAAAAGCCCTGGCCAGGTAGTTCTGTTGGTTGGAGCGTCATCCTGAAGTGCCAACGTTGTAGGTTCAATCCCCGGTCCGGACACATGCAAGAATCAACCAAGGAGTGCATGAATAAGAGGAACAAGTCAATGTTTCTCTCTTTCTAAAATCAATAACTAAAAGAAAAGAAAATGTTTAAAGCGAAACACACCACCCTGCACTCTGACCCCACGTACGTAAAGAACAGATCGGCAACCCTGCATCTCCACAGCCCGACATCGGGGTGGCGGCGGCGAACTGGGTTCGGGATGGTGGCCGGGAGGGAATGCGAGGGGTCCCTGGGGGCTGGCCACGTCCTGCCCTTGATCTGGTGTGGGTCACACAGCGTGTGCAGTCTGTGAAAGTTCATCTAACTGCCCCCCGTCTCCCTCCCCCGCTGCACCAGCCGGCCTCTCCTTCCTCCCTAGAGGGAGGCGACCACAGGAGGAAGCAGACGGAACACCCAGAGCCCCCTGAGCGGAACCGGGCGAGGCACAGGGGCCGCGTGCCGCTTCGGAGGGAATGTCGGAGCACAGAAGGGAAGCGACCGGCTGCTATGAGGCTGGTTGGCACGAGACCCCAAGCCCTCGCTGGCTTCACTGGCCAGGGGGTCATGGCTGCTGCTAGCCCTTCCTCAGCCTCGGTGTCCTCAACTGTGATGGGGCACCACCTCCGGGATCAGACTTGGGTTCCACCCGGCTCTGCAGCCTGAGACGAGAGACTTGGCCTCTCTGAGCCTTAGTCTGCTCCTCTGGAAGCAGGAGCCTCACTCAGAGGTTGTCCCGCACGTACGTGGGATCGAGGCTGGAACCTGCTTAGAGCAGTGCCCGTGGAGGGCTCCACGGAGGGGAGCCTTCGGGCGCTGAGAGGATGCAAACGGGCACTCTCACACCCGCAGCACCCTATCCTGGGCGCCTGGCAGGGCTGGGGCAGCACAGGGGCTCGGTGAGTGGCGTGAGGAATGGACAGTTGGGTGGGGGCAGGGCTCGACTCCTCGTTCCGTCTGTCCTGAGCCCCTGACCCCCCTCACAGGTCCATGTGCCCAGACCTCCCATAGTCCCCAGGGGTCCTCCGGGGCCTGCAGATCCTTGGGGAGCACCAGAGCTCAGCCCCGCCTTGCCCGGCTCTGGAGTGAGTGAGATACCAGAGGGGCTGTGTCCCGGGGCTGCTGGCAGGCCCAGATTCTGGGACACAGCAGGGAAGTGGAAGTAAGTCTGGTTGGTTCCCCGGGAGGGAACAAAGGCCAAAAAGGTGGACGCTGCAGGTCTCATGGTGGGGGGCCGGGAGAAACCCAGTGCCCGAGCTTGTGAAGGGGGCCAGAAGGGACCCACCAGCAGTCCTGGCCACCACGAGATCCCATGCAGGGTCAGGGGCACTGGGGCTGACCTGGGAGGGAGAACAGAAGCCACGTCCTGGGCAGGAGGGAAGGGAGGATGGAGGCAGGAAGCACCTCGCAGAGCCCAACTGCACGTCTGGAAAAGAAAATTGACAACAGAGGGAGGCCTGACCGCGCGCTGAGCGCAGAGGGGGCGAGGCAGGTGCTGGGGGTCAGCAGGTCCGTGCAGGTGTCCCGGAAGCACAGCTGCCTTTGCTGCTCCTCTCATCAGGGATCTGCCAGCGCCACACCCCAGTGGGACCTCCCCTCCTCCTCAGCACGGCCACCCACTGCCTCGGGGAGCCCCCGTTTCCTCACCTGTGAATTGGGTGCAAAACTAGCACCCCCCACATCACAGGGGATGTGGGGTCAAGCACAGCTGGGGGCCGGGCCAGGCTCCACCCCACTAGGCCCTTGGTCTTGGGCGCAGGGCAGCCCAGCCGGGTCTCAGAGCCCCGGACTTCTCTGTAAATGGGGACCGTGGGACGGCGGGTGACGTCATAGGGTTGACAGACAATTAACTGAGATTCCCACATGAGACGTGCGAAGCGTACGGACCAACACACACTGAGCTCTTAGTTTTCAAATAATAATAGCGATAGTAATGATAATGATAACAATAACTATAATGACAGCGGCTAACCTCTACGCACTCCCCAAGTGTCAGGGACTGTTCCCAGAGCTTTATGTTATTATCTTATGAGGGAGGAACCTCTCTCCACCTCAAAGATGGGGAAACCGAGGCAGAGAGGCACAGGAACTTCCTACTGCTAAGAATGACACCATCTACTGACCTGTGCAGCCCACAGAAGCCCTGGCGGGCGCGGCCCCCCAGGAGGTCCAGGCTGGTGGCCTGGTCCTCGGGGACCTCCCTTAGCTATCATTTGCCAGCCCCACTTTTCAACAAGTTGGGCGCAGCCAGAACCTGGGGGAGGCTAACAAGAGTCCCATGCCCTGTGAATGCTGGTTTCGGTCTCACTTTCCTCCCTCCCCACTTGCCCCCGGGTGCTCACGGGGCCGGTTGGACTGGCTTGGCTGAGTCATGGAACAGGCTCCACTTCACCTGGAGACAGGTCACTGCTCTTGGCCAGAGCTGACGTGGTGGCAGGTGGTCCCCCAATGCTGCCCCAGTGACCAGTGGGGTGGCCTGCCCACGAGGGCACCAGGGGCACAGGGCTTTGCACCCCCTCCAGGGGCTGGAGCCTGGGGTTTAACTTCCCCCGGCGTCCCAAGAGCTTTCACTGTGTCTGGCTCTGCTACACGCCTCCCCGTGTAATAGACAAGAAAACGAGGCCCAGAGAAACTAGCAGAAAAGCTTCAAGTCCAGCTCTGACCACCCCGTGCCTTCCCTCACTCGCTACGCCCTTTGGGTCGTATGTTTTACTTTAAAGAGAGAGAGAACAGCAGAAATATTCACAGGGCATCTGCTCCCATCCCGCCCCCAGAGGCCCCAGCCGGGACCCAGACAGAGGGTCTGGCCCACGAGGGAAGGAAGGACAAGCTGAGAAAAACCACCGAGGGCCGGCCGGATGCTGCTCAGGCCCCGTGGTGTGCCTTGATTTCCGGTGGCTTTGAGGCTCAGCTCAACTGCCAAGCTCTCCCTGCGGGTTTGAGGTCTGGGGTGGCCCCGGCTACCCCCAGGGCTTCCTGGCCCCAGAGCTGGGGACACAGCGAAACCCCTCTGGAAGCCCAGCCTCCCTGGTCTCTGACCTCCAAGGGTCCCTGCAGCCCTGAGGGGTCCTCCCTCCCGGCCACATGTCCCGTCCCACTCCCTGCGCTCACTGGTTAGCCTTCCAGGGTTCCCACACTGGGCTGAGAGACACAAACAGTGGGGACGCCGGGCCGTGAAGGAAGGACTGCACCTCATTTAGCAAAGGTCTTCCCAGGCGACGGCAAGCCCCTCCAAGTGCCTCCCAGGACCAGCAGCACTGGCGTCACCGGGGCAGCCTGTGAGAAATGCAGATTCTTGGCCGCCCCAGACTGCTGCCTCAAAACCTCCCTTCAACACGATCCCCAGGGCGTTCGTTCGTGGGCAAGTTACTGCCGGGAGTGCCGGCCTCTCGCTTCCAGAGCCGGGAATCCCCCAATCGCACAGGGTGGCTATCCCACCCACCTGCCTCTGCGCAAAAGATGAAAGACTGGGGCAGGAAACCACCCTGGCCCCCTTGCCCCGAGGCCAGTGCCTTTTCCAAAAGCTGGGGCAGTGTCCCCAGCACAACAGGTCGCACAGTTTCTCCCCTCCTCCTGTAACTGCCCCACACCTGGACCTGGATGGCCTCTCAACGCCTGTCACTTAACTATGACAGAGGAAATGACAAGTTCATTCCAACATGTCTGGTGCTGGTGTCGACAGCGACTGCCACAGACCTGCCCTCCCCCGCCCCAGACTGGTGGGGAAGCCACAGAGACGGAACACACGGTGTCTCAGGCAGCGACAAGCTCTTGGAGGGCAAACGGAACTGGGACAGACCAGAGGGAGCCCGCGGAAGTCTCGATGGGGCAGCCTTGAGGTGAAGATGACTCAGGGCAGAGACCCGAGCAGGCGGGGCCCCGACCCCGGGGCACACCTGGTGAACTCTGGAGGCATTTCGGGTTGTCATATCGGGAGAGGGCTTGGGAGGGAGCGGCCAGATGGGTGGTGGCCCATAGAACAGGGGCCTTCGGACACACGGGGGCCTCAGGGGCTCCGGCTTTCTTATTTATTTACTTATTTTGGCGGGATGGACCACGTTGAGCAGAGACGGGCCATTTTAATCAGCTCCGCACACCTCTGTGTGTCTGTGCCATGGGCGGGGCGGCGAGAACAGAAGCTGGGGGCCCGGGGTGGGGAGGCTGCTGCCAACACCCAGGGGCCTGAATGGGACTTCTGGGAGGACGAGGAGCGGCTTGCTTGGGGACACATGAAGTGTGAGAAGGGGGTGTCCAGTGGATGGGCCGTCGCTACTTGAGTCTGGCGCTCAGAGGTGCCCCAGCCAAAGGTACAAGCCATGCATGAGTCGGGTCCTTGCTACAGCCAAGACAGCCCTCTGTGACCTGCCCCCAACTTGCCAGTTGTCCTCTCCCTGCTCAGGCTGACAAAGCTCGGCCCTGTCTCCCTGCCTTTGAACTTGAGGTCCCCTCTGCCTAGAGCTCCATTCGCTCCACACCCAGCTCCTTCTCCCCGCTCTGCTCTCAGCCCCAACCTGCACACCACCTCTGAGGCTCCTTCATGATCACCCTCTCTGCCCGGCGAGTCTCCTTCCTTTATCACAAAGTAGAATGTACTCGCCTCTGGGGGAGTCACTCACTGCTCTGGGCCACCCACAGCCCCGAACCCCTAGCAGGAGCCCCCACGGGGTGGAGGGAGCCCCACTTTCACTTGTCACAGCACCCTCAGAGCTAGACCAGCCACCGGAGGCCTGTGGTGCCTGCTTTGGGGAGCAAGAACTGCATCGGGATAAATCCTGGGAAAAGACCCCTGTAAAAAAAAAAGTGTATGCACGTTCCTGCTAATAAATCTATGGCCATTTAGAAAGCGTCTTCCTGCTCGGGGACACCTGGGCGCCCTGTCACACCGCACTGACTGGTGGCTCTGGCTCACACCTGCCCTCCCGCCGGCCCCTGAACGGCTGTGAGCACCCTGGCCGTCTGCTGCGTCCTGGGCAGCTTTACAAGTGGCCGTGGGTTTTCTTTTCAAATAAATGGGCATCATCCTAGCTGGGGCTTTCGAGGGAGGGCTCGGGAACCCTTGGGATACATTAAACACAGACCGGGAAACAGCCTCAACCCTTTCACTGCTGTGATTCTAAGAAAACAGTAAATTTTGGCTGCTTGACAGGTGAAAAGCAAAGTGATTCAGTTAAAAAGTGACTTAATCTGGAGAAAAGTGAGGTGCTCACAGTGATTGGCGCCCCGGTTCTTCTGTCAATCAGTCAGCTCTGCTGGAGACCTTAACCTCTCTGGCCTCAGTCCCTCCTTCCTTCCCTTCTTCCCTCTATCCTTCCTCCCCTCCTTCCTTCCTTCCTAAGCTTTTATTTATTCACTTTTTAGAGAAAGGAAAAGGGAGGGAGAAAGAGAGAGAAACATCAATTGCCTGCCTCTCACACGCCCCCACCAGGGGACCTGGCCAGCAACCCAGGCATGTGCCCTGACCGGGAATCGAACTGGCAACTTTTCAGTTTGTGGGATGACACCCACAAACCTACTGAACCACATTGGTCAGGGCTGGCCTCGGCTTCTTAATCTGGAACATGGGGAGATGATGGGAACTTCGAGAGTTCCTGAGACCCTCGAGACCACACCAGTGGGCGTTCAGCCCCGTGCCCGGCACACACATTAGCACTCAGGTAACGGCAGCCGGGGTTCCCATTCACGGGGCTCGCCCTGGGTGAGCCTCTTGCCCAGTAAAGCAAGCTGAGCGGGGCCGAGGAACGCAAAGCAGGCCTTAGACGCAGGGATGACTTCTGCCGGCGCCCTGGTGTGGGCCCATCGGAGCGCCGCTCTGCACTCGGCGCCCTTCTACCAGAATACGGCCACGTCCTTTTCCTTCCCCACGCGTCTGGTTGCCTCCGTCCCAGGGATCACTCCACATTCGGTGGCTTAGCAAATCTAAAAATATTTCTGTCACATGGCTCTATCTAATCAGGCCCCCTCCTGGCCTCCATCACCACGGTTGGAGGATTCTGCCGCGCCTATTTCTGGGTGTGGGTGAGCCTGTCAGAGCGCCATCAGGAAGTGAAAAGTTGCTGTTTAAGACAGTGGCCAGTTAAAGGGCCCAACTGAAAGAAAGAAAAAGTGCAAGAGGCCGTTACTGCGTGCTCTGCACTGTCTACAACTAATGTCTGTCCCAGGGTTCTTCAGGGAGGGTCTTCCTTGCCGGAAAGCAGGCTTTTCACGATGGGACAGGAGTCCCTGCAACGCAGGTGCTCGGTAAACGTGTCAGATGACCTTTTCCTACTCAAGCATTCCGCCAAGAGGCCCCAGAAGGCAGTGTTTTGTGGTCAGGGTGCATTCAGATTTGGGGGGCCCTCTTAAGGAAATTAAGAATGCACCATTATGAGATTTTTAAAAATTAGGTCCTAGGCTGTGAAAGGAACCCAGAGTGGGACCTCGATGCCCTGGCTTTAACAGCCTCAGGGTAAACTGCCCCCACCCTCAAAAAATCATGTCCTTACATTGTTTTTAGAAAGTTACCCCGCCGAACACAGGTAGGAAATAGTAGGTTTGAATTAAAATCAACTTTGGGCAGTTTTACCTCGTTTGACTTTTTTAAAGCCATATTCAATTTATTAAAGTCACAAATCCTGAAACCCAATTTCTCATTAATCCTTTAAGTGCGACTTGCACATCTTACTTGTGTGTGTACAAAGCCTGCAGGTTTGAATGGTCACTTTTAAAGGACCCTTTGCCCTCTAGGTTCTCAAATGCCCCCCATGGGAGGGTGCAAGGAAATGCTTCCCACACACCTCCCACCGAGGGACCCCAGGCAGCGCCTTTCTCGTGGGGCAGAATGTCCCAGCCTGGTCAGCTTTCACCAGATTTCCAAACACTAAAGACATGTCCTCTGTCCCTGCTCCAAAACCCCAGCACAATCCAGGCCCCTGGACGTGCCCAGGGGTCAGGGAGGCTGAAGACCCAGACTGAGGTCCCCTAGGAGACAAGCACAAGTGGGGACAGTGCTGGCTCATTCTTCTGCCCTAGGAAGACAGACAGGAAAGCCCAGGAAACCGAACAGCTGCCCCATCTCCCTGCTCTGGGCTGGAGGCGGAGGTTTAGGATTAGGCAAAGGAGTTCAGAGCGCCTGGGAGGAGGCCCTTCCTGCAGGCCTGTTTGCATAAACTGTGGTTAGCCCACCCCCTTCCTGCAGGCCCTCACTGGGGCAACTGACACTTGCCTCCCAGCACAGCCAGCCAGACACAGAGCAGGGGCTATGATGGTGACAACCACACCACCCCCACAACCCCAGGACACTAAGGGCAGAGTGTCCCGGACGGCAGAGCAGGGAGACCCAGGTTCTCAGAAGCCACTCGCCAAGTCACAGCTTCCTTACGACAGCAAGACCTCAGCCCTGGGTTCAAATCCTGACACCTCCCACTTACGAGCTGTGTGACCCGGGCCTGATATGTGGGCTCTCTGAGCCACCTGTCACGTGAGGAGAACAGGTCTCCCACCACTACTTCCTGCGGGGTTTACAGGGCAGACGTAACAGGCTCCAGCCGGACAGCACGTAAACATGTTCAAGTAACTGTAGCCGACACACATGAACACGTGTGGACAGGTGTGCCCAGCCCCAGATCAGCGCTTTCACTGGGAACCGGGTAAACCCTCTGAGGGCAACACCATCGATAAGGGGTCCTGTCCATCCCATGCTGCGTAGATTATAAGGGGCTTTCCACTCCTTACACTCACTCGCTTGTCTCTCACTTCTGTGCTCATTCATTCATTCATTCGTTCGTTCACGCACTCCCTCATTCAGACAAACACTTCCTGAGTACCTAAGCCCTCAGTATAGAGCTAGGGCCAGGGTAAAAGACTTGGCTCCTGCCCCCAAAGGGCTGATAGTCTGTTAGGGACGGTGGCTGGAAGGAGACGGTTATAGTTCTGAGCTCAAATGTGGGGATGGGGCACCCCCAGGGGGAGCTGTGGGGGTGTAGGGGTAGGAGGGGTATCTTGAGGTGGAGTCCACACTGAGAGCTGAGCAGAGCAGAGGCCCGTATCTGGAGACCCCGGTAGGACACAGCTCGAGAGCAGGGATATGACCTTGAGGGCACTGGGGAGCCCCCGAGGGCTGCTCTTTGGGTCCAGGCAGACACATTCAGGGTCTGCGCACATCTGGGCAGGTGTGAAAGGGCAGATGAGGATGGCAGCCCTTGGGGGGTGCGGAATGCAGGAGAGGAGCAAACAGGACCCAGGGGCTTCGAGAAGGGGGAAGCGGGAGGGGCGATGGGCACCTCAGTGCCTGCGGGCACACAGCCTGCACCCATCCAAGCCTGCGGAGCCCACTGGGTGCGGGCCTCCAGGGCGAGGCCGACCTGACCAGAACCCTCTCGCGCTTGTTAGCAATGCAGAGCCCCAGGTCCCATTCCACACTGAATCGAAACCTGCTTTTCAACAAGGTCCCCAGATGATCGGTGAACACATTTGCACTCACTGTCCAGCCGGGGAGGCAGAAACACGTTTACGGCACCTGACTCGACAACAATGCTGGGACTGCCACAGAGGGAAGCGACGGGGTCCGGAGAGCCTGCCCCGGGCTGACCAGGCCTGGGGGTGGGGAATCAGCACAGACCTTCCTGCTGAGACCCAACGGAAGTGTTGGATTTATCAGAGATGTGGAACGCCTGACAGACAGACAGACAGACAGCTGGCTGAGGCGGGGTGGCAGGAGAGCGGGTGGCGTTCAGACTGGCTGGGGGTATGGGAGCGGGGAAACGGGAGGGAAAGGAAGACGCGTTTACTGAGCACCAACCTCGCACCAGGCACTGCGCTCACCGCCCCAGGCCTCGTGGCTCAGCGCAGTAGGGCGCCTGTGGCAGGTGTGTTTGTGGGAAATGCAGTCTCAGGCCCCACCCCGACCTGCTGACATCACACCTGCATTTCAGCAAGCTCCTGGGTGCTCGGCAGACACACACACTGGAATGAACTGGCACAGAATGTAAGGAAGGGTTCAGTAAGTCTTTGCAAAGGCCCGAGAGGCCGCTGGGCAGCACAGTCAGGACTCAGCCGCTAGACACTGAGAGAGGGAGGGGCTGCCAATGGCGTGGCAGTGTCTGTGTTCCCGGCTCCACTCCCACCCAGCCACTGGTGACTGCTGCATGGGCCTCTCAAGGTGGGCCCTCACGACCTCACGAACGGGCAGAACAATGACAGCCCTGATGCCAGTGCACCCGGGTCAGAGCGACATCGTCCTGCATGCGTCTGCTCATCCTCAACACTCAACCTGGATCCCAAGGAGCATGCTCGCTGCACGGCTGAGACAGGCGCAGAGAAACAAAGCGACCAATCCACAGTCACAGGGCCCGTGACACGGCAGATTCAGACGCACCCCCACTGAGAGCCGCACGGGGTCCACCAGCACAGGCACGGACGTCTGGCACAACAACGTGCCCATGAACTTCTGAAGGAAGGAAGGAGGCCTTGACCCTTCCATGTCCCAATAGCCAGCATGCAGAAGTGTCACATCTGGTTAGACCTCAAGGTGATCAGCAGCGGTGTTCCCGCCCCCCACCCACCCCTCAGCCCACGGCCACAGGAGGCTGGCCTTGCCCTGGGAAACCACATCACCCCTCCCCCTGCTCCCCAATCTCTCCCACCAGCCCTGCCCTTGGCTGATGACCCAGCCCCACCCCCTCACAGCTGAGAAAAAACAATGTGCATTTCTGGCCCAAGCCATGGTGGTTGGCTCAGACTTAGTCATGTGACCCCACCAGAGCCAATGAGAAACAGGTGACCTTTGGCTGGGCTCTGGGCTCTCTTTCACTGGGCTTAGTAAGACATAGAATTAAAGGTGTAAGTCTTGACTGTCTTTAACTCTGCCTTGTACACAATCAGACTGAGACCATGTGATCCTTGAGACCACCAGAGTCTCAGCTCTGGGGGTGGGGGCTTTGCGCTGGATTAACAAAACAAGGGAACTTAGCTATTTACATATCAGTTTCCACAAAACTTAGTGAAATCTAAGCCTGAGTACTAAGAAGAAGGAAGTTTTCCTGGATTAGTAAAAGGCGTGTCCTAAAAGTTCCAACACTGTAACCTTAAAACCCTGAGTGTTTACTTTAGGAAACGTGGCCTATGAGAGAGTTTCTGGAAGAACAGCACCCACAGCACACTGGAAACCCTGGTGGCTGTGGTTCACCCCAAAGCTTCCTCACCGACAGATCAGCTGGTCGACTAGGCCCGATCACTGGCCTCGCCCCAAAGAAAGCAACCACCTCCGAAGACCAAGCTCACTGTCCTAGAAGAGGACACAATGCAACGCATTGGTCCTCGTAAAAAATGGAACCTACGGAGCTTTGAAAAGATGAACGCTAATCGCGATGCAGGAAGGCGATTTTCCTTGACAGAGATTGGAGACTGCCGCCCACCACCTCAACCAAAGTTAGAACTAACCACCCAGAGGAAGCAGAGGCAAGAGATGGGGCCTGGACCCCTGAGCCCCCGCCCTGGGCTGCGCCCAGCAGCGGGCAGGATCCTGGCACTTCCCAGGCCCTCGGTGTGTGTGGGAGCCCAAGCACCGGAGTCGAGGCGCACGGTCCGAGGGAGTCAGGGGAAGGTCAGGGCTGCTGACTACTCCTCGACCCCTCCCCTCCCCTTCACTCATGTTATACTTTTCTGGTTCCAAAAAACCAGGTGTATCTCCTTCCCTCCCAGTGGAGAGCATCTTCTCTAGAAGGGACCGTACGAATGAAAACAACTACAGGAAACGCGCATCCCTAGGGCTCTCCCAGAGTCCCCCCGCATCCGGGAAAGAGAAATTCCCTGAGAGCCACGGCCCCGCCCAACACGCAAACCTTGCTGCCGGCCTTACCGAATGGTGGGCTGGTCTCCACTCAGCTGCTTAAACCTCCGGTGGAGCTGCTCGATCTGGTCTGATGAGACTGCAAAGTAAGAGAAAAGAGAATGAGAGAGAGACACTGCTGACCACTGGACGCGTAGCGGCCAGAGGGAGGCTGGGACTGTTCTTCTGCCTCCTCCCTGCCCTCCTCTTCCGTCCACTCTCAGGCCACCTCCCTCCAATGCAAAACCCAGCGGCAGGTGAGTGTCAGCAAAGGGCTCCCCTTCTGCCTGGTGGTGCAGCTCCGGGGGCACTAGCTCTGACCCCCTTAGCAACAATACAGTGATGCCTGATAGCAGCCGCTCCTGGGACGGGACGATGGTGACCCAGGCCATTTTCTCCTCCATCTCCTACAAGGTCCTGTCCCACCCACCCCTGCAGATGGGTCACCCCTGCAGACGGGTCTCTCCTCGCTGAGAAAGGTGCTTTGTGTAGTCACATGCCAAGAGAAACACATCAGCCAAAGACAATTACCACAGGATCTCACTTAGATGTGGAATCTAAAAAAAAAACAAAATAAACAAACAAAACAGAAACAGACTCGCAGATATAGAACAGACCAATGGTTGCCAGACAGGAGGGGATGGGGGCGGTGGCTGGGTGAAAAGGGTGAAGGGATCAAATATGAACTCCCAGGTATAAAAACAGTCACAGGGATGCAAAGCCCAGCCCGGGGCGTATCTCCAGGCTATCGCAGTAACTGTGTGTGGTGTCAGGTGGGCACTGGACTTATCGGGGGATCACTTTGTAAGTTATGTAAATGCATGACTGCTCTGCTGCACACCTGAAACTAATACAATATTGAACGTCAACTGTAATTGAAAAATAAAATTTTTTTTAAAGAGAAGAGTAGGGAGGGGAGAAGTGATTAGGGCCGGCGCTGGAAGTTGCTTGGGAGACCCCCGTGAGAAACGTACAGGGTGCGGGCCAACACCAGCTGATGTCTGTGCTCAGCGTGGGGCTGCCTGGTGAGTGCTAGAAAGTGATTTCAAGTTGGTTGCCATGTGTGCTGCTTGGTGGCGCTTGGGAGAGGCTGTGCTGTGCACAGAGGCTGGCCGCCACCAATGCCGGGCTCGGGACCCTTCGGTGGGCACCGTGATTTGCGCTGAGGCCAGCCACCCTTGTGCCGGGCTTGTGGCCGCTTAGTGGGAGCTGCACTTTAAGTCAGCACTGGCGACAGCTCACGTCAGGCTTGGGCCATCTGATGGAAGTCACAGTGCAAGGTGAGACTAGTCGCCGCTTGTGCCAGGCTTGGGGCCTCCTAGGAAGAGGTACAGGGCATGTTGAGGCCAGCCATTGCTGTTTGGGGTTTGTGGACCTTTGAAAACTTTTAGGAAAGTCCACAGCATGAGCCGAGGGGGGCTGCTTGTGAGGAAAAGCTGCTCCAAGCGGCTGGGGCCAAGGGCTTGCATGGGTGGAGCAGGGTCTCAGGGAATCATGGGGGTGGGCGGGGGTGGTGGTTGAAGGTGTTAGCCAGGTCAGTGGAGACTCAGGTATGGCATCGGCCTGAGCCTGCCCTGCGGGGTGGGGCTCAACAAAGGAACAATGGCACCTTCCTGTGCATCCCTACTGGGAGAGAGCCCCAGACAGCTGCCCCTGCAGCCCTCACCCTGAGTCGGGTTGATTCAGACCTGCCCCCGTCCCCCCCCACCCCCGGCCATGTGTCCGTGGTGCTCCAACTGCGCCCAGCACTGGAGCTCAGAGTACGTGCCCATCAAGGAGCAAGCCCCTTAGTGAAACACCCGGGACCCCAGCAGCCCTCTGCACTCAGCCCCTGCTGGTTTTCACGGTCAGGCGTTATGGAGACTCTTCTTCCCTTGGCCTGGGCTGGAGGACCAGGAGTGGGCCCCCGCAGCTGAGATAGCCCTCCTGATTCTCCACTGCTGCACGGGGTGTGGGACCAGCCTATTTCACGTCTCTGTGGCCCCTACTGGGCTCCACGTGGCTCCTCCTGTGTGTCCTCAGGTTTGGGACCTCTCTTCGCCGGTCTGAGTGGTTCTCAGGGAGGTTGTCCTATTCGTTGTAGGTCTGATGTAGCTCTGATGTAGGTCTGATGAAGGTCTGATGAAGGTCTGATGTAGCTCTGATGTAGCTCTGATGTAGGTCTGATGAAGGTCTGATGAAGGTCTGATGAAGGTCTGATGAAGGTCTGATGTAGCTCTGATGTAGCTCTGACGTAGGTCTGACGTAGCTCTGACGTAGGTCTGACGTAGCTCTGACGTAGGTCTGACGTGATCTGACGTAGCTCTGATGAAGGTCTGACGTAGCTCTGATGTAGCTCTGACGTAGGTCTGCCGTAGCTCTGACGTGGTCTGATGTAGATCTGACGAAGGTCTGACGTAGCTCTGACATAGCTCTGACGTAGCTCTGACGTGATCTGACGTAGGTCTGACGTAGTTCTGGCGTAGGTCTGACGAAGGTCTGATGTAGGTCTGATGTAGGTCTGATGTAGCTCTGATGTAGGTCTGACGTAGCTCTGACGTAGGTCTGGCGTAGGTCTGACGAAGGTGTGATGTAGGTCTGATGTAGGTCTGATGTAGCTCTGATGAAGGTCTGACGAAGGTCTGACGAAGGTCTGACGTAGCTCTGACGTAGGTCTGACGTAGGTCTGACGTAGTTCTGGCGTAGGTCTGACGAAGGTCTGATGTAGGTCTGATGTAGGTCTGATGTAGCTCTGATGAAGGTCTGACGAAGGTCTGACGTAGCTCTGACGTAGCTCTGACGTAGCTCTGACGTAGGTCTGACGTAGCTCTGATGTAGGTCTGACGTAGCTCTGACGTAGGTCTGGCGTAGGTCTGACGAAGGTGTGATCTAGGTCTGATGTGGTTGTGTGAGGCGAGCACAGTGTCTGTCACTTTGCCACTTCTGACCAGAAGTAAACCTGCCCCTTTTCAAGGCGGCATCCTTTATGAAGTTGGCAAAATGTACCATAAATTGTTTGAGCAATCTGCTTAGGTTGAGTCCAGTTTTTTAGCTTTTACGATGAATGCGAAGGTGAACACATTTCTGTATCCATTTTTTTGTACCTGTTGCATTAATTTCTTTCAGGATAAATTCCTACTGAGCAGAATTACTGAGCTTTTCGAGTACGCTTCTCGCTGCGATGCAACATGCACATAGACCAAAGTGCATCCCTCGTACGTGTCCTGATTCACAGTTTTTCTGGAAACACATTTGGGGCACCTGGACCAAGAATTCAAATGTTCCCAGTACTTAGAAGCCCCCATCACGCATCACTCGAATAGCTACCCACGGTCAATGGCAACCACTATGGTGACACCAGAACCAACCTGCTGGCTTCAGGCCACACCAGAATGCCACCCTAACAGCTCCACAAACGACACACGGAAGGTGGACTCGGCTGGCACCAGAGCCCCAGCAAAGCGAATCCAGCTCTGTAGGGTTAGCCCCTGTACAACAGCTTGTCCTCGGAGTCACAGCCAGTCCTCGTAGCCAGCCGGCCTGAGAGTCGGTCCCTCCCACTGATGTGTCAACAGCAACCAGGGCTCGACGACAACACACAGGCACATGAAACCCACAAGGGACAAGCCTGGGGAGCCGGCTCACGCGAACAGGGAGAGGAGCCACTGAGCCTCACAGGACACCTGCTATTTAAGGCCACCCTGCCACGCCTGGGAGCCAGCGCAGACCTGCCCGACACACAGAAACAAACAGAATCAGCCCAGTGAGACGGGAAAGTCTCAGATGAAAACAACAGGACAAAAGCAGACAAACAAACAAAAGTAAATGAAACAGAGACAAGAGATCCACCAGGTACAGAGTTCGTAACACTGGTCACAGGATAGGTGACAAACTTAGGGGACAAAAAGGTGAAGTCAGCGAGAATGTCGTCGAGGAAGAAACAGAAGCCACAAAACAATGACCAGTCGGAAACAACAAGTAACACGAGGAAGGCGTGTTAGAGAGAGCTGACACCGGACCATGGAGCAGCACACGGGTCAGCGACGTGGAAGACGAGGGAGGGACAAACAGCCGTCGGAAGAACACAGAAAGAACAAAGATTTTAAAGAGTGAGGATAGCTTAAGGGACCTTGGGGACAACATCAAGTGTAACAACGTTCACATCACAGGGGCGCCACAAAGAGGAGGGAGGGAGGGAGGGAGAGAGATTGCGTCTGTGTGAAGAATGATGACGGGAACCCTCCCCAACGCGGTGACGGTCACCGCTGCCGGAAGAACTCTGCGTGGGGTCGGACGAGGCGGCCACTTCATACGTCACAGTGGACACCAGTGCCTGACCGCCTCAGGTGCTGCACACCTGAGCCTCACACAGAGCGCCAGTCAGTGCCGACTGCAATCGGAAAGAGTTTAATCTCCTTTAAAAACACACACAGTCACATATTTGATGGGGAGCTGTGCTGCATACGTAAGGTCTCAGAGCAGCACGTCGGGAAACTGAATACGAGTGTGCACGAGTATTGAGAGAGAATCTAAACTCGTCTCCCCAAAATGATAATGGCGATTATCTCTTCACACTGGGATTAAAGACTTTGTTTTGCTTTAACTCATCTGTTTTTCCAATTCTTTCCTATACACAATCTACATGTATTAGTCGTGTAGTGAGTATTTTAAGCACGCAATATGGTCCGATATAGAAGAGCCGACGGAGCTTTAAAATGTTGTTATTGATGAATCATCCCCCGCTGGCTGCGGGCCACGTCCCAGGCACCCATGTTCTCATCTGGTCCTTCCAGGACCCTGCGATGGACAGAGTGTCCCCACTTTGCAGAAGAGCAAACTCAGTCTCAGGGTGGATGTGTAGCTGAGTCTCACGGTCACTGAACTTGAAAGAGACAAAGCCAGGATTTGCACTCAATCTGTCTGGCACAATATGTGTGGTTTTATTTTATTTTATTTTTATTATATTTTATTTTATTTTATTTATTATTTATTTTATTTTTACTTTATTTCTTTTCTTTTATTATTATTTTTTTAAATTTTACCTTATTTTTACTGACACCCATCCCTCACTGCTCCCTTTGGGTGATCGGACGGGACTGGCTGGTTAAACAGGACCTGTGTCTAACCTGAGGAATTTGATCGGAAATTATAGCCAAACACGTGCCCCTGAACGGCCTCTCTTAAAGCTGAGTTACCTTGAAAACATCAGGCAGAATGAAAGAGGCTAACCTCACAGACCACACACTGCATGATTCCATTCATACAAACTGCTGGGGGAGGCAAACGGGAGACGGGAAGCAGACCAGGGTGGGCGGGGAAGGAGCCGCGGGGTCCCTGCTCAGAGGCACCGGTTTCTTTCTGAGGGGCGGGTGGGGGGTGAAATGTTCTCAGATGAGATAGTGGTGATGGTCGCACTACCCTGTGATTACAGTAAAAGCGACCGCATACACTGTCAGTGGGTGAAATGTGGTGTGTGCGTTATGGGTCAATGAAGCCATCGGAAACATAAATTACGGCATACTCATGGCAACCACAACAGGCAACGCTAACAAACCATTTACCGGGTCCTGGCACCACGTCAGCTGGGCCCGCGGTGGGCCTGACCCACGTGACCCTCCGGTCAGTCCTATCATGTAGGTGTGGTGAGATCCCCACTCTAGAGACGGGGACACTGAGACTCGCCCCAGGTCGTACAGGTGGGGGGAGCCGTACAAACCAGAATCCACCACAGACCAGGTTTCTCTAACGCACAGCTTCCAGCCAACGGCACCCCCGTGCGTGTGCGCACGCACACCTGCAGCTGACAGCCTCCCCTCTGAGCCCCCTGCACCCTCAGCTCCGGCTCCCCGGGCTGACCCACAGGGCCTGGAGTGTTGGAACCCGATACTCGGGTGCCCGAGTCACACCCGGGACATGAAAGGCCCTGTCCCCTGGAGGGTTCCCGGGAAGGAAACTTTTCCAGTTTCCCCACTCCTCACTCAGCCCTTTTTCCAGGTCCCCATGAGGTCACAGTTGCCATGGGGACAAGGGACAGAGACACTGCGGCTTCAGTGTGCCTCTCCAGCTCCTGATCTGGGTTTTAGATTTCAACCCGAGGGAAACACTCGCCCGTCCAGGAGGCTGGCGGGGGTTTCATCGGCCCAGTCTCTGATGTGTGTGTGTGTGTGTATGTGGAGGGGGGTGACTTACCAAATCTGCATCCCAAGCGTAAACAAAAGCCATGTACCTGCACTGCCCTATAAGAAGCCACGAGCCACTTGTGGCCACTGACCCCTAAAAGGTGGCCAGTCCACGTGGAGATGTGCTGGAGTATAAAACACACACCGGCCTCCAAAGCCTTGTTACAAACCAACTCGAACTGTCTCAATAATTCTGATATTGATCATATATGTTGAAATACTATCTTAGATGGAATGGGTTAAATACACGATTAAAATTAATTTCACTTTTTTAACTTGGCTCCTAGAAAACTGAGAGCGATTGCACCGCTCGTTTACTTGTGGAGAGGGCCGATCTCCGTGCTTTGGACAGAAACGTAACTCCTAGGAATGAATCCTGAGGAGCTGAGACGAGGGCGCGAGGAAAAGTCGGTAAGAGTAACCCTCGCTGTCTGTTTGCAATGGGAGAGAAGGAAAGAGATGCTGAGCCTCAGGACGCCCGGTCAGGGAACCCTGGCGCCCCCTGAAGACAGAGTACTACACAGCCTTAAAAATGGGTTTTCTACATATTGAGGGACGCAGAACAATGTTCATGGCACATTGCTAGGTGGACAATTAACGGGCCACAAGATCTCGTATATGAAAGCTCGTATTGATACACAAGCTCATATTGATTTAGGGCAGAACGGGAAACTGTTTCCAAATGATACAGTTACCGGGCATTTCTCTCCTCACCCCTTATTTTTGCTTCTCTGTCCTTTAACTTGCCTACAATGAACAGGGATTACTTGTGTGATCGTATTTAAAATGATGGTTTTTAACCTTGATGAGCACAATGAAAACGAAACCGGAAAGTAAGTGCGGGTGAGGATGCGGAGAAACTGGAACCCCGGTACATTGCTGGTGGGGATGGAAGGCAGTGGAACACGGTGCAGCCGCTGGGGAAACAGTTGGGGGGCTTCTCAATGAATTAAACATAGATGCACCGCACAATCCAATAATTCTCCTCCTAAGTACGTACCCAAGAGAAAAGAAAACATGCGTCCACACCGAAACTAACCTATACAAACAAATGTTCACAGCAGCCAAAAGGGAGAACCAATTCAGATGTCCATGGATGGACACACAAAATGGGGCCCATCCATACAATGGAATATTCTGTCCCTAAAAAGGAACAAAACACTGACACATGCCACAACACGGGGGAGCCCTGAGCACACTGCACCAAGGGAAAAAGAAGCCAGACACAAAGGCACCAGAACACGCAGATCTATAGATGCAGAAAGAAGATCAGGGCCCTGGCCAGGTGGCTCAGCTGTTTGGAGCATCGTACCATACACCAAAAGGTTGTGGGTTCAATTCCCAGTCAGGGCACGTACGTAGATTGCATGTTCAATGGCTGGTCAGAAATGTATCTCTCTCTCTCTCCCCCCTCCCCTTTCTTGCTCTCCAAAATCAGTAACTATAACCTCAGATGAGAATTTTTTAAAAATAAAATATTTGTGGTATTAAAAAACAAAGTAGGTTAGCGGCTGCCAGGCGCCAGGGTTGGGAGGAGTGAGGACTGGCTGCTAGTAGGTGTGGGATTTTGGTCTGGCCCTGGCCGCACCTGTAAGGCTGTGGGGGCCAGCTTGCAGCCTTCTATGATGAGCAAGGGGTCACGGGGGTGGGGGTGGTTGAGGAGAGTGGCACAGAACAGGGGGTCAGAGGCCACTCTCAGGGAGGAGGTGGGAGGAGATTGGGGTAGAGAAACAGGCCTGATGTCTTATGGGAGATCCAGCCTCCACCCCTGACTCTGGGGGAAGGGGAGCTCTAGTGTTCACCCACGGCCAGGATGGGGTGGTCTGGGCTGCTTGAGCCCTAGTCCCGGGTGCCCAAGTCTGTTGTGGTGGTGAGGGCCACCTAAAATGTCACTTGCTCCTTCCAGAATCCATGCTGGTTCTTGGGGGTTTGGGGGACCTCATGGACTCCGGCACAGCCAACCTGTGTCCACATGACCCTCACCATTCATTTAGAGACATTAACTGAGCACCCCTGGTTTGCCACGCACCTGCTAGATGCTGGGGTGCAGACGTGAAGACACATGTCACCTGGCTGGGACCCAGGATAATAAGTGCAGAGAGTCAGCTTGCCAAGGAGCACCCAGGTGGGAGTGGGGTTTCCAGGCTGTGGGATGGGGTGGGGGCTGGGCTGGGGAGGTGGGGGAGGCCTGGTGGGGGAACCGGGCTGGGGGGCTGGGGTCTGTCCTGGCAGAGGCGGAGTGGAGAGAGCTCAGGGCGCCCCAATTCTTCAGCAGGGGTGAAAGGCAGCCAAGGAACAGGGAAGCGGGGGGTTGGGCAGGGGTGGTCCACAGTTCCGGCTGTGGCATTGAGCCTTCACCCTGACCTTATGGAGGACACTAAGGCCAGGAACAAGATCCCATGTGCCTGGTGATAGAATGGTGGGTGGATGCAGATACTGGGGCTGAGAACCCATGGAGACATGGGCAGGTTTAGCTGTGCAGGGGCGGGGGTGGGGGGAGTGCTCAAGACACAGTTGGAAGGAGCAAGGGCAGCTGAGAGCATGCCCCTGCTCTCTCCAGGGGCCCCCAGAGGCCACCCTGCCTCCCCCAGCAGCACCAACCCGAATGCAGGCCCTGGGACACCAAGTGGCATCACTGGGAAAATCTTGGTGGCTTTCGGGGCCCCTGACACTCTCCTGCTGCAAGCATCCCAAAGGACTGGCCAGGATTCCGCCCAGGCATTGGGGTAAGTCCCGAAAACAGAGGTGAGGCAGGCCAGACTAAGGTGAGCTCACATCGCTGCTAAGAGCTGCTGCTGCATCCCAGCTTCCTGTCCTATGCACTTGCCTGTCTGGGGCCGCCACCTGCCCCTCCGTTAGGCAAAGATAACAACAGCACCACCTTCTCGGAGCTGCTTACCTGATGAAAATACACCAAAAGCACATCACGTGAGGCTCTACCGCTCAACACCCACATGTCCGTCAACTGGTAAACAGTCGTCCATGCAATGGACCGATCCCACCACACACACAAGACATGCAGTAATGACACTTGCCACATGGATGGACCCAGAAAGCATGCATCTAAGAAAGAACCTAGTCACCAAAGTCCACTATTACATGCTTCCATGTACGTGAAGCGGCCAGGAACAGCGAATCCGCTGAGACAGAGAGTGGATTAGTGGTTGCCAGAGGCTGTGGGGAGTAGGGTGACTGTTAATGGGCATGAAGTTTCTTTCTGGGGTGACAAAGACATTCTGGAAATACTGGTGGTATTTGCACCATGCTGCAAAAGCACTTAATGCCATTGACTTAGATGCTTTAAAATGGCTAAGGTGGTACGTTTTATGTTAGGGGAGTTTTGCCCCGATTAAAAAAGAATTCACGTGTGCACCTGGCACTGGACCTGGCAAGAGGAGCAGGAGACACTGCAGGTGCCCTGGGAGCAGTGATTCTGCCCTAAAGCAATAATCCCCCGATACCTGAGAGGCTCTTCAGCTGGTCCAGGCTCCGGAGGGAAGAGGCAGCTTGCTGTGTGCCGCCTGGGGCTACAGCCAAAGCGGTGACTCATTCTGGGCCTCCGCAGCAGCGGGGAAGGGACCTGCGGGGAAGGGACCCGCCCTCACACAAGATGCCTCAGGGTGCTGGCTGCCCAGCTCCTCTCCTTTGCCTGCCTCCCCGCTGGAAACCATGTGCCCAGCGGGTACACATCACAGACCACGCCTTGCTGCCGGGATTCTAAAACAAACCCAAGATGCACTTGGGTGCACTTGGCCTGGAGAAGGGAGTTATCAAACCGAATTCTATTCTCTGAAGCAGAAGCAGCAACTAGGTTAATTGCTGGCTTTGATCCAGCACCTTCAAACCCTTTTCATGAAAACTTCAACCGACTTTGTAAATGCAAACGCCAAGGAATCCCCGGCATGAGTTGCCCCGGGCCCACACCAGCATGGTGTCGGCATTTATTGGGTTGGCCAAAAGGTCCGTTTAGTTTTTTCCATGAAATAAAAGACATATTTTTCATTTTCACTGATAACTTTACTGATTTGGATATTTTGAATATGTCAGCTATCTCTCGCTCTTGGCTTCCAGTGGGGCGAGGCCAGGGGTGCTGCGAAACATCTTCCGCAGGAAAGGACTGGTTGGACGGAATGCGGATTGTACCAGGAAACTTCACAAACCACTTTTGACACGTCTGATCAGTGACAGCACCTTCGCCCTACATGGCACAAATATTTTTGGGGGTTTCAGTTGTGTTTTTGCCTTTCTATAAAGCATAAACTGAAAATGTTGCCTATCTTCTTTCATCTTCAATATTAAAATGGCTGCACAAAAATTCACAAATAGTGATGTGTTTAATGCACGCTGATATGACAGTTGTCACAACACAATCTAACAAAATTGTCTCTAATGAAGTTAAAGACAACTCAGCACGACTAGAGCCATCGTAGGGAAAAAAACTAAGTGACTTTTTCGGCCAGCCCAACATTTTAATCTCAGGTGTCGTGCACCTCGGTTTTGTTTGGAATCTCTGCGGGTGCTTCTTTCCTACACAGACTGGAACCAGTTCTCCGGACTGGAGGGAAAGCTGGGACAGAGTGAAGTGACTCGACTTAGACAATATCCCTCCCCCTGAGCAATGAGACAACTGGGACAGCTGTTGGAATGGGTGCGCACGACTGCCAGCCACGCCGCCTGTGCTTTGCTCATCTTCGCTCAGCTCCCTAGGGCCGCGTTCTGTTCTTTGCCATTTGCCTCGAGAAGTAATGACGCCCCGTGTTAGCATTTACCCAGGGGCAGCAGCTCAGCTAAGCTCGGCAGACACGGTCGTATTTAGTCTTGGGAAGAATGTCTGCCTCTCGGGGTGGGCATCACACCCGTTTTACAGACAAACCGTCTCTGAGCGGTTCAGCCACCTGCTCACATCACATGGCCATGGGTGACACAACCAGGACTTCAACCCCGTGTAGGGGACCATTCTGCGTGGCATGGGCCCAGCTCCCAGTGGAAAGAGAGGTCAATGCACAGGACCCACGCCCACGGATAGGTTCTCCTGTGGGGAATCAGGCCTGCACTGTACCTAGACTGCTGAGACTTGCTTTTGCTAAAACTCCCTCACCCTGAAATGAAGTGCTTACTGTAACTTCCTAAAATCCATGCTAAGCCTTCCAAGGACGAGTGTAACCGGTTCAACCACTTTTCCCTTTGCATTTGCAAATATCCCTCTTCTGTGATGTGATTAGCCGCATCATCTCCTCTGTGTTCTGTAAAAGGTAACCACCTAAAGCGAACTGGTGCACAGTAAATGAGGACCATCAGGTAATGTGCCGAGATACCCAATAAAGGCCGGTCAGGGTGAGGGCTGCAGCTTTTTGTCCCCTTGAGAGAAGAGCCAAGCTGTTCCTTTTCCTCCACCGGACTCGGTAGCCCGTGTGAATTTGTCTCGTGTCTCATCCACAATGTGGCGGACCCCACGAGCCGGGGTTCGCATCAACCCCAGCCTTTGACTCCAGAATCTTTTCTCAGAACTGTTGGCTGTGCTGTGTGCCGGGATGGAGACGGGGCTGGGAGGATGAGGACACATCATTTATGTCACTAAAAAGACAAAGTTGTCTCCACTGTAACAGAAAGACTGAAGATGAGAAGCGGGGGGGAAGCAGCGGAGAATCAGTAGAGATGTGGAGAGTGGGCATTTCAGAGCCCCTGAGGAGCTGGTTTTCACGCCCACCCAGAGCTCCCTTCAGCTCCAGGCTTAGGCTGAGGCCCGACCAAGCGGTGATGGGCTTATGGAAAGTGTGAGTGCTTCTTGTGCAAGGGCATCCAGGTAAAGGGCTCCAGTTCCTGCTGGCAGACTCTCCAATCCGCTACAAACACATGGAATGCTGGATACAGTAAGAAAAAAATGCAATACTCCACTGAGTTTGGAAGCACGGGAAACCCCTGGGTGTTGGAAGTAAGGAGGGAACTCAGACCCAGCAGGGCGAGAGTGCCAGACGCTGCTGAGGGGGCCCGGGGCTGGCATCAGGGTTACAGGCTCCAAGAGCTGAGGGTGGGGCTTCTAGCCCCTGATGGACAGAAGTTGCCTTGGGTCAGTGTGAGCTCGCAGTGGGACTCCATCAAAGGCTGATGCACAAAAGGCTGTGTCTCCATGCGAGACGGGTCGGGAATGTGCGCCCCACTGGCCCACGGAGTCAACAAGGAAGCTGAGTCTGCCCAGGAGCGAGTAGGGGAAGGGGCACATTGATGAATCAAAACTCAGCCTGTGCCACACACGGGTGAAAAATCCAAACATCTGTGGTGCAGGGAAGCCAAATGGGGAAATAACGTAAAGAGTGTTTCCAGACCAGTGAAAGCGCTAAGGTCCCGAGAACAGCGATTGCAAAGCACTGTGTCAGGCACTTCCACAGCCCAGGGCGCGTGGGACACTCATGGTGTGTGTTGGGGGGGGTACTACTTTCAGTATGCTCTCCTCACAGGCTGGGCCTCAGCATAAATCAGGAGCTGAAGATAGTTCTGGAAGGTTGTGGAAGCCAGAGGGAGACAGCCCAGTCGAAGATGAGCACATAATAAAAAACAAACCACACAAGCAAATGAGCCAACATATGGGAGAATCAGCAGACACAATTACCACAAAGATCGGCATCCTGAGAAGGTGAAACAGAAGAGGTATACAGTGAGCTTTAAGTTATTACAAAAAAAAAAGAAAGAAAGAAAGAGCAGTATTCTAAGTAGAGACCAAAGTAGACCAAAGTAGAGAATTTGAAAAACATATAGGACATATACAGTGCTTTTAAAAAGTCAGTGGAATCAGAAAACTTACCAGTCAGGTTCAGGGAGCACGGTTATAATAGCTGAAGAGAGAATTAGTGAACTGGAAGGCAGAGATAAGGAAATGACCCAGAATACAACATAGGGCAACACAAAGGAAAAATGAAATAAAGGTAAAGAGGCATTTAGCACAGAATGACATAATCTTACATATGTCTTACAAGAATTATTGAAGAACAACAACAAGGGAAAGAGAGAAATACTATTTTCATGATGGAAGGCATGAGTTGTCTTGAGAATGAAACAATATAAAACATTCCCAGGCAGAATATACAAATCAAATCCACACCAAAGACACAGTAAACAACAACGATGAAAACTTAAAACACAAAGGAACACAGATTTCTACGAAGAAACATCGATTAGACAACAAAGCTGGCGACTCAACAAAGAACAAAGTGCTAAAAGAAAACAACCTTGCAACAACCTCGAATTTTATACCTAGCCAAACAATCATTTGTATGTATGGGCAAAAAAAAAGGCATTTTTAGACAAAACTGACAATGCACAGAGACTAATCAAAGTCTATGGAGCCCTGGCTGGTGTGGCTCAGTAGATTGAGCGCCTGCCTGCAAACCAAAGGGTTGCTGGTTCGATTCCCAGTCAGGGCCCCTGCCTGGATTCCAGGCCAGGTCCCTAGTAGGGGGCACACGAGAGGCTGTTTCTCGCTTCTCTTTCTCCCTCCCTTTCCCCTCTATCTAAAAATAAAAAAATAAAATCTTTAAAAGAATAAATAGAAAAGAAAAATCTATGGAAAGATAGATTACATAAGAAGAAAACTAAATCTACATGACAGAAGAGTGGCAATAATTAACAAGGTCTGCACAAAACAATAAAACCCATACACACATTTTAGAAATAAAGAAAATACACTGGAGAGTGATGTGCATGAAAGCACGTCAAGGTCCCTGATCATCAGTACATGGGCAAGATAATGATTGATTTTAGCCACGTCAAAGATGGCAGACATGTCAAAAATGGAATAAGTTACTGAAGAAAGTTATAGAATGCCCTTAAAAGGGGGGATTGTCGCCAGCTTCTGAAAAGTTTATCATCGAAATGGTTCGTGCCTGCCAGCCACTATGGAACACTTACCAGGTGTCAAGAGCGTTACTCATGCAATTCTAACAAGAGCCCTGTGATACATGCCCATTTTACGGATGAGGAAACTGAGACTTGTAGGCAAAAGTTACTTGCCTAGATGTCAGGGAAGAGCAGCACCATGAATCCAACCCACATCTATCTGCTGGTCAAGGCCAAGGCGGTAGGAGGCGAATGTGCACCCGTGCGGGACTCTGGCTGAAGTCTCAGGATGCACGGGAGGACACAAGAACTCCTTAGAATTACCAGGTAGGCGAGGCCCACGAGGTGCTGGGGACTCGCTCAGGGTCCTTTGATCGTTAGGACCCTGGTATGGGTGTCAGGAGGAGGGACAACACACCCTTCCAACCTCCACGCTCGGGGAAGTCATTCATGGCAGCCGCCCTGTTTTCCCATCGACATCTCAGCCCAGCCACAGTGCCGGGTCTCCCGCCCGGCCGCCTGCCCTCTCTCCAGGAGGTGCTTCGGCCTCGAGACCTGACTGCTCCCTCTCATTTCCCAGGGAGCTATGCCCAGAACGGAAGACCCACTGCTGACAACCTGCCAGTCCCCAAAGGTCACAATGCTGGGACAAGAAAGGGCCTTTTGTCCTAGTGTTTAAGGTGGCTGCCACTAGCAGAAGTTGGCCTTCTGGCTTTATGAATTAATAATAAAGGTAGAGCAGGAGACAGGCTGGCTGGCAAGACCAGGGTGCCAGGCTCCTCCCTGTCACCTTGCTCAGGGCCACCAGCATGGGCGGAAGGAGGCCTTGCCTTATCTTCCCAGAGCAGTGGGCACTTCTGAGCAGTAACATCTCATTCCCTCAGCTTCAGGTAGCAGGCACTGAAGTGCTTTGCAGAAGTCAAAAGCATCGTGTGAACACCCGGGGTGTTCTGTCTGTATCTGAGCATTGATTAAATTTGTGCGGTGTTCTGGGGACCATTAACTCACAAAACATCCTGCCAGCGTGAGGGTGGGAAAGGCAAGAAAGAAGGATGCATAAGGGACCTAATTACTACCACTCTGTGGATCTGGGAAGTCTTGGAGCGGATGGCCGACCGCTCCCACGCTGAGAAAACAAATTCTCCTGCAGCACATGGGGTTTATGTCACGTGGGCGAGGCAGCTGGGGTTCACGCCACGTGGGAGAGGCAGTTTCTCTTGAATTTGAAAAGGAGGCGACCCCTGAAAGGCCCAGTTTTGAATCTGAGTTCCACACTCAGCATCGAAGTGACCTTGAACAGTCACTTCGTGTGCCTGTGCCTCAGTTTCCTCACCTGTAAACTGGCAACAACAATAGTCCCGCCCTCCTCAGGCTCCTGAGGATGCAACGCCCGAGGAAAAACAGCAGTCGTCTCGTTCACAGCTGGCCGGAGGCACCTGATCCACGTCAAGTCTCCGACAGGCTGGAAATGGCGGTTCAGAGAGGGCTGCTGCATGCCCAGACCAGGCATCTCAGGAAGGCCACACAGGGCAAACGCCAGGACCCTCGGCCTGTGGGCGGGGCTCCACGGCCGTTGCTAAGGTCGGGGTGAGGTACAAGGCCAGCTGCACAGATCACAAAGCGTCAGCAAGGATCCGAGCAGGAGCTGCTTTTGGGTGCCCAGGAACTGAGTTCACTTGCTACCCAGTCCTTGCAAAAGCTTCCAAAACCATTTCCCCTCTCGGGAAGGTGGGCAGGGAGGTCCGGATACACCCACCTTGCCCACCTTACCAACACGAAGAGGGCCTCCCTCCTGAGGTCTGGACCACTGTCCCCAGGACGCCAGACCTTTGCCCTCCTCCCCGCCCCCCACCTGCCCTGAAAGCTCAGCCTGGGGGCACTGGTCTTCCTCGAGCCTCACAGACATGACTGTCCCTCCCTGCAGGGAGCCATGGTTTCTCATTTTTCCAAAAAAAATATTAAGTACTTTTATTATTATTTTCTTACTGAGGTTATGCTTTACATGCGACGGAATACATCCTCACTGTTTTGAGAAGCTGACAAGGCTTGGGGCCCACACCCCCTGAGCCACACAACTCACTCCTGTAGCCTTTTTCATGGGGTTCAGAGACTCCCCAAGAATTCCCAGTTAAAAGCCACTGTCCACTCCAGAAGAAATGGAAAGGAAGCTGGGCAGGTTTTTTAGCGTTTTAGCTTCTTGTGCCTTGGCAATGACAAGGACAGCACAGTGGCCCGGTCAGCTTGTCCTCCCCGCCCCCGCCCGAGCCCTGAGCATCTGGAGGGCTGGGGAGGCACCCGATCCACCAGGGTGTCCAGTGCCCGGAGCACAGCGGGAACGCAGCCTGTGGTGAGTGGTGTGAGGCCATGGTTCAGGGCCACAGGGAGACTTTGTAACCCAGGAGGATTGCCCAGTGGCGAGAATCCAGTGGAAATAGTGCGCCCCCATCTCTGGTCCCTCCTCCAATGTCAGGGTCTGGGGCTTAGACCAGGAACGGAACCCTGACTCTACTCAGGAGCCTGTGGCAAGTCACAGCATCTCCTGAGCCTCGATTTCCCCATCTATAAAATGGGCATGCCAGTGTTCTTGGGAGACTCTGTGGATGAACAGGGATAAGCTCCATGGCTCAGCCCAGTGCTTGGCAGACGACTATCACTGGGTAAACATTAGCTGTTACCAGTACGAAGTCTGCACTCGAGATCTGGAAGATTGTTTTTTTTTTTTTTCCTTCTGGCAGCTTCTGCAGAGACATGCCTGTGGAGCTGTTTTGGAGCCTGAAGGAAAAAACAGACCCTTCACCTTTCCCAGAATCCTCCTCTATTATTTCCTTTCCAAGTTCAGGAGCAGGCACAGATGTGGGGGGACAGGGTGGGGGACAGGAAGCGGGGCTACCTCCAGGCCAGTTCAAGGTGGTGAAGGGGCATGGGCTCGGGTGAGTGATTCCTAAGGAGCCTTCTTCCTGTCCAGGGACCATTTGGCACCTTGGGGTGCACGCTGGGCTGGATCGGATCTACCGGCGCTGGGGTTTCCAGTGCGTTTCAGAAATCTAAGTCATCAGCCGCCTTGGCTCAGCGGTGATGGTTGGGAGTGCCTGTTTATGTTTTCAACCAATCCATGAGACTCTACCCGGCAAGGGGAGTGGGCGTGCAGCCCCGACGATGGCCTGTGTGGGCGAGCTCGTGCTCAGCACTGTATTTGGTGGAGCTCGTTCAGCGCTGAAGCTAACGGGATGGGATGCATGGCGAGGAGGGAACCAGAAAGGCTGGGGTGGGGGGCAGGGGAGGGCCCAGTGAGGCCACGGCCAGCGGGTGTTGGGCGGGGGCGAGGGACTAGGTTTTCTCCTGGACAGGGGCTCCTGGGCAATACTCCTGGTTTACCAAGTCCCGAGGGTCGTCACCCCTTTAATGTGAACCCCTTGTGTTCTCAGCAAGGACCACACACTGTGTTACAAAGGTGAGAAGACACAGTCATCCCCATCTTAGGGAGCTCCAAGTTTCAAGGGGGTGACAAGTGACAAACTATAACAGGCTGTCATATGTGCTGGTATGGGAGGGAATGCAGGGGCTGCGGGATCCTGAGGATGGGCATGTCCCCCACAAAAGTCAGTTGGAGAGTAAGCAGCCAGGGATGGCTTTCTGGGAGGGAACGACAGCTCCACTGAGCCTGAGTGATGCACACAGAGCGTGAGCTTTGTGAAGAGGTAGAGTTAAGGGAGATGTCTGCAGCCTTCCCCTGGGGAGGGGGTTCCCGAATGAAAATGCAAATCCTGCAGAGTGCCATCTTACTGTGGCAGAGGGCAGAGGGAACAGCTTGTGCAAAGGCCCGGAGGTGAGAAAAATGTACAGACAGGCTTTTCCTACCCCTTCTGGGTTCCTAGAAGTTGCAGTGAAAACAGAGTGGTGGCAGGACAGTGGCTTGGGGATCCTGTGACCCCCCTGCCTCTACTCCTCCACTTAGGAGCTGTGGGACTGCAGGCAGGTTGCTTTACCCCTCTGGGCCTCAGTTTCCTTATCTCTAAAACAGCACACTGCCACCTTCCCTGAAAGATTATTAGGAAGACTCCCCCGGTGGGCATGCCAAGTGCGCAGCACAGAACCTCACACCCAGGGACTCCATCAGCATCCTGTGCCCGCCCTTCTCTCAGTTTCCAGATGGAGTCCTTGGGAAGGGCCGGGCAATCCTTCAGGAGAGCCCAGGATCCAGAGGCAGAGTGACTCGCTTAAGGTCACGCAGCCGGGAAGAAGTGAGACCAAGATTTAATTTTAGCTGGGGCTCAGAGTGACTGGCCATACCCATGCGTTCACAGCACAGCCAACACCACCAGACATTCGCCCAAAGCCACAGTCAGGCTCTTGCCACAAACCGAGCCCTGACTGTGGCCGTGTCCTCAGCTCATTCCTGCCACAGGACCTCTGCCGTTGGGGTGCCCTCTGCCCGACACGCACCTTCCGCTGATCGAGGGCTGGCCCCTCCTCATTCGGGTTTCTGTTCTGTCACCCCCTCCTCAGGGAGGACCTCGGGCCCACCTTAAAGAACGTGTCCCTACCCCTCCCCCAGCTCCCACACCTCCATATTGTCTCCCTCACAGGAGCTGATTTGATTACACTGGGTGTCTCCCCTCAGGAACACCTGCCTCCCCCTGGTCCATACATACTCTCCCAACAGGTGGAAGTGCTCAGACTGTGCCAGCCCCTCTCAGAGGACGAGGGAGACCTTTCTCTTTCCTCACAGTTCAGAAAACTGAAGGCGTTCATCCTCCCCTCAGCACCCCTCCCCGACCCCCTTTGGCTCCCTTCCTCCCTTGGGGAGTGAAACCCGCGTCCTGGCCAGTGAGAAGCGACACCACATCAGCCACATCCACAGAAGCTACAGAGCAGGAACACTCAGCATCTGTCGCCCCCTCCCCCCACAGACACGGGACCCAGGAAACTGACAAAGCTTCCCAGCATGCTCTGCGGCTCCATCACCTGTCAAACCCACAACCAGCTGGAATTTCCCCCAGACTGCCTGCCTGCCTGCTGTGGGGGCTGCCTCAGAAATGGGGGCCAGTGGCCAGCCCACCCTTCTGTGGGGTGGGGGGTTCCCAGCTACAGAGCACCCCCACCTCCACCAGTCCAGATACAAGACAGTGAGTGACAACAAGAAGGCACTCAAGACATAATGAAAACGGGAAACCCAAGGAAGTCCAGGAGAGGGGAATCCTACCTCCTCCGTTTGCCTGGGAGTTGAACTGGACTTTATGAGACATTTTGAAGAAGTAAAAGAGGTACATGTGGTTCGAAATGAAAATATAACAAAGTTTACAGTGAAAAGCTCACTCCCCCTTCATCCTTCCCATACAACCCTCCATAAATATTCATTATTCTTACTGCCTGTGAGGCCTTCCAGAGTCCTTGATGCAGATAAAGCAATTACAAATACATACTTAGTCTCCCTCCCCTTTTAAAAACAGTCCCATATCACGTATTACTGCACACCCTTTTCCCTCTGGTTGCTGATAGTTCTATATTTGTACACAGGAAGATATATAGACAAGTGTGGGCGTGTGTGTATGCACCGTCCAGCTGTTAAGGGGTTTCTGTAATTTCCATCCAATTATCCTGGAAAGAGGTGCTCGGATTGGGGGTCGGGGAGTGGCCTTTCAGCCCACGCGCACACGCGGCTGGTTTCCTCCGGGACTGACTAGGATGCTGGCTGTCTGCACTAACTCCGAGCAGGTGCCGGCGCAGGCTCCTCCGTAGACATTACATCTGCAGCTCCTGTTTCCCGAGCACCGACCAGGTACTAGCAGAAATCCCATTCCAAAGAGAAGAAAACCAAGCCTCCGAGAGGTAGAACGACTCGTCCCAGGTCACACAGCTAGGAAGGAAGTGGTGCCGGCCGCGTTCACACCCAGTCTGTCCGCCTCCAAAGCCAACTTGCCGGCTCCCCGGCCCCGCTGGTCCACAATCCACACTCCTCTTCACGGCCGGCGGCTGCACCCCGCCCCCCGAGGTCAGGGCCCACGGTCAAGTTTCCACCCGGCTGGACCTGGGCGGACAGACAGGCGCTTCCACCCGGCAGGTCCCTGGGGTCACCTCGGCCCGCAGTCCCACCTCCCGGTGCGCCTCGCCTCTGCGGGTCCCGGGAGTCCCGGCAGGCTCGAGGAAGGTCGCAGGGCTCCTGCAAAGTGCTCTGCGGGCGCTGCCTCGCTTCAGCTTCCCAGCTGCCCGGGGAGCTGCGCCCACCTGAGCCCACTTAACAGACGGGAGGACGATGTCAGAGCCCTGCTCCCACCCAGCTGCCGCCGCGACTTCAAAACTTTCCGCCCCCTGCGCATCAGGAATCCAAACGACTTTCAGGTGCAGGGCGCGCGCCAGCCAGGCGCTCGCTCTCCCCGCCTCGGCGCCCGCCCTGAGTTGCTGGGGGTGGGGAATGGTCCCTGCTCCCCCCTGGGTCCGCAGTCCTCAGGCCCCGAGGTTACCCGCTAACTTCGAGGGCACCCAGGCAGAATCAGTGGCCGCGGCACTTACTCAGCATCGCCGCGGGGCTCCTCGCCGCAGCTTGCCAAGTGGCCGGCGGGAGCCCATTGGAACGTGGGGGAGACTGAGGCGGAGAGGGCTGGCCAGCCCAAGGTCACACAGCAGGCAGCACGAAACCGGGAGGGCGGCGGTGGGCTGGGATTCCCCGTGAGAACCTTCTGACGGTCCCGGCCGGTGTCCCCGCGCCCGTCCCCCGCGAGATACTCACAGCCGGTCTTGCCCACGAGCTCCCGCACCTCCTCGGACGCGGAGTGGGCAGCTCCCATGGTGCCCGCTGCGAGGGCCCCCTGGCGCGCGTCCCTCGGTTGGCGTCGACTGCGCAGCACCCGGTCCGGCCTCGGGTTCAACTCGAGTCAGGAAGCTGGGACCGGTCTGAGCCGCGGGTTCCGCGTGGGGCGGCAGCGCAGCCTCTTATAGCGGCGGACGGCGGCGCGCCGCGGTCCTAGCGCGCGCCGATTTCGCGCACTGCGGGGAGTGGGGAGCGCCCCGCCCCAGGGCCGGAATAGCCGGGAGCAAGGACCGAGGAACTCACCTCCGAGGTTCTTCATTCGCGACAGCAGCGGCCTTGCGGGTCGTGTCTCGCCCCTTCTGCACCTCTGCAGGCTCTGGAAAGAGGCAGATGGGGGCAGAGCTGGGGCGTGAACAGAGGAGAGGCAGATCACCGGGAGGTTTCCTTGCCTACCCCCCACCCCCACCCTGGTTCCACCACACATCATCCCAGATCGCAAGAGGGAAACTCCCCTGGGACAGTGAAGGAGGACAGCGAGCGTTAAGTAGCTCTGTAGTGAACAGCAATAAAGGATATAACAATAGTGATCCATCTTGAATGCGCACCAGGTGCTTTGCTCGGCTTATTCCACGAAAGCCCCTCCCCCTCCCAGCACCCAATGAAGTGGACACACCCGCGTGCCAACCAAGAGGCCCAGCCTAGCCACACAGCACAGGGGTGGCCTGGGGAAGGGGGATCCCAAACTTTAGGAGCGGGAGCTCTGCACTCCCCCGCCCCCCATTCTGACTCAGGCAGGGCCCAGAAGGTTGCATTTCAAACTGCCAGTGATGCAATGCTGGTGGACCCTGAGTGAATGGGAGAAGCTCTGCGTTAAGATGGCTTAACGGCGGGGACCAGGTCCTGTAACCAGGCTGGGGCAGGGGCGGGGCTGGGGTGGGATGGTAGGCTGGGGTGAAGGTGGGGGTGGGAAGTTGGACCTGCCACGTGTCTGGCCAGGATTCCTTCTTCTTCTGAAAACGGGGATAATGTAGTAAATGAGAGGTCCCATCAGAAGGCCCTGGCATGGGGCACAGCTCAAGGTGGTATCTGTGGAATCACACCCCCTTTGCAGGTGAGAAGCCGATTCTCAGAGAGGTCACACAGGAGAGCCGGTCACAGCTTCCTGGTTCTCAGGCTCGGCTCCAGGGTGCTGGGCGGCTGACAGGGCCATCAGTGATGGGTGTGTTAGTGTCCTGGGCGCCAGGCTCTGCAGTAGTGCTGGGGTGGGGGCAAGGGTCTCCCGGTACTCACGGAGGCTTAGGGGGGCCCACCGACATCAGCCTCACAGGTGCTGGGGAGGGGCTGCTTATAGCTGGCCACAGGCCCAAGCCAAGGGTCACCACTCTTTCCAGGGCCAGAGGTGCCTCTCAGAGCCACCAGGGGGCTCCTGACACTGGCCAGAGCAGCAGAACCAGCCGGCCGCTTGTTTGGAAATCCAGCTGCCCATAGGCCTCTAGAGGGCTGGGCAACTCTTGGAAAGTGCCTTTCAAAAGCACCCTCAGGTGGTGCTGAAACCTAGCCGAGGGGGCAAATGTTGGCTGTTGGGCCCCTGCTGGTCTGAGCCAGCTGGACAGCTGACCTGGAGACTGCATTTTCGGTCAGAAGGAATCCAGAAACCCAGATGGGCTCTGGGGTCAGAAGTGGGGATCCCAGGGCCCCTCGGGAATTACCCACACTGCTGGGAATAATTTTATTCTGACTTAAAATATCAGTTCCTGGAATGTTGTTATATTAAATTATTCAAGAACTCAGTGATGAGGCTTTCTGCTGGGCACAGAGACAAAGACATCTCCTCTCCTGGGCGTGGTTGCTCCCAGAGGTAAAGAGTGTGTGTGGGGGGGGCAGGGAGGTGGGTGGATGAGGGCCCAGGGATGGTGCTCAGGGACAGCGAGGGGTCGTATGGCTTTGCCCTGCCCTCCAGGCGCTCACAGAGAGGCTCACAGAGAGGCCCCCAGGGTGTGGGGTCAAGGGAGCCAGTCTTCATTCCACCACCTGTCTGTAGTGGCAACTTCGTCTCAAGGCCCATGGGTCAGCTCCCAGACAAGCACTTACACTTCTTGTTCCTTCTGCCTCCCCCTCCCTCCTCCCGTGGCCAGGGCTTCCTATGGGGATTGCTTCCTTCCAGACACACTCCCGGGGTCCCCACATGCTCTCCTGGGTCTGCGGCCAAACCAAGCCACCTTAGCCCAGAGAAGGCTGGAGAGGGGTGACCGAGGGGGATTTCCTCCTGAGGGAGGGGTGAGGAAAAATACTTGGGAGCTCCCTGTGGCAGTGGGAAGGTGCACAGGCCAAGGCACAACCTGTGAGCTCCTACCTTCCTCCATTTATTCACTGCACATTTATAGAGGACCTGCTGTGTTCGGGGCGCTGGCTGGGTCCAGGAGCCATGCTTCTGCTCCTAAGGAAGTTGACACTGGGGACACTGACACAGGGGAGGTGACCACGGAGGGGGTAAACAAGGGCCTTTGGAGACTCTGTTGTCCCCTAAGCTGAGCTTTGGGGAGTCCGTGATTGTCCCCAACCAGTTGGGGGACAATCCCAAAGGGACAGACCACAGGCAAATCCTGGGTGGACAGACATATGCAGGAGTTCTGGGGGCTCCGCCCTCTGCATGGGCTTTGTCCCCTTCTCTGACGGTGATGCACACACACCGCGGGGGCTCCCTGCACACAAAGCCCGCCTGCGCTCTTCTGGGACGTCACAGCTCTAATTCAATCTTACCCGTGGCTCTGCTGGCGTCACCAAGGATGTCTGGAGCTTCGCAGGGGGCCTGGCTCAGCTGATTGGATGTGTCGTCTGGAGCCCTGGCTGAGGGGCACCCATGTGGTGATCTTCATCCTCCTGCACGCAGCATGACCTTCCGAGGGCCGGGAAACCCTTCAGTCACCAGGCAACTGTGTCTCTTCTCCCGGAGGAGCTGATTAAAAACTGTGACCGTGATGAGAATGGCGGGTGCCTGTGAGGCCTTAACGGGCCACCGAGCCCAGGTTCTCTCCCACCTGCCCCTCCAGGATGGCTAGTAACCACACTTGCGCAAGTGACTTCACCTCCCTGGGCCTCAGTTTCCCCATCTGTACAAAGGCAATGGCAGTGGTGGCCGTGAGTGCTTACCTGACAGGGTAAGAGCTCACTGTGGTGCGCTGGTAAACAGGCTGTGGAAAAGGGGAGGGGGGCCCGACTCGAAGCATTTGTTGGTGTATTTTCCAGTATAAATATGCCCACTGTGGTCAATTTCAAGCTCTCAATAATTAAACAATTTGGGCTTGCAAAATTCCTGATGCATTGCTCTCTCAAGCAGGCTGAGACAACCACAGTAGACTGTTGCCATTACTCAGGTTCATTCATTCACTCAGTGGCTCCCTCACTCACACCTTAGTGCCAGGAATTCAGACACTGCAGTGAAGGAGTCAGTCCCTGACGGAAAGGATCCCAGAGGCTGGAAGGAAAGACATGAGCCCACCATCACCAAGGGCACACTAGTGCGGCCCAGCTGCTGCGGGAGCCCCGAGGGGCTGTTTCATGGATGGGAAACCAAGGAGTTTCGGAAGCGGAAGGGGCCGTAAACCCGAATCAGAGTGCAGGTGTGAAGCTGGGTAAACGGCTGTTCCTAGTATTCACTGGGCTCGCTCCTCTGTCCCTCTGATCTCTGAGCTAGCGGGTGTTTCCAAGGCTTGGCAGCGTTCTGGGAGCAACGAGGCACTTTTAATCTTCAGGCTACTGACTCGGAGAAATTTACAGGGATTCGAAGTGCTATCACAGTGCTTAGCCTGTGATTTAGGGAGGACCACACCCAGACCACTTCAAACAATAGGGATTAGTGAGAGATGCTCATTAAATACGCCCAGGGAGGGGAACGAAGGGGAGGTGTGGCCCACACCCCACATCTGGGCTCTGACAAGGTCTGTCTCCTATGCTCCTTCAGGCCCTCTCAGGCCCTCACACTCTCCCATAGTTCCAGGTCTCTTGGTTGTAACATGAATGCAATCGGAGAAGAATCATCCCCAATTTGCGTTTTGAATTAACATGATCTTTTACAGAACAGTTTCTCACCCAAGGCACCTGGTCTTTTAAGCTAACCTTGGGTGACGGGGTGTTTCAGGAGACAGATTCAGATCTGGGTTGCACGGGTTCTGCCCTTCCTGGTTGGGTGCCCTTGCATTGGCCACTTCACTGCTCCAAACCTTGATGTCCTCATCTGTATAATGGGTCCACACTCCCTTCTTTCTAAAGAGGACTCAGCAAGGGTAGAAAGGCTGGCAGAGGGAAAAGATCCAGGACTGAATAGTCAGCCTGTCTCTCCTTTTCCTTCAAGCCCTCCCTTTCCCACAATACCCGGTGAGGCAGACAAACAGAATGTACCCTTGAACCTCTGTCGAGCCCCCACTTCTGAGGAAATCACTCTCAGTCTTGGGAGAGTGTTTCTGCGAGGGGATTTTAGAATTGTTTCCCCCCTCCCACCACAGCCACCAGCATCTCTGTCTCAACCCAGACCACAGCGAGAGGGACACAGACGTTCAGGAGGTAGGACTGACCGCCTAAAAATAGGAGACAGGGGCTCCTTGGGGAGGACAACTTGAGTATGTTTTTCTATTATTTATACAATTATAAATAGGGACCTATTACTGGAACTGGCAGGGGGCAGAGGGAAGCTTGTCCTTGGATGGGCTTCAAACTCAGCATTATCATCCAAGAAACAAACTTACCGGAGCAGCAGGAGGAGGCGGCAGGAACCCAGACTCCATTTTGACTTCGCCATCGCTTTGCATCGAGCGCTCGGGCAGGTTTTGCGGTGAGGCGTGGGCCAGGGATGGAAACAGTAGTCATCAGTATTTGGAGGGGTTGCTTTTATTTGCTCACTGCCTGTGGTGTGGGGAGAGGCATCCTACACCATAAAGCAGCGGGACCGTACGGAAGGCAGGGTGACGGCCCCGCAGATGCCCCCGTCCTAATCCCCAGGACTTGTGACTATGTTGCATTGCCCGGAAGAAAGAGTTAAGTTGAAAAGCAGCCGACCTTGAGATGGGGGGAGGCACCCTGGATTATCTGGTGGGTCCAGTGTCACCCCAAGGGTCCTTATTTGTGAAAGAGGAAGGCAGGAGGGGCAGAGTCAAGAGCAACATGACAGATGTGGCGAAGTGTCTACAGGCCACTGTGGGCTTTGAATTGGAGGAAGGGGGCACAAGCCAAGGATGTGTGGTGGCTTCTAGAAGCAAGAAAATTCAAGGGAGTAGAATGTCCCCTGGAGCCTCCAGAAGGGACATGGCCCTGAGGACACCTTGGCATTAGCCTAGGGAGACCCACTTCAGACTGCTAACTCCCAGCAACGTGAGTTAACGTATTTTGTTGTTTTAAGCCACCAAGTCTGTGGTCACGTGTCATGGCAGCCATAGGAGACTAATGTAGGCTGGGTTTGCACTTAGAAGGCCCCAGGAGAAGGCGTTGGCCAGACGGTCTTCCGAGAGGGCTGGTCCTTGCAGTTCTGTGTGTGTGCAAGTCTCCTGGGCTTCTAAGTAAACCCGGGTGCCTGGGGCCTCTCCCCATTCTTACTCAGGAGGCTCGTGAGAATTCCAGGTGCAGACGGTCTTTTTGCAGGTAAGTATATTGAGATGTAATTCACACAGCATGCATCTTCCCCATTTAGAGGGTGCAACTCAGTGGTTTTTAGTGTCTTCACAGAGTTGTGCAACCCTCACTATGGTCAATTTTAGAACATTGTCATTGTCAGTAAAGAAACCCTATACCCTTTACCTATTCCCCTTCAAACCCCTTTTTCTCCAGCCCCTAATACCACTCTTCTGCTTTCTGTCTCTATGGATGTGCCTATTCTGGGCATTTCACATAAATGGAATCAGACATATGGGACCTTTCGTGACTGGCTTCTTTCCCTTAACCTGCTGTTTTCAAGGTGTACCATGGGGTTGTGTGAATCAGCATTCCACTGCTTTTCAAGGCTGAATAGTATTCCTTTGTCTGGATAGGCCACACCTTGTTTATCCATTCACCTGTCTGTAGACACTTGGGCAGTCTCCGTCCTTTGGCTCTCGTGACTAGTGCTGCTACAGACACGGGTGTACCGGGACGTGTTGGTGTCCCTGGGAAGGCCATGCTTTGAGACAGGAAGACGCAGTGGCCTGCTTGCTGTCCTCCCTTCTATACATTTTGCCTCCAAAGCAGGGACTAGGGCAGCGAGCAGAGGGAACTACCAGGGACGGAGGCTGTCTATGTAACCCCATGGCTTTCCTTACAGTGTCGTTGAGCCATCGGGGCCATGTGGTAGTGACTGGGCTAGTTAGCCTTCCTGTTTTACAGATGTGGACACTGAAGCTCAGAGGGGCACCCGTCATGTGCTTGAGTCCACACAGTTCGTAGGTGGCTGAGCCCTGACCCACCAACCAGCGATACCTTTTGCTGGTGTCTGTCTCCCTTGAAAGTTACAGGGCTGGCACAAAAAGGAAGAAGGAAGGAAATGGAAAATCCACTTCTTCCAACTGCTGAAGTAGTCTGCCATAATTTTACTCTGCCGCCGGGTAATGACCCAGCGGCAGCCCTTGGCCCAGAGCTAAGCCCTCAGCTCTATAATACAGCCCTCAGCTGTATTATATTCCCTCCTTTGGTCCCGGGACCACACTGGGGGTGCGCACTCCTCACACCCCTTTAGAAGAACAAGGAACAGAGGGCTCAGGGAGAAAATACCAGGGTCATAGCTCTTGGCTGCCACTCGGGTGATTCTCAAACGGTTTTGTGTAAATGGGGGACGGGGGCAGGAATATGCTCCTGTAATAGGGATCCCAATGGCTTCTGATGCAGGTCATCTGAGGACCACACATGAAGAAACCTGCACCTCCATAAGTCTGGGGCAGAGGACTGGGGCTGAGTGTGCTCACATGATACCCCTTTGGCCACCCCCTAAAACCCTTCGGTGAGGGGTGTGGCAGGCTGGCGTCTAGGACTGTGCAGTGGGTGTTAGAGGTCCTTTGTACTGACTCACTGACCTCTCGTGGCCTCGCTGTCCCCAGGCACCTGTGGGAACGGACTCCACATTCGGGTGCAGGGAGGGAGACCCTTTTCCAGTGGGCCACCTCTGTGGCCCTAAATGGGCATAGAATTAGAAACTCAGCTCCTGTGACATTCTCTGCCACTACTGACTGTCCCCCTGGCTGTCTGGCCTTCAGGCAGGCCCCACTGCCAGTATGCAGCAGGTAGTAGCTCTGGGATTGGATGGCAGGCGAGCCACCCGGGGGACAGGTGGGCAGTCATCGGCAGGGCAGTGCCGCTGGCCCGGCTCAGCGAAGCACAGCGTTGTCTTCCCCCCTCCTCCCTTCACTCCTGGGGTAGTGGCAGGTGCGGGCACACCGAGGTGGGGCTCCTGGGGGCAGGATGATAACTATATGCTAGGGTTCAGAGATGGTGCAGTGGGTAATTTAGGGCTTACCAAGGAGAGGAGGCAGCAGACACCTACTATTTGGGTGAGCTCGGGCAGACAGTGGAATGGGTATTGGCAGGCCTGGGGGACGGTAGAGGTGGATGGCTGGGGGCCTGGGTACAGGGGAGTAGGGAGGTAGACAGGCCTGGGGGCAATGGAGGCAACAGGCTGGCAGAGCAGGCAGCGCTGGAGGTGACAGGCAGGCAGGCCCAGGGGCAGTGGACAACAGGCAGGTAGAGCTGGGGCCAGTGCAGAGAGGATGTGGGCAGGCCTGAGGGGAATGGAGATAATAGGCAGGCAGGACTGGGGTGCAGTGGAGGTAGGACTGGCCAGACCTGGGGCCAGTGGGCCGAATAGGAAGGTGGGACCAGGGGCATGAAGATAACACCTGGAGACCTGAAGAGAGGCGGTAACAGGTAGGGAGGCTTGGAGATAATTGGAGGTAATATGGGGGAACTCTGGAGGCAGTAAACGTTGACAGTGGACAGTCTTGGTGGACAATGGATTCAGGAAGGTAGGTCTGGGGGCAGGGAGGTAATAGGTGCACAGGCCTGGGAGGCATTGATGGTAATAGGTGCGCAAGACTGGGGGGTACTGTGGTAATAGGCGTGAAGAGCTGGAGGCAGAGAGGTAATAGGTGGGCAGGCCTGATGGGCAGGGGAAGTAATAGGTGGGCAGGACTAGGGGCAGGAAGGCAATAGGTGTATAGGACTGGGGATCAGGGGAGGTGATAGGTGTGCAGGCCTTGGGGACAGGGGAGGCAATAGGTGGGCAGGCCTAGTGGGCTGGGGTGGTAATAGGTGCCCAGGGTTGGGGGCAGGGAGGTAATAGGTGGGCAGGCCTGTGAGTCAGGGGAGGTAATAGTGCACAGGCCTGGTGGTCTGGGGTGGTAATAGGTGGACAGGTCTGGTGGGCTGGGGAGGTAAGACTTGCCCAGGCATGGGGGTCAGGGGAGGGAATAGGTGGGCAGGCCTGGTGGGCTGGGGTGGTAATAGGTGGGCAGGCCTGGTGGGCTGGGGTGGTAATAGGTGGGCAGGCCTGGGGGTCAGCAGAAGTAATAATTGCACAGGCCTGAGGGTCAGTTGAGGTAATAG
>CM052546.1:60399727-60415433 GCA_028533065.1 Trachops cirrhosus | reverse complement strand
TGGGGGCAGGGGAGGTATATGGTGTGCAGGGCTGGTGGGCAGAGGAGGTAATATGTGGGTAGGGGTGGTAATAGTTGGGCAGGCCTGTTGGGCAGGGGATTTAATAGCCTGGCAGGCCTGGGGGACATAGAACTAATGGGGGTGTGGGTAGAGTGGTGAGGCCTAGGTGACAGTGGATTTATGAGGTGGGCACCATGGTTCTGGCAGTAATAGGCAGGCAGGACTGGGTGGCAGTGGAGGTAGGATCTGGCCATGCCTTTGGGAGCAGAGCAAGTAGGATGGGGGAGCTCTGGGGCTACGTGAAGGTAATGGACGGTCAGGCCCAGGGGGTGTGGAGTTAGTATCTGGGAGTCCGGTCTGGCAGTGCTGACTCAGCAGAGCTCAGGCCCTCCTCCTGCTGACTCTGCACTCTGCTAAGGCCACCCTGGGCTGCTCTGAGAGCCTGCCTGGGCAGGCTAGGAGAGCAGGGGTGGGACGGGATCCCCGCTCTGCCCTTTGTGAAGGAAGGAATGGGTGTGAGGGTGAAGGCAGGTGGGGGTTCACTACGGTGGAGGGGGATCACTTTGGGGGCTTCTGGGTCTCTGACCTCATGTAGAGGCAGGTAAAAATCAGGACAGAATTCATTGTGTGAGCTGGGGGAGGGGACTGTCAGGGGTGGGGGGGGGAACCCAGAGGAGGGGCTCTCCTTCTCTGCACTGTGTCAGGTGCGAGTCACGTGTGGGGGCTCCAGGCAGCCTGAAGAGCCCCTCAGAATTGGCTAACTCCAACTTCTCATTTTCACGTGGGCTCACAGGGTCAAGGTCATGCAGCAAGGACAAGGCTTGCTGGACTAGACTAGAGTCTCAGAGCAGGAGGGGTACTGGGGAGGGGGTGTGGAGGGACACGGACCCTCCAAGGCTGGTCCCCAGCCATTTATGTCAGGGCCTCTTGCAGTCCTGTAGGAAAATGCAAGCCACTGGGGTGTATGGACACAGTCATGCTGTAGAGGGTCAGGGAGAGCTTGGAGACCCAGGTTCAGGTCCTGTCTTTGGCCTTGGACAGTGACTTTCCTCCTCGAATCCTTGGTCTCCAACTGTAAAATGGGTACTGGAGACTTTATGTGAAGTGCTTACACAGTGGAGGCCCATGGAGGGTAGGTACTCTGTCACCACCGGCTCAGACTCTGGTCACCTGACTAGGTGGGGCACAGCTGCCTGGTCTGGCACCAGTGGAAGTACCTGGGGCACAGTCTCAGAGGGAAGCTGTGCTCCACTTGGGATGAGGCAACTATTTGGTGCCTGTCGAGCACCAACAGACCCAAAGGGGTCATGCTTCATAGCTTCTGTGCAACCTGGCCTCCAGGCCAGCCACCGGCTGTCACAGGGTAGAGAGGGCCTGCCACTTTCAGGGGAGAGGAGGGCAGTGCAGACAGCAGTGAGCTCAGCACTAAGGGCCCCTGTGGGCTTGGGGGTCAGGGTGTGCAGGAGAGGGCCTACTGGGGAGGGCCCCGGGAACTGGGCATCTGGCAGGAGGCATCCCTCCCAGGGGACCTCAGTCACCAGGGTGGCCAGGGCGCTGGGGCCATCCTGAAATGTCTAGGGGGACTTGGTGGTCTCAGATCCTGTAGTACGCATGTGAGGGCTCATTGGCAGGGACCCTCCAAGATGAGTGATGAGTCCTGGGGGTTGGATGACAGACAGTACAGTCCCCTGACCTTGGCCTACAAAGTGCGGCAGAAGGGGCTGAACTTTTATTTCCTAGCCAGGAAGGTGCGGACAGAAGGAAGACCTGCTTTGGACTGGCTTCTTGACATTCAGAAGTCAAGAGCAGAATGTTCTCTGGAGGTGCCTATATGGAGTTAGCAGCAGCGCCACGGGCTAAAGTGTCTCTGGAGAGGACTTGGGCAGTGCGGGCCGCCCTCTGTCTCAGGGGGAAGAGGAGGAAAGGGGCAGAGGTGGGACGAGAGGAAGCGGTGCTGGGGGAGGGGTTCAGCCCAGGCCCACTCAAACCACCTGGGAGCTTGTAGAACTCCTGAAGCTCAGACCATAGCCCAGGCCCAGAGAATGGGCTGGGGCAGGTGTCAGTGTGACTTTCCCCAGATGGCTCCAACGCACCCTCACGCGTGAGAGCCCACTGCCTCCGCCCCAGCTGCGAGTGGGGCCCACGGGGAGCCCTGGAAGCGAGGTGTACCTGTGAGGCCTGTCCGTCCCAGGCCGTCGGAGGCAGAATCCCTGTGAGCGGAGGCCCAGGCATCCTCCTGGGTTTTCGAGAAAGTGCACCCTGGGCGGAGAATCTCAGGCCGTGCATGGCGGTGGGACTCCTCGGCCACCTGCCCTCACCGTGCCGGGGTGTTTCTCGGAGGGTGAGGGGAGTGCGGCCTGAGCTGAGCCCAGGCTCCCCGAAGCGGCGCTTAAAGTCACAGCCCATTAACCCTGTGCCCCCGAGACGAGGCGCAGGGGACTGGAGGGCGGCGAAGCCGCACGGATGGCTCACGGGTGGCACTGCCAAACTGCTCCTCGGCCGCCAGTTGCCTCCTCTGCCTCTTTGGCCTCACAGAGCATTCGGGTCACTCTGTGCAGGGACAGTCCGGGTAAAGGGAGCATTTGGATCTGGGGAGAATGTCAACCTGACCTTGGGGACACTGTTTCTCTTCTCTGGCTTTTGTCCTTCCTCGAAAACAAAGGGTGTGGGTGAACGCAAGTCGGTTGTGATCAGTTTCTAAAGGGTGGCTTGTCAGGCTCCTACCAGGTGTCAGGAGGCAAGACCATGCTACAGAAAGGGGGCGACTGTGGCCGAGGGGGCTGTTTCGTGGAGCCAGGGTGCCAGGTCAAAATCATATGCAGTCATAGCTACCCTCCAAATGCCCTCAGTGACAGTTGAGTAGGGTCCCCCAGCTTTACGCACACGACCCTGTGTAGTGAGTGTGAACAACACATACATGCAACCATCCAGTAACAGGCCGGGTACGCAGCGAGCTTGAGCGCCTGCAAACGGCAAGACGCTGTTTACAGCGGTGTTTTAAATTAACCCATTTAAACCGTCCCCTTTCCCTTTTCTCTCGCCCCTCCCCCAGCCCTTCCAGCATCTCTGCTGCGAGCTCCCAGCTGCTGGCAGGAACCACAGTTCAACTTCGTTTGACTTCATCTTTTTATTCCATCCCCAGCACTTATTTTTTACTTCAGAAAGAGTCAGTGGTTGCCTGCTGGGGCTTTGGGCAAGTTCCCCTGGAGTTCTCCTTCCCTTAGATGTGGGAGTTCCAAAACTGGGGTGCGTTTGAGAGTCCCTCAGTGGGTGGGGGTGCAGTGGGTGCAGTGAGGGCACACACTTGTTGGAAGCCCCTCAGGGAATGATGAGGCGGGGTGGCCAGGACAGAGGTACCTATGCTTCCTCACTGTGGGCGGGGCGAGGGATGTAAGTCCCAGGGCTGGCCTGGGACCTGCCCGGCCCTCCACGGCTGACCTCTGCTCTTTGTCCCGGTCCTACTGGTCGGGCCGGATGGCCAGCATTCAGCAAACAGTGGGACGGTAGGGAAGGGAGGAGACGGATGAGAAACCTTCAGACTGAAGATACAGCCTGCTAGCCTTGCGGGTCACTCGGGCCCCTCCCTGCACCTTTAACAAGGCCCTGGCTTGGTGCAGCCTTCCAGGAGGAAGGGGTGAGCCTGCTGGTTGCTGCTGCTGAGCTGGAGAAAACCCAGGTCCCCCCAGATTGCCACCACTGCTGGCTGGGAAGGAGGGGCTGCTGCTCGGATACCACCAGAAAGCGGCTCCTGTCAGGCCTCAGAAGCTATTCTTAGTCTGGAGAACATACCTCGCTCGGCCTAGTAGAAGTCTCTAGACTTCAGCAGGCTTTTTATAAATAACTGAGAAACTTGTCATGTGCTGGCAGCTGGTTAAGTACTTATTTCTTCTAGGCAAGATGTTCAAAGAGTCTCGGTGGGGGGCACTCCCTCCCTGGCGAATCTTGTAAATATTCTTGTAATAACAGTAACAATCACGTCCACCAACTGGACTGACCTGCGCCCTGAAATGAGGTCCCTTCCGTAAGGACAGCTGACAGCGGGGCGTATTCCGTGTTGCGCTGTCACTAAACCCTGAGCCATTTCTCAGGCAGTTCCCATGTAGCTGAAGGAACTGGGTTCAAATCCTGCCTTTGCCACGTTCTAGTCATGTGACCTTGGGGCAGTCCCATTGCTTCTCTTTGCTTCTCTGTGGCTTCTCTGGAGCAGGGATGAGTGAAAGAACTGAACCACACCGAATGCCTGGAGCAGCAACGGCAAGCCCCTGAGGGTCCGAGTTGCCCACGATGGAGAGGCACTCTCAGGGGAGGTGCCTGTCTCCCCATTCACCCACAAAACACAGAGACCACACCTCCAGGTTAAATGACTTGCTCAGGCTCAGTAAGAGAAGCTGTATTTGAACCTGTGTCTGTTCCATGTGAAGCACTGCTGCCCCCTAGGGGACGGGGCGGGAATCAGACACATGCTTCTTCCCACCTGTGAACCTGTGACCACCTCGGAAACCAGCTCCACACCATCTCATGGGGCGGGGGTGGGTGTCCTCCACTGTTTCTTTTGCCTTGAGACCTGAGGCGACTCAGTGTCCCCTGGGTGGCCTCAGTTCCTTCATCTATGAAATAGGTTGGCAGTAATAGCATGCACTGTGCTGAGTAGCATGAGGTTGAAATGGTATAGCGTTTTCAAGGGCACCAGCCCACCATCAGGGTGGGTGCCACCTTAACCCCCCCAGACAAGGAAGCCCCTGCAGCCCTTCCCAGGGCCGAGGACTTCTGGGAACTGCCAAGGCTGGAACATCCCTGTCTTCCTCCAGATCTCCCTACAGACCTCCCTACAGAGCTTCACCTTTGGCACAGGTCCAGTGGACCTGCCTGGCTTGAGTGTAAACCTCTCTGTGTGGACACTGAGGCTCAGCTGCTGTCCTCGCTGGGAGCAGTCCCTGGGAAATCGGAGAGGCTTCCCCCCGACCCCAGGCCTTAAGGAGAACCTCACAGTGCGGTGATGCACCCGCTGGTGACTTGATCTGGGTGTTTTCCGAGTATCCACACGTCTGTGATGGAATGCCACACCTGGCTGAGTGCATAGCAGGGCCATGGCCTCTGGGAGCTCCAGGAGGGAGTGGGATGAGCCCCAGGGTGCACCCTCTCCCTGGCCCGCTCCAGGTTGGTGACTCTCAGTTATCAAGGGGCTGTTCACCCAGTTTCTGGCCCCACCACCCTTCACTGGGCCCCCAGCGGGAGATGGAAGAGAAGGAGCCCAAATGGGATTCACTCAATGGGGGCAGGGTGGGGTGGAGGAGACACAGCGCCTACCTAGTATTTCATTTATTGGATACAGGGAATTCCTCTCATGAGTTTTCCTTCTCCTGTCAGCTCACCCTCTAAAGACCAGTTTTAAATTCTCCTTTCTGGAAGACCCTTTCCAGCTTCCTGGACTCCCACCAACCTCCCCCTTCTTCACCATGCTGGTAACAGCAGCAGGGGTGCAGGCCCGCGGGGCGCACCGACAGTTCTGTGTATGAGCATGACCTTGGCAGTGGGCAGAGCTCAGTACAGGGGTGGGGGTGGGGGTGGGTGGGGGGAGCGGTACAGGCAGCTAACACAGTTCAGTGATGCTGCTCAGACGAAAAGGGGCTGGAGGTTCCAGCTGGGGGCCTATTGGGATATCTGTCACTGGACCCAGGGATGTGGGCTTGAGGTCACCACCCCATGGGCAGGGTGAAGGGGACCTGGAATCTTCCATCAGCACGGCGACTAGTGTTAGGGTTCAGCTGAGGTCCCTGGGTAAATCAATGCCACCTTCCCGGCCAAGGAGCACTTTGCAATGCTCTGCACTTGGCGGGGAGCGCTGGCTTGCTCAGGATGGCAAGTGCGTTTCTTAGCTGTATCTTTGATCCCCAGAGAATCAGCGTTCAGCACAAAGTCGGTGCTGTTGGCTTGTTTTGGTACTGTATCATGTGGGAAAGTAATCTATGTACGTTTAGTATTTTAAGTGTTTGAAACGCTGAGGAGAGTTTGGCATCATCTGATAGAAAGGCTGTGCGATTCCGATTCTAAATGAACTGAGTGACCAGTTACAGCTGCGCCCTTTTCTGACTGCGGTAAAGCGCACCCGACGTAAGACTGCGCATCTCAGTCACTTCTAAGCATACAGTTTGGTAACGTTCAATATGTTCCCGCCATTGTACTGGACAGGTTTCTAACTTGAGAGTTATTAGAGAATTTTTACTACATTTGTGAACAGCATACTACTGCTTAAGAGAATTTAAGATTTGCTATACTTGAAAGTTCCATGTAGCAAACGTGTAAGAATTCAGGAAGTACTTGGGAAGGTTGTGAAAAGTGCTTAAGAAGAAATCAAACACATTAAATTCATTTAGTGCACTTAAAATATTTAAGGGAATTGAATGAAGTAGTTTTTAAAAAACCCTTAAAAGTGTTTGTAAAATATGGTCAATTTATAAGCAAATTCAGGGGATTTTTAATTTAATACAAAATCTCAGGGAAGAACTGGGTTTCAAATTCATGTTTATAAAAAATCAAATCTGAATTGAAAAAAAAACTAATAAGGAGGGTCCCTGAACGATCTTTGGCAAAAGGCTTTGAGGACACCAAACCCCTACGCTGACAAGTAAGTGCTTTACGGCCTTCACGTGATTCGTGCACAGCGTACCCCTGATCAGTGGTTCTTGAACTGGACTGTGCATCGGAAGCCCTGGAGGGCTTGTCCACATACAGATGCTGGGCTCCGGGTCAGAGTTCCTAATTCACAGGCCTGGGGCCCGAGACTTTGCATCTCTAAGTCCCCGGGTGCTGCCGATGCAGCTGGTCCGGAGAGCAGACTCTGAGACCCACTGCATGAGGCTCGTGCAGCACCCACAGAGGTCAGGCGTCACCGTCGCCAGCTCCATGGCCTTTGCTAATTACTGCCATCCTCTGGGCCTTAATGGCCCTGGCCCTAGTGCGAGAATGGCACATGGCACCTACCCCACAGGGCTGCAGTGAGGGCCAGAGAAGTGTGTGTGTAGGGCTGCTCACAGTGCGTGGTAGAGAGGATTGTGTTAGACGGAGCCCGACACGGCTCGTAGCCTGGGTGCCTTTTGTCCTCCGTGCACATAGTAGCTGCTCAAGAAATACTGAGGCCGACGATGTTTGCTGCGCCTTGCCCATTTTCTATGAGTTATCAGGGGCTGGCATTGGGAAGCAGCACTTAGGCGTTACTCTAAGCAGCCCCACTAAAGGCACCTGGGTCTCAGGGTTTGCTTTCTTTGTGTGGGTGGAAAACAGGAGATGGCTAGTGGCAGAGGCAACCCTTCAAAGAGATGGCTAGTTTTCTTGTCTAAAATTATTTCTTCTTCCTGATGCCAGCTTCTTTTAAAACAGTATTAGGATCCCACTTCTGGGATTATATCCTAAGAACCCTGAAACACCAGTGGAAATTAACATCTACACCCCAATGTTCACAGCGGCGCTGTTGATGATCGTCGCAATCTGGACACAGCCCAAGCACCCGTGGGCAGACGAGCGGATGACAAAGCTGTGGTTCACTTATACAACGGAACACTACGTGGCGATAAGAATGAAGGAACTCTTACCTTTTTGCGACAGCACGGATGGGCCTGGAGAATGTTATGCTAAGTGCAATAAGCCAGCCAGAGAAAGACAAATACCATATGATCGCACTCACATGCAGAATCTAATGAACGGAATAAACTCACTAACAAAATAAAGCCAGAGGCATGGATGCGTGAAACAGATGGTCAGATCTCAGGGAGGGGGTGGTGGTGGAGGGGACTGGAAGAAATTAGCCAAACAACTACACCCATACATGCGTGTGCACACAGACACAATGTGGTGAAGGCTGGTGGGGGGATGGGCGTGGGGACTGGGTGGAGGGGGGCAAAGGGGGAGGAACATGGGGGACATATGTAATAGTATCGATAATAAAACTAAATAAATAAAAACTGCACGTGAATTTTAAAAAAATCATTAGGGCGTTCTCCATTCAGTTAGCAAAGGCCAGGCAGCACGCTAGGTGCAGGAAACACACGTAAGGCCGCCCCGGCCCCTGTGAAGAGCACATTGCATTTTCGGGCTTGCAGGTGGGACATGAAAATTCAGAGTGGCAAGTGCTCTGATGGGGTCAGGCATAGGATGCCAAGGGGGTGCAGAAATGTGCCTCCAGCCGGCAGAGGGGTGGGCTAAAGTGGGGAGGAGCCAGGCAGGAGAAAATGAGGTTGAAACTGCACGGCGGCCGGCCGGGGCTGGGTGGCAGGGGTGGAGGCGGGGTGTTCCCAGCAGAGGGAACAACCTGTGCAACGGCCCAGAGAGAGGCGCATGCAGGGAAGTCAGGGAGCCTGTGATTCCGGGCTGACACAGACTGTGTGCTGGAGGGTGGGCGGCCAGCTGCCTGCGCTCTGGAGTTCAGACTTTATCCACAGGTAACTGCAAAGCCAGCACACAAGGGAGTGGCTGGAGGACACACATATTTAAGAAAGATCAGAGGGGAGGCCACTGAACTTCCAAGATGGGAGACCATGTTGTCCTGGACCAGGGCAGTGGGGATGGACCCAGGTGCGAGAGGTCTCCAAGGCAGGACCTGGAGATAGGTGGGCTCTGAGCAGTGAGGGAAGGGGTGGTGGGCCCTTCCTTCACTGCCACGGGGACTGAGGACTTGCATCTGCAATCCTCAGTGGCAGAGGGGACTCAGCAGACCCCTCTGCACAGGGAGAGTCCCGGGTCCCCGAGTGGCACTTTCTGAACGCAGGGTGAGAGGCCACACAACCGGCTGCCCTCCTGGGAGCCCACCTCCTCTACATGCCTGGAATGGCCGCTCGGGGGGAATGGCAAGCCATTCCCAACACTCAGTGGGTTCTGGCCACAGTGAGAAATAGCCAGTCTAGGTCATGGGCGGGGGTGGGGGGATAGGGCAGAGAGGACCTGTGTCCTTTTACTCGGAGTCAATTATTGGGACCAAGAAAGTCCAGGTTTGATATGCAAATGATACCCCAAAGACGGTATTCTGGAAGGCGCAGCCTAGCCCATGGGCTTTCCCGGCCTGCTGTGGCCCCGTGGGTTTGTGGCACATACAAGGCAGCAATGTGGCCCCAAAACCTCCCGTCGGAGCCTCCTGAACCCCACTCGCCACTGGGCCACCAAGGGGCAGTGACTTTTTCACTTAAAATGAAATGTCAGCAGGGAGACAGTATCCCCGAGGCTTTGTGGGTACACAGGAAGCGGGTGGTGAGAAGGCGGCAGGAGCGGGCACGGGGGCAAACGTTTCCCAGCCTTTGCTGTGTGTGGCTCAGCCAGAGAAATGACAGTAGTCGTAGAACAAACTGGGAACAGATTTTTGCTTTCTTCTGAGTCACGCGGGGAAGGAGGATGGAAAATTCCCACTCTCCTTGTCTCTTGTTCCCAAATGGGAACATGGGTTCCCCGGAGGGAACAGCGTAGCCTGGGTGTGCGGCCAGCTGGCGGGACACCTGGGCCATCCCGGCCGGTGGCTCAGTCCCTCCTGGCTCTCAGTGCTGCCTGCTCAGCAGAGCCCCCTCTGGGTGTGAGAAGCTTAATGAGCTTTTTATAAGGGTGGTGGTGTGGTTTGCTTGGGGCCGATGTGCAATCAGACAGCTGCTGACTCATCCTGAACGCACCTTGCCTGTGACTTACCAGAGTCTGTCACTGCCAGATAAAGCCACAAAACATTCCCCGCCAGACCCATCTCTGGGACCATCTGCTTGTCTCTCTGCCTCCCTCCTGCACGGCTCGCTTTGAGATCGCCACTGCACCTGTGACAAACCTGCGCATCTCGGACCCAGATCAGGCTCAGCACCAGCATGTGCACCTCCAGCCCCCAGCAGAGGGCGAACCAAACTAAAGTGACCAACAAACAGTGAATGTGCTCAGAGGCTTTCAGGGGGCGATGAAGAAACAAGGTGGAAATCCTAGCATGCACAGAGAGGAAAGCTTCACTGTTGGTAAGTAACATACTCATGTCAATATAGAACAGAAACCAAGAAGTCAACAGAAGCATTCAGCCTATGTCCTCAGAGCATCTTGGCCCGGCAGCCCCGACCCCTGGAAAGGCAAAATGACCCTGACGACGTGCACACCAATGAGTCATGCATGAGGGCACAGAGCGTGGGTGTGCCCTGAGCCCACCCTTCTGAGTGCAACCGAACCACACCCGCTGCGCTCGGTCACCAGCAGGCCCCTGAAAACCAGAGACAACTTCAGAAGGGAGGCTGCCTTATTCCGCCTGTTTTCGGGAGGAACAACAGTTATCTTGGTCTGTTCAGGCTGCTGCAGCTCAAAGAGCATCCACTGGATGGATTGGACATGGATTACTCACAGTTCTGGAGCTTGGGAAGCCCGAGATCCAGGCCCCGGCAGATGCTGGTGAGACCCCGTGCAGGTGTCCTAACAGCGGGCGGGCAGGCAGCGTAAGGGGTGAGGGCGCTCTCTGAGGTCCCTTTTATAAGGACACTAACCCCATGGAGAGGGCTCCGCCCTCATGACCTCATCACCTGAGGCCCCACCTCCAAATACCACCACCTCCAGGGCCAGGTTGCAGCATGCACCTTGCAAGAGGACACACACGTTCGATCAGTGGGTGGCGTTGTCCTTAGTAGCTCGGGTTTTGCAGTCAGGCCAAGCTGGTTGGGATATGGGCCCTGTGACTCAGTAGCTGTGTCATTTTGGGCAAGTCCCTCTACTTCTCTGAGCTTCAGCTTCCTCATGTGTCCATTGGGGGTCATTCCAAGTGTGCCTGGGGCTGGCACAGAGAAAAGGCTCGGGAGAGGCTGGGCTCTGACACAGTGTGAAGTGTCTGTCCTTGGGGCAACGGGTTTTGATCACGGGAAGGTCAATGACTTCATCTAACTTTCTAGAAGCGTTCACCTGCCCCGTGTCGGCCACTGCGGACACAGGTGGACGTGTGAATGCTGACCACAGAGGCTCACTCTCTGCATCCCCCTCGGGCCTATGGGGCAGACGAGCAGGAGAGTCTGCTTCATTGAAGGCAAACATGACAGCCAGCCTGGGGTGGGGGAGCTCCTGCCCCCAAGCCTGGCGGGCTCCAAACAGCCACAGCATGACACCTGTGGCCACCTCAAGTCTAAACCCTCCCCCGCCTCTACCCCCCCCACACACTTGCTGGACTACATCTCTGCTAACCGTGTTTTCCACATCCTGAGGTTCAGGTCCTGACAGCAGAGAATGAACAGGCTTGTTGCGGTGGAGAACTCTGGTCCTGTGCCCAGCAACCCACGCCGAGTGCTAGCAGGCCACTGGCCCGTGAACAAAGCTGATGTTTTCGGGGACAGTATCAGCTAAGGCCACGGGAAACTGGCTGAGCCCCAGTGCGCAGTTTCTCCGGTCCTTACACGACTTCTGGCTCTCAAGACGAGCACTTTGAGGTCTCTAGACACTGAGAACCCTTCGGGGAGAGGGAAAGGTACATGATAATGTTTCTGTTCTCCAGTGCTCAGAGAACAAAAGCCCATGAGCCCAGATGGACGTGGAGAGCTCTGTTAAACAGTAGCATGGATGGGACACTGGGAGCAGGAACTGGCTGGCTCCTAAGAAACGTGGGCAGGTTGGTATGGCCATACCACTGGCTCTGCAACCTGAGCAGCCCCTGAAAGGTCAAAGTGTAAAGCACAAGAGGGGTAAAGGGCTGAGGGCATGACAATTTCGATGCACCAGGATGTCACTGGCTCATTCACACGACGAGGCAGCCTCAGAAGAAGACAGACCCAAACAGAATTGCTGAAGTAAACTCAACCCCAGACTGACCTTAGGTCAAATCAATGTTCTCAGCCGATGCCATAGATAGAGGTAGGGCTCTTAAAATTTTGTTAAGAGCCCTGGCTGATGTGGCTCAGTGGATTGAGCACCAGCCTGCAAACCAAAGGGTGGCCAGTTCCATTCCCAGTCAGGGCACATGCCTGGGTTGTGGGCCAGGTCCCTAGTTAGGAGTGCGCAAGAGGCAACCACACATTGATGTTTCTCTCCCTCTCTCCCTCCCTTCCCCTCTCTAAATATAAATAAAATCTTTAAAAAAATTTTTGTTAAGAGGGCAGATGTGTCTTAAATGTTCTAACCACAGCGGGGGGAAAAACAGAAACAAAAAATGAAAAACCCCAAAGGGATACGGGGAAACTTTTGGAGGCGATGGCTATGCTTCATCCCTGGATGGAGGTGAGGGTAACACAATTGAGTGTGTGTGTCCATACACTAGTCATGTGCAGATTTTGTAGACTTATACCTCAAGAAAACTAGGGGCAAAAAGCAAACTCCCTGTAGGTTTTGCACAGGGTTTCTCCAAATTTCAAGAGCAGAAATCATCGAGATAGTGAGGGAAACACTCCTTTTTCCTCAACGAAGCAAACACGAGCAAAATAAGGGAGTGGATGAAGGTGGCCAGGAGGCGGCAACAGCGCAGTCGGTGAGGAAGACTTAACAAGGATTCTGAACCCCAAATAATAAAGGATGACGATGTTAGCAAGACATTTTGTGTAAGGCAAGAAAACCCTACAGAGGAAGCAATTTGGGGGCAGCAGAGACACCACCCCGGTCAAGTCCAAAGGTCCAAGCCCAGGTCCCTGCTCTGAGTCACCTGCCAGTTCAAGTCACTTAACTCATTGTTTCTATTCGTTAAGTGTCGGAATGAATGACTAAGGGCCCTTTCCTTTCCAAATTCTCTAATCTTGTGGAAGCAATTTAGGAAATAGTTTCATACAAGGGTAGCCATTACCTAGAAAGTCTTATTGCCCTTTCTTTTATCCTCTTTTTATAAGAGGCAATAACTCAAACTAATCAGGGTGTGTGTGTGTGTGTGTGTCTTTGGTTGGATTTTTTTTTTAAGGAACATTTAGGAGATTCTGGAATCAAGTCATTATAACACTAAGCAAAGAAGATTACACAATGCATATGCAAAAAGGTCTTCAGAATAGACACTTTAGCACGTCTCCATGGCAGAAGTGATCTCCTGGCACAGAACGGGGCACGTTAAGATACTCAAAGCAAGACAGCCCTGGTCAACCAGTGAAATGGAACGGACAGCAGCTCTCCCCAATGCCCCTCCCAGGTGGGACACGATTTCTCACTGGGGCAGTATCGCCCCTGAAGGGAAAATCTGGTTTTGGGGGGAGAGAGAAACTATTACTCTTTTAACGTGTGATGCACAGATATACATGCAATGCCTAGGCGGATAATAGTTATCTGTGGTATTAAAGTCTCATAGGGGTTCACAGCAACTCTATCGACGACAGCTAAAAGATGGAAACAGCTCAAATATCCTTTAATAGCTGAATGGGTAAGTGTGGCCTATGCACACAATGGAATATTATGCAGCCACGAAAATGAATGAAGTCTATCAATTGATATATGGCATGACGTGGCTGGACTTGGAAAACATAATGCTCAGTGATAGAAGCCAGACACACAAAGGACACATACTAAGTGGTCCCTTTTACATGCAATGTCTAAAATAGGGACATCCCTGAGAACAGAAGGGAGACTGGGGCTGGGGGAGGGAGAAACGGGGCGTGACTGCTCAGTGGGCGTGGTTTGCCTCTGGGGTGAGAATGTGTTTTATCACTCTGCAGCTAGGGAGGCTGCATAACACTCGGGTGTATGAAATGCCACTGGTCTGTACACTTTAAAATGGTTCATTTTACGTTACATGAATTTCACCTCAACTGAACAAAAGGTGGAGCAAATGCCTGGGGGAAGAGGATGAGGAAAACAGTTGTCTAAAGTAATGGTCCCGGAGTGGGGACGGGGGGCACTACTGGAAGAAAGGCTGAGAAAGACGGGGTGGGGTGCGGCACTGTGGGGAAGCCCGAGCTGCCTGGACGGAGAATGCCACCACGTAGTGCTGGGGGAGGACCAGAGAGCTCTGAGACCTTGAGATGAGAGCAGCTGGAGACAGGAAGGTCACAAACCCTTTCAAAGTGACCTCCGACTTCCCCCAAATTCAACCACCTGAAGATGAAAGTCCGTGAGGAATCCTGCCATGTTGGGAGAAGCAGACTGGACGTCTAACCAGGCGAGGATTCTGTAATGCAGACTGTCCCGCTGGTTCCCCCCAAACAACCTTCCTTTACTCTTAACTTTAAAAAAGATTTTACTTATTTTCAGAGAGAGGAGAAGAGAGGGAGAGAAACATTAATGTCTGGTTGCCTCTCACGCGCCTGCTATTGGGGACCTGGCCCGTGACCCAGGGATGTGCCCTGACTGGGACTTGAACCAGCGATGCCTCAGCTCATAGGCCGATGCTCAATCCATGAGCCACACCAGCCAGGGCCTGACCAACGTCTTTTTCTAAGTTCACTCAACAACTTGCTTCAGCCTTTTCCATTCCCCAGAAAAGCTGACATCATCGTGCTCAGATATTTTTGCACAGCCAAACAGGAAGTGGAACTTCCTATGGAAACTTGAAACAACAAAATGCCCTGGAAAGAAGAAGCCCTGGGATGAAACCTAGACTCCACGGTGTGTCCGCCAAGCCGCCAGGAGGCAGGGCAATGCTCGTGGCAGTCCCGGAGGTTGGAGAGCCGTGTCTGTGGGCTGTGCCTGGTAAAACTGTCACTTACATCTGCAAGGTGAAACCCCTGTACTGTAGCTGGTCTTGGGAAGCAGTGGAAAAGGGGCAGAATGGGGCGAGGGTTGCTCTTTGCTGCTGACAGTCGGGTAGGATGAGAGAGATGAACTAGGCAAAAACGAACTAAAATGAAGAGAAGTCAGAAACCCCAGCTTCCGATGTTGAAAAAGGTTGAAAAAGGCAACACGTGGGTGCACCCACAGTAAGGGGTGGGGGTGAAAACTCACTCAGCTCTGCCTTGTGTAGGGTTAAGGTGGCCACCATGAAGGCAGGGGGGAGAGAGAGGCATGGGACAGAGAAGGAAATCCAGTAGAGACTGGAAAGTTCTGGAAAAGAACTTTGGGTCTGATTATTACTGTACAGAGGGGTTAGCGGCCTGCTAAGTTTCCAAGGGCATCATTGCCAGGGGACCTCAAGCTTGTTGTGTGAAGTCCCAGACTGGCCCCCAAAACCTGCACCAAGCTGGACATGGCTGTGAGTTACACGGCCACCAGGGAGGGGCACCCCAACACCCACCTGCGATGTTACTGGGGAAGATGTGTCCCAGAGGGCAGGACCGGGCGTGGGGGCACTGTGGAGCAGGGACCATCTCCCAGAGAGCATGGTCTCCACCCCTCCCCCGTTCCGCTCCCACAGCTCGGGGCTTCGTGACACCTACCCCGCAGCCCGTCACTGCAGGAGCCCAGGGGTTTGGGTGTGTGGGTACAGACACAGTGGAGGCAGACAAGGTGGAGGCCCAAACTTCATTTCCTCCTGGGAACACAGGCCACTGCCCAGCCTCCTCTCTTTCCCTCCCACACCATCTGTTGTAGAGACCAGGGACTGAAGACAGCTCGACCAGTGAGAACCCCCCACTGCCTGGATACCACACTGTGGCAGAAGCCAGTGACGGGGCAATGTTTGTAGCCAGAGCCAGCCCCAGTTACACAGGCTGTCCACCCGCCTCCCCCGCCCCTTCCCCTCCAGGAATCAGGGCACGTCTGGCCCCGGGAAGGGCACACCTGTGCAGGAGACAGGAGCAGCAGCTGCCAGCCACGAACTCCTTCTTCCTCCCCAGCCTCCCCCTGGGGATATGAGTGGAAGTGCTAAGTGCCACTGCAGCCT
>CM052546.1:60243104-60399627 GCA_028533065.1 Trachops cirrhosus | reverse complement strand
CCCCAGCCTCCCCCTGGGGATATGAGTGGAAGTGCTAAGTGCCACTGCAGCCTCAGCCCACAGAAACCCCTCACACATGTGCCCCCAGGCTCAATCCCCTCCAGGTTGGACAGAGATGGCCCCAGGGTGTTCCTGCAAGCCACGCACTGAAGACAGCAGGCTCCCCCCGACCAGGCCCCCCACCTACTCCCCTACCCAGTGTTACTGCCGCAAGAAAGTTCTCTTGTGTTCAAGCCATTGTATTTTTTGGGGATCTATTTATTACAGAACTAGCATTACCCTAATACAGTCATTGCTAAATGGCCATAATACATTTATGCTATAATTGCACATTTTAATCATCAAAGGAATGTCCTTTTCTCTTGATTCTAAATTTTCAGAAGTGAAAGGTTAGAAGTTAAAGTTGCTGCAAGGCGAAAGGTAAAAACATTGCGAGGTAGTCGGTAGTGTGGCTGTCGAACGCCAGGTCCCCACTATGCACGAGCAGAGTGCGCAGTTCCCCATCGGTACGGCTGGCGGGCCGCATTCCACCTTCGGCCTGCTTCTGTACAGCCCTCAGGCTCAGATTGTATTTTTGTATGTTTTTAAAAACAGAGAAGAGTGTGTGACAGACTGTGCGGTCCCAATGTTCACTACCTGGCCCTGCCTTGTAGAGCTGCTGTGAGGGCCGTCCACATTTGGCTAGTGCCTGGCTCAAAGCAAGCAAGCAGTACAAAGTAATACATGCAATACAGCTATTAATGTCTCCAAAAATACACTGCCACAGAGCTGACTTCCTCATTTCCCTATATGGTGGACAGTCTCTCCTCCCCTCCCAGAAACAAAAGACAGACATCTTGATTTTCACGGTCACAAGATACTTTCAAATTAAAAAGTTGCTGGTGGTTCAATTTCACATATCTGGAATAAGAAGTAAGAGAAAAATTTCCCTCCATAGCAAAGGGACTTGATGGTAGCAGAAGACAGCCTAACACAGGGACGTGCGACTCGATGTGATACATTAGGGAAGACCAAGACATCTGACGTTTTAAAATTAGGACAAGGCGTTAAGTAGATATGGGAAAATGTTAAACTGATTTAGCAACTGATTAATGTTAAACTGATTTAGTGTTTAGCGTGGGTTTTTGCGATCAAACAATTCTGCAGAGTAAATGCACTTACAGTGGAGATCTACAATAGGGTTCAGGCAGAGAGACGACATAAAGGCGGCCTTTCAAAGTCCAAGTGGATGGATAACACTTTCAAACAAGATGCCTGGCCCAATGGGGCTGACGCAAAAGTGGACTCGAGTTGGGCGTGGCTGGTGGACTGGCTGGCGTCTCCCTGAGATGGTGCTTCCCAAAGGTGGCCGGCACACACTGGGCCCCGGGACGTGGCGTGCACGTGTGCGTGCTTGGGAGGGGCGTTCCAGGGTCGAAGTCGTCAGGAAGAGGGACGCGCCACACGCTCTTGAACAGTCACGCTGCCCAACAGCACATTACAGGCCCCGAGAAACACTGCAGCACAGGAGACTGGTGACTGTACAGCCCATGACCTTCCCTGTCCACACAGCATGCAGCGACAGCAGGAAGAACGGGACTCTGCTGGACATTCTGGATGGGCCGCAGGGCGCGCAGATGTTAAGGCGATATTAACTACACACCGGGGCTTCCCTCAGAGCCTCTGACGTCCTCGTTTTACAAACACAGACTTTGACATAATCGAAAAGCTGAAGTCTTTCCACTATAAGCAGATATTCTCAAGATTACTAGCAAGCTTATACAATTCGCATTTGGCAGGAAGATCATAGACGGAAGATACCCTGTGCACTCACCAATGTTAAGAAAAATTTCAGCAGGGCTAACTTTTGCATATTTTGATTAGAAGACAAATGAGAGACATTCTGCTGCTTGTCGCGGTGGGTCTTTCTGTTCTGCAAGGAAACTGGGCCGTCTGCGTGGCCTCTCTAGGTAAGTCCCTCTTGCTAACATTGTACCAAAGAAAATCCTGGCATTCGTTGAAAGAGAAAAGAGATTACTATATCCAAATATTTAATATTTTAACATTGTGAAAGTTCTACTTTTATAACAGGGCTTTTTAAAGTGGAGAAAACTTTGGAAAAATTTTAAAAAGAAACTTATGATTTATTAGAGTACAGGTTCCAAAACACATTTTTAGAAAAATATAAAGTGCCCAAATACCAGCTGACACAGGTGCCGGAGGCTTCCTGGAGCCAAAAGAAGCATTCACAAGAAAACATTTAAAAACAGTCTAGACATATATTTACAGGTGAAACCATCTTTCTCGGCTTTGATGTCACTCTGCGGACAAAGAAAATCCACCAGAAATGCAACAATCACAATTCTCGGCATGCCGCGGTGTCTTAGTGTTGCGTCGCACTAACGTTCCCTCCGCACTTCCTACTTTCCACCTTCCAACGAGAGTAGTGTGGAACCCCCTGCCTCAGGCGGGCTGGGCGCTGTGAGGGGTGACGACGTCGAAGGCAAGTCCAAACTGTCTAGATTTGATGAGGGTCATGGACACTGGACGACAGAGAATTCAGGTGAAGGGAGCTGGCTGGTCACATCTCCGTCTCTTGCTAATAACTACTTAACTCAGCTGTCGCTTGCTATCAAGTGTCTATTGCGGCCCCCAAACCTCGGTCATCCTCAGGTTTCAGAAAGAATCAATAGGAGGCAGTCATCAAACAGGGTGAGGACATACTGCATGCAAATGAACACCGGCAGTGAGGGGTGACTGGATCCCTGTCCCCTAAGGCCCCATTCACTGGATCAACTGGGTTCTTTTCAACTGAGAGAGGGAGTTCTGAGGCCCTGACTCCAGACCCACGAGGTCACCTGGCTGGAGACCTGGCTGGTCAGAGTGGCTGCACGGACTTGGAACCTTCCACGCTGTTACTAAGACCACGGAAAAGAAGCCACTGCGGTCTGAGTAGGAAGTGGGGTGGCCCCGCGGGGCCTGAGAACAGGCTGCGTGCTGATGGCTTCACAGCCACGGCGACTCGAGAGCGCAGGCTACATTTGTTTCCTTGCCCACGGATCAAAGACCCTTAAACTGAAAGACGGTTCATGTATTTCTACCCTAACACATTCAAAAAGGTTTGGCGGTGAGTCGTGGGGGCGTGAAGCCTCCTTTTTTTTTTTTTTTTCATTTTTAAAGTTCATAATTTTTTTTTCCTGCTTACAAAGGGAAATCTCATTTTTGGGTCTTTGGAGACTGCGCAGGAAAATTTCTAAAAGCAAACAATTTAACATCAGATTGTACTTCCTACTGTAAAGAGAACCCATCACCGATTTAAGGTCTACTTACGATACTGAATAGTTAAAAATTTTTTTAAAAAAGTACTTATTTTAAAGGGAGGCATAGTAGATGAACATGGAAAAACCCATCACCAAGGCCATTATACATTTTCTCAAAGAATTTCATGTAATAAAATGGAAAACTAGTGATTCAAAGAGATAGAGGCATAAATTCAAGAGGAAAAACTCTTACTCTCCTAATTCAAATACAGAAAAAGATAAATGCTTGAAATCTGTTTCACAGAGAAAAAATAAAAGCAAGTGATTCTGATTACCATTAGTTTGTTAATCTCCAAGATCACTTAGCTTCACCTCCGAATAAGTGACTAAACTCGGGGCACCAAGACAAAGAAAGAGTCCTTCCTCTGGACTGAGCACGTTCCACAGAGTAATCAGAAAAGAAACTACTGCAAACTTGTAACCCCATCTGCCCAGCAAATAAAGTGTTCTGAGACGAATGTGCGACAGAACGAAAGGTGAATCAAAAAAGATTACAAGAGTGTCAACTGTGAGACCTCATGAAGACAGAATGTCACACACTGTCACCACAGGACAAGCGTACAAGCCATGCCACTGAACACAGTGCCTTTCAAACGGACTCACTAGTGCAGGCGGAGAGCGACATTGCCTTTGCAGCTGGAGGAGAGCACAGGCTACCTAAACTTAGGGGGCGGGCACTGGCACCCCTGGCTAAGTGGCTTTCCTGGTGGGACGAATCCAGAGGGATCCGTGGATACTTCTGGAATCCTGTTCTCTTGGAAGATAGCAGCAGCAGCAAAGGTACAATGTCCTCTACTAGATTTTACTCTACGTTCTCTTTCTTGGCACTGTAAATATTCTGCACCGTCTCGTAGACAGACTCCAGATCCTCCGGGTACCGGAGCTCTAGCTCTGCGTTCGGGATGTAGTGAGTGCCAGTGAACTCTGAGAAATAGCGTCCGACATCGGGGTGCGAGATTTCTTGAGGCTCCACATTATATTCCAAGTTTTCTGTTGATAAAGAGGCACATTCTCATTAAAATGGACTTTTCTACAGCAGCTTTTATCCAGAGAACTTCCTAGCAACGGTTTAAGGTAGAAAAAAAGAACACGTTTATGGAACGTGGAAGAGCTAACAGGCAAGCGGAACCGGGGCGGTGAGATGGTGGCCTGGGGCCCCCAGCAGCTCCATACCAAAGAGAGGCACCTTCCTATTCTCGGAGCAGGGGGTCTGGCCCCAGAAGAGCTCCAACAGCCTCCTGGGGGATGGTGCACCGAAGACTCACCCAGCCCCTCCAACTTGCTCTAACACAGACCTACAGACAAGGGCATCCAGACAGCTAGTTTTCGCCAGTGGTTCAGCTTCTGAAGCCCCCACGGTATCTGGTGACCAGTCTCATACCTGCATCCTTCTTGTTTACTAATGTGAGCCCCCCCGGCATGGACCACATTCTCCACCCCAGCAAAGTGCGGAGAGCCCTGTTCTGAAGGTCAGACGTGCACCTTTTCTCTCTCCCCTCTTTTCCTTTCTCTCTGTGTACATTCAGGAGTAGCTTGGTGCTGGCTAATACTTAGTGTGTGAGAGCTGGGAGGAGGGCAGGAAGGTTGAAGCCAGGCTATAGTCACGAATCTGTAAGGATACCACAGAGGGCAGCGGTTGCCCAGAGCTCTAACCATGGGCCCAAAACAAGAAGCATGAGAAGCGCAGACAGAAGGTGGAGAAACCAAGTGTGGGGTGGAGGACAGCGGCTTCCAGCTCCTACCGAGGAAAGCACACTGACCTCGGCATGCCTACCCACCTGGGCCCCCAGCCAAACAGGAAAACAGTATTCATTAAAAAAAACTTGTTAGAGGAGAAAACAAGATAGTGAAGTTAGCAACTATGTATTATGAGGGGAAAATAAATCCCACTCTACTAAACAGGATTTCTGAAATATTTACTAGAAGAGGAATGAGAAAGCTAAGTGTTACAAAATGTAACTGAGCAAAATATTAAACAGGGACTACTTACAAGTCCTGGAAAAACTTTGAGGAGTCTTTTTGATTCCCTTGAAATTTTTGGACAAATGTATCTGCTTGTTTAAATTTGCAAGCTACCCCAAAATACACGAATACGCCCCTGGAATACTATGGAAACACTCCCTGTGAGTTCTCTGGGGGCAGCTGTCCTGTCCTGGTCCTGGTCCCCTCTGCCCCAGGGGGGAAACCACTGTCAGTGTGAGTGGTTCTCTCCAGTCCTACGAATGCACAGATGTGATCTACACATAACTGCACTTGAAGAAAACCAGGTATTGTTTTGTTTTTGTTTATTCATTCAAAACACAGAAGTCTTTACCTGCAACTGGTTTACTTAACTCGAGCTTAGTGTGCCACAGTCCGGGTAGACCCTGACTTATCAGTCCTCGGGAATGGCACTGTTTTGTGATAACAAGGGGCCGCAGGCCCCATGGGCGAGCGTGTCTTTGGTGGAGGGGCTTAGGATAGAATTGCCAGGTCAGAAGAGAAAGATGCTTGCGATTTTCACAATTGGAAAGAGAGCGCCAAACCGCCCTCTGAAATGGTTCAAATCTTACGCTCCCACTGCCCAAAGCAGGGGCCTCACACATGAGCCAGCACGCGCAGACTGCCGTAGCTGAGTGTGCGTGTGGAAGGTGTGGTGCGAACCTGAGTTTGGAGCTGTAAGACAAGTGACAGCCAGGAACTAACACTGGGTGAGGGCGCACACGTACCAGGCATTCTACGAGGTACTTCATGCACAAAACACGTGTGAAAACCAGAGGTTTGCTTCACAGGTGGATTCCTGACCTTCCAACATGGGCAACCAACTGAAGTTCAGAGCACCCTCGACACTGGTTTGCCATAGTACCGAGAGGCAATAGTACCGAGAGGCCATACTACCGAGGTTGAGGAGGGGAGCTGGGACAGGCAGCGTGCCCCCTACTGGGGAAATGACAAATAGGCCAGATGCTGCATATCCCTCCTTGGGATTTGGGGTGACCACTAGCATGCTCTTTGGAAAATTCCCTTGATTGTGCAGAATAAGACGATTCAAAGACGTGGTGCATGCATGTGGTTCACGATCTACTCTTCGACTCTGTGGAGAACTGATAACTAGAGCAGCATTCATTACTGGGTTCTGCCCAGGTTACTAGGGTCATGGAGCCAAAGTCTGAAAATTTGGGTCAGGAAAAAGTTGTAAAACAAAATAATTGAATGCAAATAAGTAAACCCAAAAATGTAAAAAAATATTTAAATAGGTGTTTTAAAAATTTAGCCTCTCAAGGTCTCCCACTGGCTAAATATGGGTTAATTTGGACAAAAAAATAGCTCAAAGTGATTGTAACACATTGACTAAATAAAAATCTAGGACTCTATGGGAGGAGAGGAGAAGGAGGGCTAGAGTGTTGGGGGAGCGGGGGAAGGGAGGGGAAAAGGAAGAGGGAGAGGAAGGAGGCAGCGCTGGGGAGGGAGCGGGAGGAGGCGGAGAGGAGAGCCCTGGCTCACAGAAGCAGAGGGGTCGCAGTGGCAGAGAATCGGCAGTCTGCGATCCGCACACAGTAACCCGGGCAGGAGACCAACCGGTGTGAATGCAAACACAAACACAAGGCACAGGCTGCTGGGGAGGATGGGACATACAGGATGTCACAGGATGTCACAGGATGGCTCCACGGGTTTCTCCTTAACTGCAAAGGGAAGACGGTCCCTTATAGCGAGTCACTATCTTGGCCAAGTGACCTGAATCCGCCTCCCTGACAGTGGGACGTGGAGCAGCACAGGCCTCCGGCCGAGAGGTGACGGGACACACATGGCATCTGAGAATAAATATTTCGGCCAAAAACACTGACCCGATCTACTCAAGCCTCACACCCAGCTTCCAGCTTACAGAGAACACACAGGTGAGCACACAGTGTGACTCGGCCAGAGAGCTCGGCAGTTTACAGGGTGACCGGCCTGGCCTCTTCCAAATGCCCGAGTCTTGTGAAAAAGAGAAAAAAGGAGGAGAAAAAAAAAAACGAGGAATGAGAACCTGTTTCTGTTTCTGCTTTTCCTGAGAGACTTGAGACAACCAGGAAACAGGCGCGCGTGAGCCCTGGTTGGTCGTGATTCAAACCGAGCGCAGACACACCGCCGAGACCAGCAGGAGCGAGACCAGCAGGAGCCCACCAGGGCAGGGACGGGCAGCGGCTTGACGCGTTCGGTCGGGAACACTGAGCCCCTGGGTGAACCTGCCCGCAGGTGCTGCGGGCTTTGGAGGGCAGGTGTGGGCCCTGAGAAGAGCCGGCACGGAAGTAAAGCTCTCACACATGAGTGACAGTGGCCGGCTTATGTGTCAACAGGTAACGAGGCCACAGAGGAAGGGGATGACCGGGGAGCCCCACAAAGTGACAGAGCCCTAAGGGGCGCCACCTATCAAGCCAGGCCCTTCTGGGAGAGCCTATGATAGGGCTCCCCTCATCTCTGCAGCCCCACAGCCCAGCAGCCAGCTGACAGGCGACCGACGCCCAGGAAACCCTGCCCAGGGGACGACGGGATCTCCAGCCAAAAAAAGTGGACAGCTGCCCTGGGGTGCAACTGGGAAGTTAAGACTTTTCTAAAAGCCTCGGAATTTAAACTTTGAAAAGGCAATCTACTAACATCACCCACAACCACCTCGTTCAATCTCAGATTTAGGGGGTGTGAAACCAATAGCCAGGTGTCAAATTTTTTACGAAGTCGTTGCATTATCATGACTCCAAACCTGACAGGGCTTACTTAAAATGCAACCAGAAATGAGTTCTTGAGATGATGAAAAATTCAGGACACGCAAGGTCAAATATCAGTTCGCCTACTCCGAAAAATCCATTTTAAAGTTAATGTGGATGTGTCCAGAAACTCAAATACCAAATACTGAAAGTCCTGAGAGCCGCCCTACATAACTGGGCAACATGTGCATGAGGTGAGGCCAGACGCTGGCCCGAGGCCTGGTCACAGGACAGGCCCTTTGCTCCTGACGCGCTCTGTGACAGACGGCGTGAAATGCTCACCGCGTGGTTCGTGGGGAGGCACAAAGGGCCCACAGGTCACTGACTTTCAAATCATCCTTATTTTTAGAAACTGTTAGTATGACTTTTCGTCACAGCTTGAAAAGTTAAATAAAATCACTGTCAGTACCTTGGTCTGACACGAGGCACATGTCAGCCCCTCTCAGAACCTCGTCACGCTGACAGAGGCTGATGCGACCTGAATTGCTCTCATTGCACATGACCGTCTCAGTTTCTGGTGGATTAACTATAGATATGAAACTTCTGAGACGCTCACACGTCTAACATTCATGTGAGTGCCTCTACCGGAACGCAGCTCTGACTTGGTTGCATGTGTTTCCAGGCAGCCCAAGGAGGTGTGGCATGACGGCCCTGGACGAGGCTTCGCCAGGCTGTCAGGCTCAAGTTCACACTCTGTGAGTTAGAGCTTAAGTGACTCAGTGTGCTTCAGCTTCCTTGTGGAGTACAGGGGGATGGTGACGGCGATGGAGAAAAGTGAGTGTTTCAAACAGAGTGAACGGGCATTAGAACTTTGCCTGTCACAGAGCAGCACGGTATCAGTATCTGTGCCATTTTATTACTAAAATGAGTGTTGTGACTGCCTCCACAGGCGGGCACGAAATACATTCATCCTATTAAGTGGAGGAAGAAAGGAAAGGGAGACACCTGGGCCGCTGGGCCGTCAGGGAAGGCTGCCAGTCTCAGGGGCCCAGAGGGTGCTAGGACGGCTCCCCCAGTAGTGTCCAGTCAGTGCCCTCCAGTTCAAGCAGGCCCTCCTTACCTGGAGGGAGCCAATGGCAGCGCCTGGGAAGCAGGCACTGGGGTTTAGATTGGCAAAGGCAGTGCCCAATCAGAACAGAGATCACCAGCAGCATCACATCACCCAGCTGTGGTGGTGACGGGGGTGGGGGGAAGACTTTGAGGACCCTGACTATTTATTAACCCATGGCATGGCCGTGCCACAGCATACCACCTGTGCTTGTTGGCTGAATAGTGGCCCTCATGAGAACAGCTACGGGAAACTGACAACGAGGCCCACAGTGTCTGAGAGCTGAAGTGTATGCGTAAAACATGCCCAGGTGTCGTTGAATGCACCGATGAAAACCACCACTTACCCTGGGCTGCGTATCTGCAAGAACCATCCTCCACCAGAACATTGTAGAAAGGCTGGTGATGGCCGTGAGGCAGGCTGTGGACATTCATGTTGCGAATCCATTCGTGTCCCATCATGCAGGTGGGGTCCCAACCGTAGATCACGCAGTTGTAGCCATACCTGATGAACGTGAGAGCAACGGCCAATCAGTTCCCTGGGGCCCTGGGCACTGTGAAGTGTACAGAAGACGGCTTGGCTTCCCTTAAGCTTCCGTTCCTACAAATCCACCTGCTTTTACTCCATGTTGAGTCCTTTTTCAGGACACCGCCTCCCCTCTTTATAAACCCCTCTTACTATCAACCTAGCACTTCGGTTGGGGAAAAAACCATACTTTCTGACAGCGAGTGATGGGCCACAATGGGTTATCAAAATGGGCAAGGTATCAGGACCCAGGCCTGACAACGATACAAAACTGGCTCTCAGTAGTGACAGAGACCTAGACGTAAAATGCAGAACTTTCGAGCTATCTCCATGACTCGGGGCAGCAAGTGACTTCTCCAAGTGCTAATGATATGGCCCATGAAGGAAGGGATGGGCCAGCGGACAGCAGTAAAGGACGCTGGTTCTAAGAGACTAGCTATCTACCCAGCTATCTATCTGGTAAGCTATCATTCATTTTTTCGTAGACATGGCAGCAGGATGGGAAATGGACTTTTAATGAAAGAGAAGGCCCTTACCTTTGAGAGACGCATTGTGAAATAGCTACAGAAGAAATGACATCGGGGACTCTCTTCGAGGGAGGAGGAAGGCAAGGGCAGGTGGGGAGGGGACAATGAAGATGGACCCTATCACGATGGCCACTGAGGCTGACAGGGGAACGTCACCTGGTTCAGTATACTCAGCTCTTACTCTCAGACGCTCGAAATGTCCATAATAAATAAAAAACAGAATGCAATAAAAGAATGAAAACATGAACCAAAACCTGGAAAGAGGTATTTGGAACTTATGTCCACACAGAGAGTAAGTATACAGAAAAGAATGACTGCAGATCAGAAGCAAAATACTCCTTAGACACTTAATGAAAGGAAACGTGAATGGCCGCAAACCTGTGAAAAGAACCCCAATCTGTGCAGCAATCAGGGAAGGGCAGACCAAAGCCGCAGGCAGTGAAACGTCACTTGCCATTTCGTACACAAGCGCGTTTCCGGAGGCCTGGCGACAGCACACGCTGGCGAGAGGAGGGACTCTCAGCTCCCAGCTGGCTGGTGGGACATAAATGTGGCCATCCCTTTGGACACAGTTTAATTCTGGGCCACACATGTACCCTGCAACCCACAATTTAAATTTGGGGAGCGCAACATGAGGAGAAGAGATGAAGAACAACGAAGACAGGAGAGGACAGTTCCATTTGTGGCCACTTCCACCTTCCTGGCAGATATCTGAAGGTCACTAAATCATCAGAGGACCACCCCCCCCCGCCCCCCTGGCCCCACAGCCAGGAGAGCAAGGCACTTCTCAAAGCACAGAAAGGTTAAAGACTTGGTGAAGCTTTCCGGCCTTCCTGAGCGGGACCGAGACAGTCGCTGTGCATAGCTGGGTCCCCTTCCAGCATGTCACGGTGTCCTCCATGGCCACGCGTGGGCGGATGTCATGCAGCACTCACCTCTTGTGTTTCATAATGAGCCCAATGGAGTAGCAGACATCCCTGTGCTTCTCGTGGGAGCGGAGCTTCACCTCCACGCCCACCTCCTCCTTCTTGCGCTCAATGTGCTCTAGGGTGTGCTGCACCAAGTAACCCACGGCCCCGTGCTGCCCGGGGTCCAGGGTCTGAATGTGCTGGAGAATGTCAAGCACCTTCAAGACAAGACAGAAAGACTAGGTGATAATATTTTTAGTAAGGCCTTTTCCTTTTTCCTGTGTTGGGTACAGCCCTACCTAAGCTAGCCTGATAAGGGGCGGCAAGGCGAGGCCCTGAGAACACAGCCTCAGTCCCTGAGACCCACAGGACCCTCCCCAGTCAGTGCGCTCACTTCTAATATGGGCACCAGCCCCAGACACCCACCCCGACCTGCGTGAAGGTGAGGGAGCATTAGAAATACGGTGGGCTGGAATCAGCATGGTTATGGAGAGTCCACCCTCACAGGCACGTCTGGACCGGGGGAACTCTCAAAGGGTCTTACACTCTTGGTCAGTGTGGCTTCAACTTGTTTATGCAGAGAGGAAACCATCTTTACCTGCCTGTACTCAGGAACTGGTTGGAAATATAAATGCTCAGCTACTTCAATCAGGAGGATGCTGGACAGAACTGCCTCAGTGCCACAGGGGATGGAAGGGGTCCCAGAGAAGCCCCCGAAAGGATGCTAATTTGCTTCTGATGTTACCCTTGAGGAACAAAGGTGTGGGTACCCGGGTTCTGAAATCCCACTGGTCATTTCCATTATTTCACTCACGATGGCATTTCAAATTCAAGTGGGCAAGGAGAAACCACGTCCACACGGGATCTGAATGACTAGCTGGCAGAAGCAGAACCCGAGGTTGGATTCTTTCTACTATACCCCGGGCCTCCAGGGAAAACACAAGTTCAGATGAAGTCAATGCCCGCACGCAGGTGCACATGCAAACACACAAAATTATAGCCTTCAGCAGAGCGCCTCTGGCATGTTCCTCCTGTGTAAACAGGACTTTTCCCTACTATTAATTCCGATGACACAGCAACCCAAATCCTAGCTCCAGATCTGTCAAACTTGTGGTTTTCACCTCTGAACTTGTTTATTCGATTCTCAAGTGACGATTAATAAAGGCCCTGTTTCCTGATATATTATGAACCTGTCAAAGTGTTGTGAAAATTACCGAACCCACTTGCCTTCCAGACTGAGACTGGCGGGTCTCAGTATTTCCTGAGCACCTATTTCTCCCTGGTCACTGAGCCAAACCTACCACTTTACAGAGTCAGCTCACCCTCCCAACCCGACGGTGGGCAGCAGTCATGGCCAGAAGGCCAGAAGAGGAACCAGGCTTGGTGAAGGCAGTCCACTCACCTAAGGCCAAAGGCTATGAAGACCTGGAGTGAGGGGAAGACCTGGGCCAACTCTGAACCCCAGTCCACCACCATCATTCCAAAGTGAGAGTAGGGGTATTTCAACTAATGGTTATGGAAAATTCCAAACACACAAATGGGTAGATGATATGATCTGTTGTACCTCAAACTCTGCTTCAACCACTGCCAGCTGATAGCCAATCCCACCCCCACAAGAGAACTTTTAACTTGGAGATACTAACAACCTTTATCTTTTGTAGTGAACAGCATGGGATTTAACAGTAAGCTTCTATTTACTGGGCTTGCGTAATGCGTTCCTCCTGTTCCCCTCTGCAGCTCCAACCAGTTACTGCTGACGAGACTTCTGCTGCATTCTAGACACAGTGGCCCCTCCTTTTCCAGCAGCCCCTCCCACCAGAGCAGGGAACAGACCTAACTTGGAGTCTTCAGCACACAAAGGAATTCTCCAACTGAGAGTGTCAGAGTCAGAGCGGGAGAGGAGGCTCAGAGGCAATCCCTCCTCCTCCCCTTGACATGTGGGTGGCAGGCTGAAGGGAGGGCAGAAACAGGGACGATCTGGTGGTCTGGGCCTTGTACGTTCCCAAAGGCCAGTGTGGACAGCTGGGCACCATGCTGTGTCCAAACCAGGTCTGCGCCTTGGATCCTGAGTCTGAAACTTGTGGGGCAGAGATCCTGAAACGGGGCCTGCCACTCACAGCTGGCAAAGGCTTTTTGTAAAGACCCAGAGAGTCGGCATTTTAGGCTTTGTGGGCCACTTGGTCTCTGACTCCACGACTCTTCTCTGGCTGCTGTAGCTGGAAGGCAGCCAGAGACAAACAAGTGAATGGGCATGGCTATGTGTAAACAAATTTATATTCATAAACCAGACTGCTTCGGGCCACCAGGCCGCGGTTTGCTGTCCTCACTGTCCCCTAATTGCAGGTTCCCCAGGCTCTCTCTGATGCTCTGGGCCCCACCCTCCGAAGCCCACTGTCTGTGGGCTCTTCTTCTTTTGGGGCTTCCGATACCAGACCCTGATGCTGCAGCCCCTAGATGCTCTAGGACAGCGGCACGTGGCTCCAGCCCCATCACATTCAAACACCCCTAGCTGAACACCCTCCCCAGCCCGAAACAGATCTGCTCTCCAAATGCCCACCTTTCCTGTGGCCAGACCCTTGTTGGGAAATCTGGATATCCTCTCTGAGCCTTCTCCCTTATTTACAGCTAATGAAGACCAGTCATTCCTTACTCCTTCCAATAAAAACTCCTGAGCTCCTGCCACGTGGCAGGAACTGAGCTGAGAACAGGGGGACGGCTGCAGGAAGAAGCGGACAGCCCCTCGCGGACTGTGCCCTACAGCACACTCATGGCAGCTCTGTGAGAGGGCGATGGGGCCAGCCCCACGTGAAGGGCCCGGGAAGGGGTTTCAGAGGCAGAAGTGAGCTGGAAGCTGGAGTTGAGAGGCAGAAGAAAGGTCCCAGGCAGGGATACAGCACATGCCAAGAACTGATGCAAAGAACAGGGATGAACAGAGGAGATGGCCAGGGTAGCAGAGGACACAAGGGGTCACCGTGATAGACAAGAGTGCTGGCGGGGATGGCCAAGCCACCAAGACCATAGCAGGCCATACTGAGAGGAGGAGCCTGATCTTCACGACAGCGGGGGCCACCCAGAGCATCCTGAGCAGTGAAGGGGCACAGCTGACATTTTATTAAGATCACTCTGGCTGCGGCGTATAAAACGGGGCCAAAGGTCTAAGAGTAGAGGAATGAGACCCCGCAGGAGGCCTGGGCAGTCCTCTAGGAGACAGAGCCCAGTATGGATGTGGAGGGGACATCTGAGCATGCTGATCTGGAGCCCAGGGTACAGGCTGGACATCAAAGACCCAGAGCTGTCAGCCTACAGATGGGGGCTGAAGCAAGAAGAACGGATGAGATGACCCAGGGGCAAGTGCAGAGTGAAAAGAAGTCTAGAAACTAGCAAGAGCCTGAGAACCAAGAACCATAGTAGAAGGAACAGAGTGTACTGCGGGGCGGGGGGACAGGGGCCCAGCGATCACTAAAGATAAGGAAAACAAGTATCTGTTGGATTTGGCAACAAAAAGAATGATTTATCAAAGAGAGGTCACTGGCTTCCTTGGCAAGCGCAGTTCCTTCCGGAGGAGGAGGGGTGGGAACAGACCCCCCCACCTTCTGGGGAGTGTGTGGGAGGCGAGGCAGGGGGCCGGCTAGGCAGGGGTGGCCAGCAAGCACATTCTGGCTGTGCAGGGGAGGAGGGAGATAAGGAGGCGGCGGCTCGGAGGTGCCGGCAGGGCTGTTGTGGGAGTGCCTTCTGTTTTCCCCGAAGATGAGAGGGACCTGGGTGTGTTCGATGCTGACAGTAGAGAGCAGGATCAGGGAGCCGGAGAGATCATCGAATACAGCAAAGTTTAGCAATCCCTGAAAATGCAGGGAAGTGGGGCCAGAGCACAACAGGCTTGCCTTGGGAAACTGGGGGACACCCTTGTCACCAAAACAGTATGCACTCCACGGGCTGGAAGGAGATGTCCCACCAGTGTTAGCGGCTTTAAAATCTGGCCACCCCACACTCTCCCTTTCTGTCGCAGCCACGACCACCCTGGATGACTGCAACACGGAGGACTTGTGTGTCACTCTTCCCGGCTGAATTCCACTGAAAACGAGTCAAAAACAAGTCGCCCTTCTGGTCTTCCTAGTTTAGGAATGTTTCCTTTTACCTAACAAGGCCATGTGGAACCCAAGCCCTCCATGAACTGGTCTCACGTCCTGAAAAATGATTTCCATACAGCGACACCTACACACACATGCACACACACCCGTGTAAGGACCCCTGTGAAGCCGACCTTGCCTGCTCACACCCCGTTCTCTGCCCTCGTGCCGCGCGCACGCTGGCCCAGCTCGCTGCAGTGGCCTGCTTTGCTGTCCTCTGAAATGGCTTCAGCGTCCACCTCACACTCTTTCTCCGCAGAGGAGCATTTTCTAACTGCCATAGCACCCCAACCCTTCCTCTGGGGAGCTCCACAGCTTTCCTCCACCGTCTCGGTGTCGGCTCTCTGGCTAGAGTCCAGGTTTACAAGGGGGAGCCCCCCAACTCACTGGGAATGAGCCACCTTTCCTTCTGGACTTCTGGCTGGGGGAAGTGCCTATGCCAGCAGCAGATGAACAGTCACTGTGAGGACCAATGTCCTGGGTAACAACAAATCTGGAACATGTTTTATGGAGCGGCGTCTGCTGCGCAGGAAGGCAACCCTGCTCGCCCCGAGGATGCCGAGGTAACTCCCCGGGGAGCAGCAGGCGAGCACGAAGAGGAGTCGCTGAGGGTAAAGCCAGGGCTCCTGCAGACTCCCCCGGAAGAGGTGCCGCCCCCTCAGCCCTTCTAAGGTGACGTGTAACTGAAGCACAGAGTTTATTTAGCAAGATATCTGCATTTTACAAGTTACCATGAAATTCCTTACCTAAAGTAAAAAGCGATCGGAATTATGCACATCCTAGTGTCAAAAATAAATACAATGACAAAATAAAGTAAGACATCAAAGCCTGGACAACAGCATTTCCTTAGGCTCTGGGAAGCAGGCAGTAACTTTGGTGGGCTCTAGATTTCCCCTAACTCTGACCACATCACATGCTCTCTGCTCCCTGGGCCACCGACAGCATCTTTTCTTATGGCAGGAGTCTAGAGATTTTCCTGCTGATGAGTCCTTTCTCAGAATTATTTTAGATCTTTGAAGTTGTAACTGAGACAACTTAAATCTCAGCAATGTCAAGTCATTTAGATGATTTATTTGGTCGAGAAAGATTGCCTCCACTCAGAATTCAGTCTTCTCACCAGACTATTCTAAACAAACAAAATGGAGTGCTACAATGTTTCCCCTGGAAAAGCAAGGCCACGACACAAGCATGCAGCTGCTGCTGCTCTGGGACAGGAGATGGGCCTTGAACCCGGCCACGCCCACAGCCTGCTGGGGAGCGCTTCTGCCCCTCCGCAGCTTCCGAGACTGCTGGCGGCTGGCCACGGGGGGCCATGACAAAACAGAAAGCCATGTGGGACAGTGCCAAATCCTACCGCTTCCCAGAGCCATAGCCGGTCCTGAGATAGTCGGGCAACTGGATGTGCACGAGTCTAACATCAACCTCCCTGCATCCAATGTCCAGTGTCCAATGGGGGTGCTTCTACATGGTCAATGCAGCTACTGACGGCACAGCTGGAGGCTGAGCACTGTAAGTTTTGCCTCCCCTTGCTAAGTCAGGGTGACGTGGGGAAAATACTCCTTAGGGGCACCAGGAGGTGACTGGCAGACCAGAGGCCCCATGGTTCTGGACATCGAATACACTGACCACAAAGAGAATGGGCAACTCCTGGCAGTGGAACCAGTTTGGTTTTTAAAAAAAAAATCACAGTGAAAGGAGACAAACAAATCTTTGAATGATGGGTCAAGACTGGGAGACTGAATAGATTTGTGTTTTCCCCACGTTAATGTAAAGGTAAACCTGTAAGAGCCGCCTTTCAGGCTATGTGTTCCCTCTCTAAGGTAAGCGCAAAGCATCAAAGGCGAATAATTACCTTCTCTGGCCAGATTCCCAGGTGGAAGTAGAGCCTGGCTTGGAGGAGGAGGAGCTGCACCTGGTCCGGGTACATCGCCAGATACAGGTCCAGCGAGTCTCGCAGGAGCTGGTAGGACTGGTCAATACCTTCCCTGCTGGAAGAAGACTTCACCTTATCTTGTGCACTTCTGAGTGAGACCTTCTTGTGCAAGGCCCAGGTTTTAGAAATAACTGACACAAATTCCCTGCATTTTCTGACTCTGGCACTTCCCCTCTGCTCAGCAAATAGTTACAATATCTTCACTAAAAACACACACACAGGTAATGTAAGTTTTGTGCCCCACTGCAGGGATGGGCACTGAACTAAAATCATAAGCGTTTTCATTACACGGTCACATCAGTAACACTGTGCATGAGTAAAACTAAATTCTGAACAGGAAGAGCAGAGGACATGTAGGGCAGAAGCCGATCTGTGTGACACTGTGATGGTAGATGCATGTCATCAAATATTTATTAAAAACTGTAGAATGCACACCACCAAGAGTGAACCTGAGTTAATGAATGGATCTCAGGACATGGGGTGATTGTGACGTATTAACGCAGGTTCATCGGTCGTTAACAAATGGGCCATTTCGGGGCAGGATGTTCACCTGCGGGATGCTGTGTGCGCCTGGACGTAGGAGGCCTATGGGAAATCTCCGTACTTTCTGCTCAGTTTTGCTGTGAACCTCAAACTGCTCTAAAAATAAAGTCTATTTAAAAAAGAACTCTGCCACTAGGCAGAAAACTACTGCTATAACGTACAACTTCCTTTTCACTCTGTAAGTCATTTCCTTTAACTCAAAAGCAAGACAATGTCACACTTTTGTTTTCTTATCTGAGTGACAGAAAGGCATAAACTAAAAGGTGACAAAGCACCTGGACATGAGAACACCCTGCCCCTAGAATCTGTGCCAGCCTAAGATACTCCTGTTACGCAGGGATGCCGTCGGCATTCACAGAGAGCCTGTCCGAGCCCACTGCAGAACCTCAAAGGAAACTCGCTGAGCGCGTCTTAAATCTGGACAGCATTGTCATGGTAACCAGTGTTTCCCACGGGAGGTGACAGCTGTGGATACCCTGTCGGTGCCACACCTCCCCCGCTGCTTGGCTGCACCCCAGGGAGGCCCATTAGAGACATCTCTGTCAGGCAGGCCAAGCCTTCCGGGACGTGCTCTCCGCCCAGGTACTCGAAAGCCAGGAAATCTTACCGCTTGCCCAGGCTTAAAAGGTTTCCCACCATCCGCTGTAGCACCTTCTTCACGTTGACCACCCCGTACAGGGCCGGGGTCACGTGCTGGCCGATCAGGTATTCACATTCCTTCACTGTCAGCTGCCTGCCCTTCCCAAAAGCGTCGATGTAGATGTAGTCAAAGATGTCCAGGTTGGCCCTACACAAGGAACGCACACAGTCAGTCCAGTCTCAGATGCCAGCTGAGCAAGTCAGTATTTAACCCCCCATGATAGTAAGTAGCTGACATCAGAGACTGAACATTAACAGGGTAGCATGTCCATGTAAAAAAACAAGACCTCGCTCAAAGCTGAAAATCGGATCCTTTAAACACTGATATTTAAGATGAGGGGTGTGGATGTGTGCCATCTAACACAGGTTTGCAGGGCTATTTACCCTGGAGCTCACTGCCAGGAACACCCATCGGGAGAGCGAGGGAGGCTGCGTGCAGACCAGCAGCAGCTGACGCCTGTTGATCCCAGGCCCCTCAGCATCCCAGCACCTTGTGCTGGGAGGCTGCTGCCCCCAGTTCTGTGGACATGCAGGTGGTCACACACCTGCTGAGCCCTCCCACGGCCTCAGGCCTGGGCCCGCACTCAAGCACAGAGAACTGTCTGTGGACTCAAGCCCACCGCCCGTCCCACGGGGCTGCTCTCCACAAACTGTGCTCTTGTATGTCAATCCTATTAGTAGATACAAAAAAGAGATTTTAGGGAAAAGATCTACTGCCCAGTTATTAATAAAACTCTTAGCAAAATAGGAATTTAGAGGACAGCTTTGATAATCAGGATGAAAGTCACTGTCCCCAAACATCACGCCTGTGGTGGAATTTTAAAAGGATTCCATTCAGAGTCACCCTCAAGGCAAGGGGCGGGCTATCCCTGATCGTTTCCACTCATCTGGACTCGAGAGGGCCAGCCCACTGCATCCAGTGAGGAAGAGAGACGGAACGTGTCAGGGGACAAAGAAAAGAGCGCACGAGCCGGCCACAATCCAGACACTACACTGTGAGAAGCCAAGAGCTGACAAGTTGTTAGCCCCCATCCGTTATTCAGCGAAGGCGCTGCTTACCTGCCCTGTACCTAAACATCACCCATACCCCTGCACAACGTCACCATTTAGAAAATGTAATTTTAAAAACCATTTACAATAGCCACAAAAATTTTTTAAATTGTTATTTAAATACAGTTGTTTCTACCTTCCTGCCACCACTTTCCCCCACCCCACCCCACCCACCCTACAATAGCAGTGAAATTTTAAGGTACCAGGAATAATTCTAACAGGATGTCAAAGGGCTCGATGAAGAAAATGAAAAACCCTTTGCAAGGACATTAAAGATGACTTAAGTGTGGGGAGACACATCCCCAGACAGAAAGACTCGGAGTGAAACACTGACAACGTTCCTCGTGCTGACGAATCCAGTCCAAGTGACCACTGGTGTCCCCTGCGGCAGGGCCCTGGTGCAGGCGCAGGTAAGCAAGGAGGGCGCAGAGGCAGGGCCCACAGCCCCGCGGGGGGTTAGTCACCTGCACACTCTCCCTATAACCCACCTGTCCTGGAGGGCCCAGTCCTGTCTTTGGTGGGTCTCAATGCTTGGTTTTGCCAGGGACCCGGGATGCTAACAAATTATTTCATTGCTCATTTGCACTGTTCATTGCAGCCTAAGGAGGAAAAATAATACTGCTACCACCACTGTACCTAGTAATAATTTACTGTGGTAAATAATATAGTAATTGGTGTTTTAAATATTTTGCAGCATGCAGAAATCCTAGGTGGGTTATTATATAGGCATTTAAGAATATTTTAGAGATATCTGGAGAAACTGGTTGGGTTGTTCAGGGAGTGGAAATGGGATGGAAAAAAAATCATTTTTCCATTTAAAATAATGAAAAATGGGTGCCCACTGTCCAAAAAGAAACCTCTGAATCCATTTTTTAGGAACAGATTATATTTGGAAAAAAAGAAAGCCTGTACATATTACTTAAGGAAAAATACACACGTAAAAATTTGCATGAAAATTACAAGTAATTTCAAACTACCTGGTGGTTACCTCTGGAGAGGAGAGAAGGGATGAAGGGATAAGAAAGAATACCCAGGAAGCTCCAACTATGTGTATGTTTCATTTTTTTAAAATATTTTATTTATTTATTTTAGAGAGGGGAAGGGAGAGAGAGAGGGAGAGAGAAAGAGAAGGAGAGAGAAAGAGAGGGAGAGAAACATCAATGCATGGTTGCCTCTGGAGCACCCCCTACTGAGAACATGGACCACAACCCAGGCATGTGCCCTGACTGAGAATCGAACTGGTGACCCTTTGGTTTGCAGACCGCACTCAATCCACTGAGGTATACCAGCCAGGACTGTATGTTTCATTTCTTAAAGCAGGAGACTGTATATAGAAATACAGAGACTGATTATACTTATTTTCTCTGTATGAGTCAGAAACTAGTCTACTAAGAGTGTAAAGCACTGGGTTGTCTCATTTAATCCTCCAAGCCACTGTATGAAAAACTGTAGTCCCATTTTACAGAAGAAGAAACTGAGGCTCAGCCGAAGCCAAGGTTTGAATCCGGCCCGACCTCAAATCTCAGGTACTTCCTATTAAGGATATCACAACCAGTCATCAAGAAGTAGTTTACAAGAACAGGATATAACTAAATAACTTTGCTTCTTTTCCCTCTACATGGCACATTTAATGATAAGATAGCCTACCTAATGGTGAACTACTTCTTGCGGAAGAGTCAGACCACAGCCGAAAAGCTGCGTTATGCCCAGTACAACGCTGGGATTAAAGGAGAGGACGAAAGCTCACTAGGCGGGCCCACACGATGCCTCTCAGGCACCAAGCTCGCCCGAGAGGACCGAGATGACAATACGAGCATCTGCTCTGCTTTGCACATCCGTGAAGAACCTGGCTGATCTGTTCTCTCCCCTCTCCTGTGCGGGGGAGGGAGGGGAGGTTTCACGGAAGACTGGAAAGTAAAAGCTTCTTTAAGAACTCTTTGATCTGATCTGCTTTGGAAAAAAGACTCTGAGATCCACATAAGCCCGGAACCCCTAGTCCTACTGTTTAAAATTAATCCTCGTACTTTGAGATAACTGTGTATTCGCATGCAGTCACAAGGAGAAAGACCAAAAAGGCGCCCCTCGTGCACAGCAGATTACTGACGTGGACAGTCAGGAAGTGAACCAAGTCCATCAGCACCCTAGTCCCCTTCTGACCTCTGACCCGTTGCCTCTCCCGGCAGCGCACTAGGATGGGATTCTCGGGACCCATCACCACGGGTCGCAGAAGGCTCACCTTTCTGTGGTCTGGCACCATCTCAGCAAGAAGTGACTTGGGAAGTTGACAGGTTCCAGAGGGACCCCCAGCTGCCGGGCAATCGTCATGTACACCAGAGACATGCTGATGGGGATCCCAGTTCTGCGGGTCAGAACCTGCAGGAGAAAAAGTGCATCTGCGTAGTAGACGTGAATCACGTGTTCTCATCCCTTCGACACATGTTTGTGTTAGGCACCTACTGTATATATCAGGCACGAGGCTACGTTCTGAGGCTGAAGTGGAGGAATACTTTAACTTATTTCTTTATTAAATTTCTTTTAACTTCTCTTTGAAATTCTCAAAGACATGTTCATTGATTTTGAGAAAAGGGAAGGGAGAGGGGAGACAGAGAGAGAGAAAACACTGATCTGTTGCCTCCCATATGCACCCAGACTGGGGAACGAACGTGCAACCCAGGCATGTGCCCTGACCAGGCATCGAACCGGCGACCCTTGGTTTACGGACAACGATCCAGCCGAGCCCCAGCAGCCAGAGCACACGTTCATTTACTGAGACCAGGGGTCTGCAAACGGCAGTCCCTGGGCCAAGTCTGACCCTTCACCTGTTTTCAAACAGCCTGTGTAAGGAGAGTTTTAGCATTTTTCAACGTTTAAAAAAACAGAAAAACATGATTTCATGACCCATGAAAATGACATGGAATGCAAATGTCCACGTCTACATGTAAAGTTCCACAGGCACGCAGCCACAGCCACTGTTTTGTGCTGTCGGTGCCCCGTCCCCAGCTACGACGGCAGAACAGAACGGTGAGGACGGGGCGCAGGGCCTGAGGCCGAGACGGTCCCGTCTGGCCCTCCGCAGGCGAAGACTCACACCCTCCTTCTTCCAGATGGAGTGCAAGGCCACGTCCAGGGAAGTGTGTGAGACGCAGAAAAAGAAAAACGAGTGGCAACAAGCAGCAAAGAACTGATATGAAAAAGGAGCCAAGCAGGACGCAAATAAAAAATAAACACCAGTGTCGGAGCTGCCCATAGAGGTCCCCCACCCTCCCCACGGGCCGGCGCAGAGAGACTGGACTCACTTCACAGCCCTGCGTTCCTAAGACACAACTGACCACGCCACGTCACAGAAACACGCCCTTCTAGTCAGGCAGTCACTTCACAGGTTTTCAGACAGAGGACACTTTGTGAGGAAACAAACAAAAACCCCCAGCAGTGTCATCCTTGCAGTAGGGCCAAAGATGAGTTTTATATGCACTCAGTGATGAAGGAGATGTAGTGCTTGCCCTCAGAAACAGCAAATTGATCAAGAGATGAGCTTAACTGCACTTGTTTAATAAACCCACATTTACCTGGTGCATGTACAAGTTCAGGGCATTGTAGTAATCCATTCGGTTCCCCTTGAATTTCAGTTGGTCGTAGAGGACATAGTTCATGGCTTCCAGCACCTGGCCCTGGAGGTCGAGCTCCCTTACCATGGAGGACCGCCCTGAAACACAGAGACCTACTCTGAGGACACAAGCACACACAATGCTGGGACCAGTGTCCCCAACAACCTGCACCATGCAGATGCCGGCCAAGCCCTGACAACGTCCCCTGTCGGGTGATGGGTGTCATCGATCCCCCGTGTGTAGAGTCTTTTACGTGACCCAGGTGAGCATGTGGCTGTGTCATGAACGGCTGCTTTGTGACACAATGGGGACACACTGCAGAATTTCCCAATGACCAACTATGCTGGGAGCCCCCTGTACACAGAGTGGGGCCGAAGCTGATCCGTACCTGCCCTGAAAGTCAGGCTGGGGTGGCGGCTGTTGAGGCCTCGGAGGGCTTTGCGCACGAGCTCCACGATGCTGTCGAACTGGGCCTGGGTGTCCTTGAGGGTGATTTCAGCCAGGGGGTTGCAGTACTGGTCAATGAACACGGCACCTGAACGCAAACAATAATTACTGAACAAATCCCTGCTGTTACCCCTTTCTTCTTCGTTTTCATTTACCTCAGGTGCCTGGGGCTGGAGCTCTTTAAAACACCCCATGAAATAAGCTTTGGATCTTGGTGTCAGGCCTAGCTGCTAAGACACTGAGAAGGAGCAAGAAGCACTCTCAGAACAAAAGAGCTTCCACGTCACTATGCCTTTTCCTTAGATAAACCAGGCTTCTCAGAGAGGTCAGGGACTCAGAAAACTGGGTGATGCTTGGCACATTTCACATTCTGTCACAAAGAGAAATAAGTGCCATAAAGGAGGTCTTTCTGGCTACTCCTCTCTCCAATTCCCTTACAGTTTAAAACCCAACAACTCTGAAAACCTAAGGTTGTAGGACAGTTCTTTAACTTAAAAAAAAAAGTTGAAGGCTCTCAACAAGAGATAGGCCTTTTTAGCAAACTGTGCCTCTCAAAGGTGAGCCCATGAACAGACTCGGGAGACCAAGGCAGTTGCAAACTAGGAGAGCAGCTACACTCAGGGACTCTGCCGCCGGGAAGCTGGGCAAAGTGCACTGGAGACACCATCTCTCGAAAATCCCTCTCCTCACGGCCTCCGGTAATGCTTGAACCACAGACCGATGGACTACCTCGACCATCTGGCCGCAAGACGTTTTGAGCTGGGAAGCCTGAGAGCTGTTTCAAATTCAAGTGGACTCAAACCAGCTCAGAATTGTGACCCCCTACTCACACCTCGGGAGCTGAAAGCCGGTGAATGGGTGTCAAGAGACCCAGACCCCAGGCCCAGCTTCGCCCCTAGCCGGGGTTTGGCTCCTGGGCCTTCCTGGGACCCGGCTTCTCCACCTGCATGTGGCAGGAACTTCTGCCGCTCCTCAAAGCCCGTTCCATCCCTAATGCCACCAACCTGACGGCATCAGCGGCAGCAGGTTACCAGGCCAGTCTGAGGGTCCGACCCTGGAGCCTGCTTCCATTCCCTCAACTATCTAAAAATTCCAATGGCTGCCTAAGGCCTACAGCACTGATTTGGATGGGTGACTTGAAAACAATAACATTACTTTATAATTCAAAGAGGAAAAAGAAGGAAATCAGTTTCATAGTAAGCTATGGAAAAATAAAGCTTGTCAAATTATTCTTGACTGGGGAATAAATAAGATGGGATGACTCTCCATCCCAGGATACCCACGAGAAGATTCCAGTGCTGAGGGTACTTTATTTTGATTTGGATGATCTAAGACACTCACACAACTGAGAGTCTGCACTGGGCACTGTGGAGTAGATAGCAATCAGAGCGTAGGACAAGGACACAGGGCAATCAGTGACCCCTGGAGTGACGACCTGCAGAGCGGCCTGCATGCCAAGACAGAGACAGCGCCCTGGGACTGGGGGGCTGACGCCCCTGTGTGTTCTGAGGTGAGTCAAGTCTGCGTGGCTGAGCCAGAGAAACTCGATGGGAGTGAGACCCGCACTGAACGTTTGGAGGGTGAGAGGGTTTTGGGAGAGAATGCGAAGGATGGGGGGCACCACGATGAGGGTGTGAGTGAGGTGTGTTTGAGGGGTGCAGGCTGGAGCCCAAGAGCATGGCACAGGGCGAAGGCTTGCTGACAGAGGGCACTGAAAGCAGGCAGAGACCGAGTGCAAAGGAGGACGCAGGCCAGCCACCCGCTGGCTCACACAGCGTGGGGAAAGGCCGGTTCCGACTGCACGGCAGGGGAATGTCGGCGGACTCGAGGGCAGAGGGGCAGGAGAGCTGCTCAGAAAGCCACTGCGGGGAGAGGGGCGAGGGCCTGCACGGAGCAGCGAGGGAGTGGAGACGGGGCTATGAGAGCCACGGAGAAGGGAAAATGAACTGGAAGAACCTCTGGCAAGAGGGGATGTATGTATTTCATAACCACAGCTTCTGGGCGTGTCTGGAATATGCTAGGAATTTCAAATCGTTTAGAAAAAAATAAAGTCACATTTTGTTCTTGTTCCAGTGGGTAGGAGCAGAAAGTTGCTGCCTTCCCTGGTCCTGTCCACTCGACTGCCTTCTCCTCACCTCTCATCAGGGCCAGGCGGACTCCCTGTGTCCGTGCAGGAACACCGTGTCCTCATTACCCTCCAACCAGAGGCTAAGGGACCTGCTCCAGGTCACACGGAGACCCAGGTGTACAACCTGATTTCTCATTTGGAAGTGATGCTTCAAAGCTTAGAAAAACAGGAAATAACTCTCATGAGCTAAAATACCAGCCTCTCATGATTTGAACCAATGGTGCATCTTGAGAAAATGGTCTCTTTGGCTGACAGCTACAGGCTTTGACAACATTTCAGCTCTAACTCGAACAGTTTTGCCCACAGAAATGACCAGACCGTGCACGCCAATCTTTGGAAGCCTGTGCAGCAGAGCTGACCATTGCCCCGAGTGATCGTCAAGGATGGTTTCCATGGCTACGCTCAGGGGACAGCCTAGCTGCCCACTGGAATGGCACTGCAAAAGCCTCACCTTCGAGATACGATTCATAGTCATCTGAATGCTGAAGAAAAGCCTTGAGATTGTTTAAGATTTTCTGTTGCCGCAGGTAGTAAAGGATTTTTTTTGCATAGTACTTCCAGGTCAAAGCTTTCCTGGAATAAAAGACAATCAATCAATAAGTTGGTAAGAATTAAGATACTGAAACTTCCAGTGATTTATTTTTTACTTAACCCGTCATCCCACATAAATAGTCTACTTAACAAGACAGCTGTAACTGGGTAATGATCACAGTGCTCACTACTATAAAGGTGGACATCACAATTTAGGGCTTTGCACGTGGTCACCATCACACAGTGCTCACTATGCTCACTACTATGGAAGAGGACATCACAATTTAGGGTTTTGCACGTGGTCACCATCACACAGTGCTCACTATGCTCACTACTATGGAAGGGGACATCACAATTTAGGGCCTTGCATATGTAATGCAACATGACGCTAGTCGTGCTGAAATTCCAGAAACAGTTATCTGGCTTCTGATTTACTAAGAGGAAATGAAAGAGAAACCTGGAAAGTTAGGAGAACTGGGTGGGCCTCAGGAGAGAGGAGTGGGGTGTCTGGAATCCTCTGCTGCCCACCCCCAGCCCCCCAAGGCTGCTGCTGTCCTCCTGAGCTCCAGGCCCAGGCAATCTCACCCAGTCTCATGGTTTCATGTATTACCACACAGCAACCCCCAGTCCATTTTCCGGATGGGATTCCTTCCCTACTCTCCAGACCCGTATCTCCAACCACTACTCCACATCCCCGCTTGGGGATCTGTTGGGCCCTTAACTGTCTTCCTCTCCCAGAATCATCCTCATCTCCCATGAAGGCAACACCGTTACCCCAGCTAGGCCCTGAACCCTAGAATCGCCCCTGACTCCTGGCCTTCTCCCGTGGGCCACATTCAACGCACCCGCCCGTGCTGTCAGCTCTGTCAGGAATGGGAACCCTGCTTCCTAACTCGTCTAACCCACTGCCGTCTCCCGCCTGTGTCCGAGCAGCACCCTCCTCCCCGACCTCCGCCCACAAACCTCAGCCCTTGGTCTACGCTCCATACAGCAGCGGGTGCTCCCGTTAACCTGCTGAGCCGCAGCACTAACACCCCGCACCCCGAGCCCTCCCAGGTTCTCTCCAAGTGAGAGAACAACATTCAGGGGCCTTCACACTCTTGCCCCATCACCCCTCTGGCCTCAGTCACCACTATCCCCACTCAGTCCCTGCTGTGCCCTGGGCCAGGCCGGGTGCCCCAAGGCCTCCACACTCTCGGTTCCTTGACCAGAACATCCTTTCCCTAGAGAATAATTCCCCTTTATCTACTATTTGGTGCCCCAATCGCATAATATAAAGGCAGAATAAATACCAATTTCTTTCACTTCCACTTTTTAAAATAAAATTCAAGGTTCTTATTGTCCTCCAGGGGACGGGTTAGTTAAGCATTGTGAACTCACGGGGCTGACCTGGTCGGTGCATTTCAATTCATCCTGGTCACTACCCACACCGACGACCCCCCCTGCCAACCGCTCGGACAAACTGCGTTGTACTTTCCTTGCTGCCTGGTTTCAGGCTTTCCAGATGCTCCCAGCTCACTTTTGACATTTCCTGCATCAGACCTACAATCGGCCATTTCTCCACACCCTCTGGGTGCTGGAGATGATCATTTCTATCCAGCTGTTTCCTTGTTTTAGACCTTTTCGGTGGACAGAAGAAGCACAGCACCTGTATGTGTGCACATAACATGCACACATTCCTACACGTATGTGAGCGTAAGGTGCCTTGTGTTTACACTTCAACTTCTAATTCAACTACACGATTCTCACCTCCTTCCACTTTACATCTGTATCTCTTTTCCTCACAGAGAACCCTGCTTCTCCAGTCATGTCAGTCCCTTGCACAACACGAGGGCAAAGGGCACGAATGGCTGAAGGAACCAAAACCCCACGTATACCTTAGGCTGGCCCTCCGAATACACAGCTTCCAACTGACCCTTGAGAAACACGGGTGTGAACTGTGCAGGTAACTGAGCTGAGAAGGTCGACTGAAAAAAAAATCTGCATGTAAGTGGGCCTGCAGAGTCCAAGCCTGGGTCGTTCAAGGATCAAATGTAATTATTTGCTTTATTTCACACCTCTCTCATACATACACACCAGCTTCAGAATAACGAGATCGATATTCTCATCACCTTGATGACTGCTGAAAAATAGTGAAATATTCTGCTCCTGTTCTCCCCCATTCTCGGCTCAGTTTTTTAAACAGCTCATTACATCCAGTTGTCAGGGTTTAGGGCCACTACACACAATATGGACTACCCTGCTCACTGTCATTTGGATTAATTCTACAAGTAAATACCTATTTAATGTCCACCACTAGTTCTCATGTCAACGTCTCTGATTATTTGGTTGTTTGAAGTTCATTTTCTAGCACATTTATCAGGAAGGGTTCAAAAGTTCCCAAGTTCCTACAAGTTGGTAAGTTTGTCTGCGGCCTTTATACCAGGAAGTCAGTTTGGCTGGATATGAAAATCCTTGAGTGTATCAAATACATTTACTTTTTCCCTCTGGCCCTAAGCATGGCTGTTGAAAAGTCTGAGGATATTCTGATATTCTTTTCCTTCTAAGTGACTTCTCCTTGCATGCCCAAAGGACTTTTCTATCTTTCATGTCCAGTAATCTAGTAGTTTTACAGAAATATGTCTCAGTATTGGTCATTTGGGTCAGTTTTTTCAGGTACTGTGTATCCTTTCGATATGTTTAAATCTTTATTGTAGGATGTCCTCTTTTTAAAGAACACACAGAACCTCAAAAACAAAAACTGTTTTCAAATACCCAAGGACTGGAGCTTCAGCATTCACGGAAACTATCCTTCTTCTTTCCTGTGTTCTCCACAGCCAAGCAACAAGGATTTGCCAGGAATAAATACAAATAGGGTCCTTCATAAAAAGTGGCATCCCGAAGTCTTTATCAATGTGTGACACTGTGTGACAATATCCCTTGTTATCTAAAAACAACCCTGTTTTAAAACTCAAAATGTATATGCCAGGGCAAGGGGTAACAAATCTATGACGTTTATTTCTAAAAAGACTAAAATAATGTATGTTTTTACTGGCTGTGCATATTCAGCCTTTTTTGGCCAATCTGATAAGTAAAAAGCAGTATTTCACAATTCTCTGACATTTCTCTGAAGGGTGAATTTAAAGGTCATGTACGTGATGCCAGCCACTTGGACGTGCTCTTCAGTAAAGGTCGTCCTCCTATCCATTTTCCAATTTCTTCTTGGAAATTTTAAGAATACTATTGACTTTTTGGTTTCTTGGGACATACAGAAGCTTATTTTTTTAATTGCAAAACCATCTGTCCATATTCTTTTATTGCTTCTGCATTATCAGTCTTCGTTAAGGAGGTCTTCCTTGGAGGTACACAAAATCTCCTATTTTCTCAAAGGATTTTCATTGTGATGAAATTTAGGTTGTCTAATCATGGAATTTAGTTTTTGTATTATGATGCAAGTTTTACTTTCTTCCAGACGGAAAATCAGTTATGTCTAATGGCATTCATTAACTAGTCCATCTTTTCCCTCTGAGTTTAAAATACACTGTCTTTTATGCTGAGACATGTTTCTAAATCATCCTTTGCCATGGGCATAGCTATCAATTTTTACTTAAACACTGTATTGTTTTCACTACAGTTAGCTTTATAAAATGTTCTAATATCTACTGATGAAGAGTTTCCCATTGTGACTATTTAAAAATTGTTTTTTTCACCCTGGCTGGTGTAGCTCAGTGGATTGAGCACAGGCTGTGAACCAAAGGGTCCCTGGTTCGAGTACCAGTCAGGGCACATGCCTGGGTTGCAGGCCAGGTCCCCAGTGGGGGCCACGTGAGAGGCAACCACACATTGATGTTTTTCTCCCTCTCTTTCTCCCTCCCTTCCCCTCTCTCTCTAAAAAAATAAATAAATAAAATCTTTAAAAAATTGTTTTTTCCTGGTTCTTCTTGTGAATGTATTCTTCCGTGATAATATTATCCAATTAAAACACACACACGCATACACACAAACTCTCCCCTCCCAAAATTCCTGTTGGGTCCTAACTGAAATGGCAGTAGGTTTATGTGTTAATTTGGGAAGAACTGACATTTTCTGTGATGGTGAGTCTTCTCATTCAATAGCATGGTCTCATTTATGTTTTTCACTAACGTTCTGTAGTCTGACCTAGAATACCCTTCCCAGAATGTTCTACTGATGAGTGAGACACCACTGGAATGTCACCCTCCACAGTAACACAGAAATGGAGATGAACGTGGTGACCCAGCAACAGGGGGACGGTCAAATACACTGTGGTAAACACTGCAAAATAGTATGCAGACATTAAAAGAATGAACTGGATTTTCTACCAGCAGATCAGGATTGATTCCAATAAGCTACTGTTGGATCACAAAAAAGATACAAGAAAAGTACCTACTGACGGTCATAATTTTGTGAAATAATGACCCCCCTCGGTCCCCACATATGTCAACCAGTGCATACGAGCACAGAAGAATACAGCTTGGCGTGCTGTCACGAATTACAGGGAGGGGGCCAGGGAGGGCCAGTACAAACGGGGAGGGAGGATGGGAGAATAAGACAAAAAACAAAGCCTGCACTGAAGAGCAAATCAAAACCATAAACTCAGTATGTGTGATGTGACGTTTATCTAGGTAGAAGCATATGTGTGTATGTATGTAAAAAAGACAGCCCAGCTTTTATTTTTAAGGCTGCACAATACTGCTCTTAGATCATACTTCAATTCATTTATAGATAAACCAAAATAGAAGTGGAAAAATGACCTCTGGTTCTGAGCTCATCCAAGGCCTAGAATAGTGGCACATCTTACCTCTCCCCTACAGCTGTTCTCTCTCCTAACCCCCCTTAACAACAAGAAAAACATCTTAACAGCCTGTTTGTGAGGTGTTTCACAACAATCTCCCTGCAGGGAGATGCTAAACTAGCATTCTTATCTCCCATCACCAGTAAAATTTCTAGAACTTTTAGAGCACCAAATCTTCTTCATAGGTAAGTGAGGCTGGAAGCCAAGTCACCTTTCAGGCAAACTGGTAATCAACCCTCAGAGCAGAAAATGAGTCATGAAAAGGTTTTAAGCAACAACCAAGAGATAATGGATTCTCCTCGATCAGGAGAGATACAAGAAAGGTTCAACCAAATATCTACAATGCTCGTGGCCAAAGTAAGATTACCTCTTCCCTGAATTCAAAAATTGTAAAACGTCATCCGTTAAAGTAAGACATGCCTGAGAGATTATTTAATAAACATTATTTAATGCATGACAGGCAGACAAAAATGTGGCGGTGGTAGAAAGACAGGCGGTCACAGAGGAAGGGAATTTATATGACGTAAGTGACGTAACAGGCACAAGTGCCCGGAGCACAGCATGTGACCAGCACAGCAGGACCAAATATGTACTGATCCTCCTCTTTCCAAAAGCAGTCTCCCATGGTTTCTTTACATATTAATTGTCTTGGTACACTTACCTTATAGACACAGAATTTTTAAAAAATGTAACTCTAGCAACACGTGAGATAGTTATAAACACATGCCCCAAGGTTCGGCCACACACAGACTGCAGCAGCTAACCCTGGGGTTATTGTGAAAACAAACACACACACAGACAAAAACCCTGCTGCGACTACGGCTTACCTTCCTTCCATATTCAGGATACACACCAGTTCATCCTCAAAAAATATCTCTGGGCCCTCAAGATTTTCGATGTCACTGAAACCATTACAAGGGACCTACGAAGAAGACATACAAACAGGCCTCAATAACAAGTAATAACGTTGTTATCACCCTCATACACAAATCTGGGCTGCCAAGAGAGATGGTTATTTTCACGGAAGTGGTAGCAGCTATCCCATACGACCTCACACAGCCTACCATGGGTGGAAAAAACATGGTAACATATGGTAATGATAATTTGTTCAGATCTTGTTGGTTGTAAATGAATTTTATTTTCATAGACTGAAATTTCTGAAATTGGTAACTCAAGAAGTCTAATGTGAAGAAAAATAGCTCTGCAACAAGAACTAGAAATACAAAATTGGCCCTGGCTGGTGTGGCTCAGTGAATTGTGTGAAGGCCTGTGAACCAAAGGCTCGCTGGTTCAATTCCTAGTCAGGGCACATGCCTGGGTTATAGGCCAGGTCCCCAGTAGGGGGCGCTTGTGAGGCAACCACACACTGATGTTTCTCTCCCTCCCTTCCCCTACTCTAAAAGATAAGTAAATAAAATTAAAAAAAAAAAAGAAATACAAAATTGAATTCACAATAACTATTTCCCGTGATCTATGCTGCACTCAATTAGGAGGGAAGAAGCGGGGAAAGTCTAGTGCTTTGGGCAGCTCAACCCACTGGGTATGTTTTCCTCTCTGTCAACTGAGCTGGTGGTACAGTGAGCTTTAAGACCCCTAGGTTGAAAATGTGATTACTTCTCCCACTTTTCTGTTTGAAGGGAGACAGGAAATTGCATGTCAGCCTGCATGTACTCAGCACAGGAACACAAGGGTCTTGAGTCACAGTAATCACCCTCCCACAGATCAATCTTAAGTATGCACCCTCTGCGTTCAAAGCCCTCCACATATTTCTAATAAGAAGTAGCACGGGGAAAGAGGGAGCTAAGAAAAAACAGCAATTCGTGATTAGACAGAGGCATAGGCTGTTAAAAATGCACACAAAACCAGCTGGACTAGAAGCAGGGGCTGCAAACTAGTAGCTCATGGCCAAGTGCATCAAACACATCTAGCGCCCAAATATATCTGTACAAACACATGTAAACAGGCATGTAAAACCTGTGATTATGAATGCTTTTAGCCACGGCGTGGCTTGTCCAAAGTGGAACATAAATTTTGTCCATTCTTATATCCATGGTCATTTATTTATAGAAATGAATTACACTAGGGAATATCTAGTTTTATTCTCCATAGGAGAATAAGTTTGAATTTGTCCAAAGTTCAAAATCTGAACTTTCCCTGTCAAAACCTGAAGTGCCTTGATAACATTTAAAATATATGACCTCCATTAAGTAATAGTAATTAAAGTTAGAAAATAGGAATGAATCTGCAGGACACCAGGATAGGAAAGAAAATCAGAATGGCTATATTTCTAGCTGCACCCCCTCCTCGCCCTATCAGAAGTAAATTTACAATATTAGTATGGACTATTTTCCAGAGTTACAAAAAGTTTTCAGGACCTGATACAGAAACTTCTGTGCACACTTTATGGAATGAAAAACAAAAACAAAAAGCCCATGCATTTCAGCAATATTTTAAAAAGAACTTTTCAGAGATAATGAATGCAAAACAATTTACTTGAGGGGGTAATAATTCTGATTTACACATAGCTCTTAATCCTGTTAGCTTAACAAATAACTCAGTTCACTACTGGCTGGAACCTGCAAAGCCAGAGTGAAGAACTGTATCAATTTCACCAACCCTTTTGAGAAAACAACTGGGCGAAATATGTGGTGTTCAATCTTTGATGATTTCCCCCAAGTCACGTGGAGGTGGCACAAAATATGGTCAGTCCACTTGTGGAGAAATAGGGCTGATCTGGATCCCCTCGACACTGTGCGGCTGGTCCCTCCCTCCCTGTCCACCCCGTCCTCTCCCTGGCTTCAGAAAAGTAAAGCTGGCAGGGACAAATGGCTTCATGTTGTTGGAGAGCAGGAAAAGGACACAATGACTCTCGCAGCCATCTAAATGAGTAAGGGATTGTGACGAGAGCAATTGAAAAGGGAGATAGCAAAAAAGCTGGATGAGCTAATGCCTACAGGGCCATTCTCTCTCTCTCTCTCTCTCACACACACACAGACACACACACACACACCACTGCCAGGCAAACATGTAGAGCTACATGGCCAGATCCTTACGTGCTCGGAAAAGAACCTCTTTGAGAAGGAGGCTACAATCTTCCGGGCTTCCACCCCAGCTTTTTGCCGAACTTTATACTCCTCCAGCCAATTGACGTAGTCGGTAGGGCTGTAGTGGTTCATAAGAGAAGGCCACCTACAAGGAAAAAAACACCCCCTCGGCTTAATAGAGACTCAAAGGCAGGCAGGCAGGCAGGCAGACCAAATCAAAGGCAGCCTTGGAAAACAGGGAGAGCAGTATGGTTTGCTGGTCAGAAGGGCCCTGCTGATGGACCTAGTTCAATTCCCACACTGGGCACGCATGCACTGGCTCATGGTGTGACCTTGGCACAGCGATGTGAACGCTGTGTCCACTCCCACCGATGAAATGGGAACAACTGTAGCGATAATAACGATGGTGATTACAATGACAGTGAACATTTATGAGGCGCCTCCTAAGAGCTGGGCTCTGTGTACACGCTCCTGACACATCATCTCATTTAATAACCACAAAGGTAGGTCTAATTATCACCAAAGTGGATGAATGAGGCTCGAAAAAGAGAAGTCTACTCCAAGGTCATACGGCGAGGATGCCGGGGCCAGAATTTATCCCAGGTCCCAAACCGAGACCGGCGCTCTCAGCCAACAACCAGGGGATGCTGCGCCCGCTTCCCCTAAGGGCTGTCGGAATCCCTGCATCCCCGGATCCATGTAAACATTTTAGCACAGAGTCGGGCACAAAAGAAGCGCTCAGAACAGACAAGCTGTGATACTACCGCCGTCACCTGTGAGTGAGGGCCCAGCTGCTGGGCGCTCCCCGATGCACAATTTGGGCACCGGAGGGTCCGCGCGGTGTGGACCGAGGGGCCGGCGGCCTGGAGGCCTTTGTCTGTCGGTCCACGGGAAGGGGTCCGGCGGTAGCATCGGAGCTGGGATCCGCGCGCGCGTCCGGGGAGGCAGGCGGTGGCTCAGACTAGCCAGGCCCGGGCCGGGGGTGCGCGAAACGGGGCACGAGCGGCTGGGGCAGCGGACTCACCTCACCCGGAACTGCTCCTTCCACACCTTCCCGCTACTCTGGCACAGCTCCCGCAGCCTCCGGCAGGTGCTGGCGACGTGGAGGATGTCCGTGGCCGTCAGCGGGCCGCTGCACAGGATGTACTCCAGCAGCTCGCCGGGCAGGCTGACCAGGCAGCCGAGGCCCGGTTCGTCGGACATGGCCTCGTCCGCCAGAGCCTGCACCACCTCCATCGGACTGTCGACCGCTGCCTCCGCCATCTTGTCCGAATACCTGCGGCCGCTGCGCGCGCGCTCTGGGGAAATCCCTTCTCGCCCCGCCCACCTGACTCATGGGGTGGGCGCAAGGGTCGCCCCGCCCACGCCCGCGGGCGCTGCCCGTGCGCCCGGGCTACTGCCGAGAGCGCCCCTCCACGGAGGCCAAGGGAAAAAAACACGTTTTGGAAAACAACTGGGATGTGGGCCTTGGAGCCGTGAACCGGAAAGAAGATACGTGCCTGGCGCTTCCTGTGCATGAACTCACCGAACCTTCCCAGTAACCCTTTGAACTCTTATTCTCCCTCAAGTTACAAATGGGGAAACTGAGGATTCAGGGAGATAAATAGACTTGCTCAGAGTCCCTTGTCCTACCTAGATGTTAATCCAGACCCGCTTGACTTTTCCTTAACCGTGCTGTAAACCAGTACGCTGGAATCGTAACAAACTTAATATTCTTCCGTGGGTTCTGTGCCAAGCATTTTACTTATGGTCTTCAAGGACCCCTCATTTGAGCCCTCTATGGTAGGTACCTTATTTATACCCGTTCTACAGATAAGGGAAACAAAGCTCATAAAGGTGGGTGTCACTGGTTCAAAGTCACGGAGACAAAAAGTGGTAGAGCCTGGATTTGAATCCTTCTCTTTTTGCTGCCTGCATCTTTTTTTAAAAAACAACAACTCGGGTTCCATGAGTGCTAGACCCAACACAGTGTGCCCTGGAGATACGGAGGTGAGTAAGCCGGTGTCCTCGCCTCTCAGGAGCTCACAGAACAAGCCGTTTCAGTACACAGAGTGCTCGCTAAATTCCCCCTGCCTGGAAGTGGAAAATCAGAATGCCCTGAGACAATGGAACTAGTAAAGTTACTCTCAATGGATGGTGTTAAGCCATCCATGGCTCTCTAATGCCCTTAGAAATAAATCTGAAACCCCTAACATTGTTGCAAAGGGACAGACCCCTTCTCTAGCACTCCATACCTGTCTGAAGCCAGTCTCTCCCTCAGTCGCCATATGCCGGCCAGTCTGCTCTCTTTCCTCCCACCTGTGTGCTACTCCCACCCCTGGCAGGAGGTTTATGCCACCACTCTCTCCTTCTAGGTGCTCCTGCTCTTCCTCCATGCCTCCCTTCCCTCATCCCAACCCCAGAATCAGACACAGTTACTTCCCAGCATTTTGAAGTCTTGTAATCATTTACCAAATTTATCATCGTTTAACCTGTGCCTTTCCCACTAGATCAGAAGCGACTTTGGAATCAGGACTGTGTGGAGGTCCTGTTACTTGGCACAGGCCCTGCACACAGCAGATTCTCAATACTTGTCTATTGCAATCGTCTAACCAGTTGTTTGGCTAGAGTGAGTTACTTAGCTGCTGAGGCCCAATTTCTCATCTGTTAAATGGGGATAATAATAATGCTGGCTTCCTGGGACTGTTGAGAATCCAGTGAGTCCATTTATGTAAAACATACTACAGTGCCTGGCAAAGAGAAAGTGCTTGATGGATGTGTGTTATGGGGGAACGGGGAGAAGCTGCTTAATGGACTCAGGTGTTACCTCAGAGCGATGGAGAGGTATCGGAACTAGGCAGAGGTGGTGGTTGCACAACAGAGGGAATGTACTAAATGCCACTGAATCGTTCACTTTAAAAGGTTGCATTTTATGTTATATGAATTTCATCTCAATACATTTGTTTAAAGATGCGTTACTGTTTGCATTGGTTGGCTGGGGCCGCCATAACCGAGTGCCACAGGCTTGAGTGGCTGAACAGCAAGTTATTTGCTCATGGTGCTGGAGGCCAGAAGTCTGAGATCAAGGCATCACCCACCGGGGTTGGGGTTTTGTTCTGGGGCCTCTCTCCTTGGCTTGTAGATGGCTGTCTTCCCAGTGTCTTCACATGGTATTTGTGTGTGTGTGTTCTAACTCCCGTTCTTATAAGGACACCAGACCTTTTGGATGAGGACCCACCCTCACGATCTCATCTGACTTCAAGGATCTCTTTAAAGACCGTCTCCAAATACAGTCACAGAGGGTTGGGGCTTCAGCACAGGAATTGTGAGCCAGTGCTAGCGTGGCAGCCGCGACCACAGTCATTAGAACAGAAAGCTTAGAGGCGGCTCTGGAGTCTGGAGAGACCTTCGTTGTTGTTTACCCAGTCATCTGGAAAGGCCGACTCACCTTGACCCACGTGGCCCCGCCCAGTCCCTACAGCTGCTCCTTCTCCCTCTCCTTTGCAGGCTCACCCAGAGGGTAGGTGTTGGGGGACCAGGGGGCACAGTGACAGGCCCCCCTCCTTCACTTCCCTACCCCTGTCCACATTTTGAATGACAATCCAAAGTCAGTTAAAGTGTTCACATTTCTCTCTTCAGTTCAGCCTGCTCCTCTGAGACCTAGACTCACTCAGCCAACCAGTCATCTGACGTTCGTTCCCTCTGGACCCCTGGGATTGAGCTTACCCGGGACGGAACTCACACCCCCAGCACCCCACTTACCTCATCCCTCCCAGTGGCTTCTGCCTAGGACCAGAACTTGTTGCTATCCTTGGCACCTCACCACGCAAATGCCCCCCGTGGGTTAATATCTCGGTGCCTTGGTTTTTTCACCTATGAAGATGAGGATAACAATAGCTCATCCTATTAGATGTAACAGTACCTATATTATCATGAATGCATTGTGCTCAACTACCACACACACTCCGCTGACTTCCGTTGGGTCCCGCAGGGCCTGGGGAGAGGGCTGGGAGTTGACCTTGCGTGTGCTGGGAAGCATCGTCCACGTCCAAATGCCCAACAGAAGCGAGGTTCTCTGTGCGTCAGTATGTGGAACAGAGGAGCGATTTTCTTTTCTGAAAGATCACTCGTAGCATTTCTCAGGTCTGTCTCCTTCTGTCTCCTCAGCCACAGTCACAGCCCACGTTTGCCCTGTGGCTCCTCTCTGTTCTCCTGGCTTCCACCCTGGCCCTGAGAGTGTAAAAACCAGCTCCCCATGGCCCTCAGGCCTCGATGGACAGTTCCAGCCTGTTACGTGGAAGGCAGACCCCTCAGCTGCACATATGGTTGGTAAGCCATTCTCATGAGTGACCATTGCTGTCCAATCAGTGACACCCTGGCCCTCCTGTTTTCCTGTCTTCTGATCAAAGATGATGAGAATGGTGTCAGGAAGAGAACAACGAAGTTTCCTGCCAATCGAGAAACTCCTCTACCAGAGGGGAACAGTTTGATTAGTGAACAAGTGTTGAACCACACTGTGATGTACATCCCAGGCACCCTACTAATGAGATGACAAAAGACAGAGAGAAACCCCACCCTTTTCTACATTCAGCCACACATTGCATTATATACATGTGGTCAAGATTAATGGTAACTTATCCTCACACCAGAGGACCTAACTATGCCTAGTTCACCCTAAGCTTATCTGGTAGTTGGGGTACCCATGGTGCCCCCTGGTTGCTTTTGTCTCCAGGGTTAATAAAACTTGTCATTTTTATGATGGGCAGGTTTGAAACAGGGTGCTCAGGCCGCCCTCCCACGTCCAGGGAGATGGAGACACCACCTGCCCCAAATTTCATTTCAAGGTGACAGTTCCCAGACCCTTAAGGAAAACATTCCTGGGCTGTCATAGTGGCAAGAAGGTTATTTTTTCTTTCTTTTACTTTTTAAAAGATTTTCAAACTGTAGTATATTTGTATGTGGAGTATCACTTGGCCATAAGAAGGAAGGAGGTTCTGACCCACACTGCAACCTGGAAGGACCTTGAAAACACGATGCTGAGTGACATAACCAGACGGGAAAGGACAGATATTGCGTGAGGCCATGTAGACGGAATACCTAGATTAGGAAAATTCTAAGAAACAGGCCTTCATTACAGGTTTCAGAGGTTGGGGGCGGAGAGGAGTGGAGAGCTCTTGCTTCATGGGGACAGAGTTTCTGCTTAGGAGGATGAAATGGTTCTGGAAAGAGATCATGGAGACGGTTGCACAACCTTGTGAGTGTCCTCAATGCCGTCAGCTGCATTCTTTAAAACAGTTCAGAGTGGTACGTTGTCTGTTATGTCTACTTGACCATCATTTAAAATCATAGCACACACCAGATTTACACACCTCTCAGACACAGGACACACACACACACACAATTGCTCCAGGAAATGCTCTAACAAAGAAAGAAAGGATGGTTGCCTTCCCCCTTTGGCCACAGGGAACCTTCTGTTTTAACATCTCTCTCTCACAGCACCCTCTTGCTAAATAGGCAACCGTATTCCGCTGAGAGCTGGCCCCCCGCTATCCTGGGACCTGCTAAAATCATCTAGCACAAGCCCAAATCCTAGAGTAATCCCCTCCTGGCCTCATGTGACCCAGCCTCCCCAGTGTCTCTGGGCCCCCTCCTCCTGTAGCAGGAGGCTGAGAACTCATTTCTGCGGACTATCGGTGTATCTCTGCTTATCTTTGGCTGGAGGACATGAACATTCCTCTCCCATGAGATCTCCACCAACTGGCCTGAGAGACCATTTCAACTCCTTTCCACATCTTCAGTGGCTTGCCTTCTTTTTCAAATAAATACCGTATACATTCCTTTTTCAAATAAATACTGTATACATTCTGGTCCATCTCCCCAGATTCTTCATCCCATTCGAGGGGCTGGTTAATACACATGTGTGCTCCTGGAGGGCTGCCTTCCCAACTCCTTTAGGTCCCAGCTCTGGCCCCTGTCTACAGAAATATGTCTGCTGACCACAGGCTTCTGTCTCAGGCCCACCTGGGACCCTCTCCCTTTCATGCAGGACACGTTCCCGAGCTGCCCTCCTACTCGCATTGGGTGGCTACAGCGTTCACCCACCAGTATGGGCAGGTCTAGGCTTGGTGGGTCCTGCTTGGAGGCCCTAGTTTAGAAAAGAAAGCCCCAGGGGTGAGTTCCTAAATCAATAGGAGAGCATTTGTGTAGGATGAGAACAGAGGGCGCCTGGGGTGGGTCTTGCCAAGCAAGGGGCCTGAAGTGAAGCTTCATTAGCTCCATGGTAAATGGGTCGCTTTCAGCAAAATGGCAGCCTCCAGCCCTGACCAGTGTGGCTCAGTTGGTTGGGCATCGAACCCACAGAGTAAAGGTTGCTGGTCCGGTTTCCAGTCAGAGCACACACCTGGGCTGGGGGTTCAGTAACTAGTCGGTATGTGTATGAGAGGCAACCAACTGATGTTCCTCTCCCTCTCTTTCTCCCCCTCTTCCCACTCTCTTTAAATAACAAATAAAAATAGTTTTTTAAAATCTTAAAATTCTAACCTCCCTGAGAGCAGGGCCCCCCGTCTAATCTCGCTCAGCTATGTGTGGCATTTACTGAATGTCCCGGGTGTGACAGGACCCAACCTGTGGACACATTCTTCGGACCAGCTCAGCCCCCACCCCTCCTGTACTCGCTCCGCACCTTCCTCGGGTCTCCCGGGAGTCCCCTCACCGACGGGGCCTCCCCCGACCCCCTCTCTGCCCCGTCACGCTGCCCTGCTGTGTTCCTACCACCACCCGAGAACTAGCTGATGGTTTCTCTCCCTCCAGTAGAACGGGAAGCAGTCCTGGTCGATCTCCAGGGCCCACAAAAGGGCCTGGCAGTAGTAGGTCCTCATTGTGTTTTCTACTGAGTGCGTGAATTAATCCTCTAAGTGAAATTCAGCTGAGCTGTGTGCTTTGCCTGTGCGGTGGACAGGAATCTTTGAGGGCCAGAGGGTGGACTAAGATAAGCCCCCAAACATGTTCACATTCTGATCCCTAAAACCTGTGACTATCCCAGGGTGGGCAAAAGTAGGTTTACAGTTATGCGGACGTGAAACAGATGGTTGTGTTATTTGTATTACAACGGCAAACCTACTTTTGCCCACCCTTGTATTACTAGGATGTGGGGTTATTTTTCCCCTCACACCACTAAGCACCAGCTGGGGGTCCTGCGATTCAACTCAATTCTGACACCCTCTATCTGACACCATGACCTGGAGGCAGACTCCACAGGTTTAGGTTCAGTCCTCCAAGACTGGCCTGCAGAAGCCAACTGCAGGTCCACGTTGCCACCTACGCTTCTGACGGACCAGCTACAGATCACGATACCTTCCTTGTGTCTGATTAATTTGCTAGAGCGTCTCACAGAAGTAAGAGAAACATCTTACTTACTAGGTCACAGGTTTACAATAAGAGGACATATCTCAGGAAGGGCCAGGTGGAAGAGATGAGCAGGGCGGGGTCTGGGGAAGGGGCGAGAAGCTTCCATGCCCTCTGAAGGGGCAACGCTCCCCCAGTCCCTTCCACACATCTCCCAACCCGAAAGCTATTTGAACCCTCTTCCCCTGGGTTCTTATGAAGGACTCATTACAAAGGCACAATTGGTTAAATCACAGATCGCTGGTGATTTGACCTCCAGCTCCTCTGCCTTCCCTGAGCGCAGGGAGTGGGACTGAAACTTTCAACCCTCTAATCACCTGGTTGGTTCCCCCGGGCAACTAGCCCCCTTCTCAGGGGCTTTCCATTAGTCACTCATTAACATAAACTCAGGTGTGTTTGAAGGAGTTTGTTAAGAATAACAAGACACCTTTATTGCTCTTATCACTGAGGGAATTCCACTGGTCTTAAGGAGCTCTTTACCAGTATGGGGATGAAGACCAAATAGATACTTCTTATTGAAAGTCACAATATCACAGGGCTCTCATATGGCAAAAGCAACGCAGATGTAACTAAGCCAGAAATTTTGAGAAGGAGAGATTATCCTGGACAATGTCATCACTAGAGTCCTGAGCAAGGTGATGGGTCAGGGTCAGAGAGAGGAGCTGTGACAATAAAAACAGATATTGGGATCCCCAGTCAGGGCACGTGCCTGGGTTGTGGGCCAGGTCCCCAGTGGGGGGGCGTGTGAGAGGCAACCACACATTGATTTTTATGTCTCTCTCTCTCTTTCTCCCCCTTCCACTCTGTCTAAAAATAAGTAAATAAAATATTTTTAAAAAATCAGATATTGGAGTGATGCTGGGCCATAGGCCAGGATGTATGAACAGCTTCTAGAAGCTGGAAAACATACAGAAATGGATTCTTCCCTAGGATACAGCCATAAGGAATGAATATAGATTTTAGTTTCCTATTGTTGCTTGAACTGATTACCCCAACTTGGTGGCTTAAGACAACACCCACGTATTGCCTAACTGCTGTGGACGTCAGAAGTCTCAAACAGGGCTTACGCGGATGAAATAAACATGTCGGCCGAGCTGCGCTCCTCCGGATGGAAACCTGTCCCTGTTGTTTTCCAGCTCCTGGAGGCTGCCTGCATTCCTTGGCCCACAGTGACATGACTCTGGCCTGGGCAGCAATCACACTGTGAGCCAGGGAGATTTTGTGATAGTTGCTCAGTCATTGAGGCAATAGGTGACAACTCCATAGAGGCAGATGACACGCACAGACGCATGCAACTCTTGCAAAGCAAGACTTCCAGGCTGCCCCGTGACTGGCATGGACAGAAAGTGCAGTTGGGGCATGGAGTCCTGAAAAGTCAGTGTTTGAATCAAACCCTCAGCCCTAGACTGGGGTTCGGCCGAGTCGGGGGAGGAGGGTGGGTAGGTCAAGAGGCAGAAGTTAAGGCCAGGTAGACGGAGCGTAAAAGTTGGGTTTAGAACTATTAAGGCAAATCTGCAGAAGGGAAGGCTTGTGGGGAGCAGGGAAGAAAGCAGAAGCAGAGACTGCTGCTTCTGGCCAGAGCAGGCACTAAACCCTGGCCAGTCCCTAGTGGCACCGAGTGCCTTTGAGCAAACCCATGATTGGGTGAAAGAGATGTTTCTGGAAGGGCGATGTGAGGACACTGTGTGCTTTTCGAGGAAGATGATGTATGGCATCTTAAAGGAAAAAGAAGCAGGTGTCCCTGTCCTCACAGACTTGTCCCGCAGCTTGTCTGCTATGAACTGCACTTCCGTGAGGGACTCTGTTTAAAGCCTTCACAACAAAACCGACTCAGTCACTCAGCACACAAGGTTTAGGTAATGCCACAGACACTACACCCTGAGTTTATGGCACGCCTAAAGGTTTTCTCGCATTGAGTCCTTTGCCCTCACATTCCTGCAAGACCAGGAACAGGAATGGAGTGGACAGCAGAACTCACCACCCTTAGAGATCTCCAAGTTCTTAGACACAAGTACGTTAGGGAGGAACAGAGTCAGCCTTTGGCTATCAACTTCCAACCTCAACTCTGAGTTCTAGCTGAGAAAACAGGGATGAAGACAGTCAGGAGACCAGCCACTCCTGACCCCCTCCCTGTCCCCAAACCACTTCACTAATCACCTGGCTTTAATCTTCTACTATTTGATTAACAATCTTTTCTCCAGAGGCCCATGCTAAAGCGAATTCCTTTTGGTGATTGGGTTGAGCTCTATCTGTATTGATCCACCTGCCTGTAAATACTTTCCCTGCTCTTGTTCTTTTGGTGATTTTGCCAAGGGTACAAAAAAATAAGTATATTTTTACCATTTAACATATAATGAAGCCCAACACATTCTTTTATTTTTTTAATTTATTCATTTCAGAGAGAAAAACATCAGTTTGTAGTTCCACTTGTTTACACATTTATCAGCTGATTCTTGTTTGTGCCCTGACCAGGGATCACACCCACAAGCTTTGGCATATCAGGGCGACACTCTAATCAACTGAGCCACCCAGCCTGGGCCGCTCGAAGCCCTTTGACTCAAAAACCCTTTGTTTCTCTCCCACCCCACTTGTTTTCCATTCTCTTCTGTTTTGGATATATGATTGGGAAGGTTCTGTTTTGGTGTAAACTTGGATTTTTCTCCTGGTAGCAACAGAAGCTACCCCCATCTGGATGCATAGAAATGTTCAATTGTCCCCAGCCACCTCTGACACTGCGACTATCAAAACTCCAATGTGTGCACGAGTTACTCAGGGGAAAGGGTAAAAAATGCAAGCAGGTGGCAGGCCTTATTCCCAGCAAATGTTAATGGGCAGGTGCAGGGAGAGGCCGGCAATCAGCTTTTAAAACAGGTGGCTGCCATGAAGGCAGGTGGGCTGAGGAGGCCTGAGAAACCCAGCGCCTCGGCATCAGGTGACAACAAGGTGGGGCTGTTTGAGCTTCAGGAAGAGAAGAGGGCTGAGAGAGTTGGGAGGAACCCCAGTGTGGATCTTAAGTTTATTTACTCATGTTCATGAAACCAAGGGTCCTTAAGACTTTGATTGAATTTAGCCTTAAACCCCAGCTCTAGCAATTCTCTCTCCCTCCCTCTCCCCCTCTGCCAGAGGCCTAGCCTTTCCCCTGGAAAATCGGCAGCCCCCAGGGCAGCAAAAGACAGAGCCGGACTTGACTAAGGATCACAAGGTCCCACTGAAGATAACATCTGGACCTAAGCTGTGTTTCAGCTCCAGTGCCTTAAGGTGGAACAGCCCCCCGGCTACTTTCCGCTGAAACCAGACAGAGGGGCGCCAGAACAGGCCTCAGAACTGTCCTCAAGACTTTAAGGAATGACTGGCCCTCACCTTACCTCTGGCCAGCCAGCTCAGCACGCCCTGACTCTCTGGACCCGAGGTGTCCTGAGAGTTTGCCCCGTAGAACCCGCCACCTACATGCCATGGGGAGTTTGGGGTTCTGAACATTAGCTCCCCGTTCTCCTCGATGGCACCACTCACGATAAAGCAGCCAGTCTTTCCCCACTGCAGTTCTCAGCGTGGAGGGTCTGGCTCTCCAGCCCCGAAGGACGAACTCTGTCTGCTCTGTAACACAAGACCATTCCACTCCACCCGGTTCCCGTTGTGTTGCATACAGTCGCCCATTGAGTCCTATCCGCACGCAGTGAATTTGGAACCGTCACGGCTTATTTTACGGGAAAGGAATGAAGGTACAGAGAGCCTGGGTAACTTATCCAAAGCCACACAGGTAGAAAGGGGAGGAGCGGGGCTTCGCCCCCTGGCCCTCTGGGTCTCTCAGCAGCAGCACTGGCTGGGGGTGAGGAATGCAGGTTCTAGAGCCCAACAGTCGGGGTTCCAACTCCACCCAACACTCACCACCTATGCTGACCTTGCTCAAGCTGGCCGATACCCTTCTCCCTCAGTTTCCCAGACTTTAAACCAGGGAGAGCAATGGTCCCAGGTCTGAGTGTTCTGGGGAAGACTAGTAGGTAATGACTGTCAGTCATTATTTTCAGGAATGCGCCTCCGAAGGGCAGTGTGGCGCCAGGCCCCGATTCCTGCTCTGCCTCTGACCAGCAACTCGCCCTGAAGGTCACCTTCAGAATTCCCCGCAGGGCTGTCGGAAGTTTCGGCTGAGACAACATCACAGCTCACATTTTCCCTCTAACTAGTTGGGTGCTTCCCCTACCCCCCGCCTCCCTGCCTTCCCCTACCCAAGACCATTCCCCAGTCAGCCTCCTGGCACCCCTGTCTCAGGGTGGGCTTCCCGGGGGTCCCTGGCCTGGGCGAGTGGGCGAGGGCGTGGAAATTCCAAGCAAACCCAACAAAAGAGAGCAGTCGGCCAAGTGGAGTCCACTTTTTAATATTTTAACCATGATGCACACAGGCATAAGTAGACTTCCATTGACTTCCATCAGATGAGGAGGTAAGAACTATACAGAGGAAGAGCATGCGGCAAACACAGCCTGGGCAACCGCGCGAAGAGCGTGGGGTGGGCGTCAGTCCTTTGCGGAAGGTGCTGGAGCACACGGGACACTTGGCAGAGAGTAGCAGCATCGAGAGCTCAGAGGTAGGGGGGCAGTCCAGGTTTCTGATTGTGTGTGTGTGTGTGGCCAGATGAGATGTCCCTCTGTCCACCGGCCCAGCTCCCCAGCCCCAGAATGGAAATCTACGGCGCGGCATTGAGAGCAATCAGCTGCGTGTGCACATTCCCAGCCTTCTAGAAAATCACCGAGGAGCCCAGAGTGGGTCTCACAATCACAACAACAGAGCAGCAAGGAGCACAGGGTGGGGGCAGGAGGCAGGGCGCAGAGGGCATTAGGCCTCTGTGGGCCCGAGTCCGAACGGATGCCCAGGGCACAGCCTGTTACTGAAGCAGAATGGTCATCCTCCCGCCTCGGGCGGGAGTTTGTGAAGCCATACCTTTTCATCCTCCCTCAAAATCCTTCAAGTCCCAGCGTGGTGGTGGGTAACAGAAACAAAGCCTCCAAAGCTGAGGAATGCTCGGCTTGTCCCCGGGGACACCGGGTCATGTCCAAGGACACGTTTGGTTGTCATGTTTTGGGGGGGCTGTGACTGGCAGCTCAACATCCTCCAGTGCCCAGGATAGCCCCCACCCCACAAAGAATTCTCCAGCCTCAAATGCCAACATCACTGAGGCTGATGGACCCTCGAGTCTCCTGGAGCCCAGGAGCCAAGTCTGGGCACTTTGACGTCCTGGAGTCTTTTTTCTAGAAGGCTGTGGTAAACAGCATCTTCAGGTGGATTTGTCCCTGCCTGCCCGGGCCACCTCCTGAAGAGTGGGCTCTGTCCTGGACCAGACAGACATGTCCTACTCATTCTGAACTGCTTGTTCTAGGACAAAACAAACTCATAAACATAGTAAGGTATTTTTATTCCTGACCACCTTCCTTGCCCGTGGCTTTGACAAGAGACCCCCAACATTTACTTTCCCAGGTCCTCACAGGTGAGACACATCAGAGTTTGGGGAGTAGAGGCTTTTCCTCTTGGATCCCTTTGTCACCAGGCAGGGACTGGAGAGGCCAGGCAGGTGTCAGCCCCCAAAAGGCCAAATTCAGGTTCATGGGAGCCATCTGTGGTGGGTCTTTGGGAGGCAGGCCCCTCCCTCAGATGGCCAGAGCTCTGTGTCCTCCACCCAGCTCCTGGGCTTTCATTCTTGAGCCAAACAGGGCACCCAGACACAGGAGACATTATGAGGGTCGGGAGAAGGCAGAGGGTATGCACGGACATTTCATACTGGCAGCTCAGCTGGCATTTCTTCCTTCTTGTCACCTGCAGGCAGTCTCAGATGAACTTGCACATTCGGACAGAAGGCTTTGTGGACAAGGTGGCTCAGTGACATGTTGGAGAGAGAGGCAGGACAAATGGAAATACACAAACAAACATGGCCAGCTAGACACAGAAAGCCCACAGTTTTCCTAGTGGGAGGAATCAAAAGGCCACACTGGGGGCCAGTGCTGGAGGGGCGAAGGGCCAGGCCTCCGACTTGCCCACTCTGGCAGGGGCCATGTGCCCCAGAAAACCTCTCTCATTTTGGATTTAGGGCAAACCTGAGCTCCTTTTGGAGCCCCACGCAGGTGGCTTCTGGGAGCACGTCTGGCAAGAAAAATCCTGCGTTTTAAGGCCAGGGTCTATGGACCTGGGATCTGGGGTCACTTTTCGTTCTGTGCTCAAGCCCGCCGACCCTTGGAAGGACTGACCCCGTGGACTCGGGTGGAATCCGGTTATCACTAGGGTGTCACAAACTCATATTTCTCTTGAGCCTGTTTTTTATCTCCCAAGCCCCCTTTCTCAACCAGAAGTCAAGAATCTTGACTTTCTTGTTTGTTTCCATCTTCTACAACAGATAGGTCTCCAGGTCCTGTTGATGAAACTCCTGGAATCTCTGTTATCGCTTTATCTGTTTCTTCCCTCATTCCAGCCTTTGCTCTGGCAATCACCTGCCGCAGGTCAACAGCCCAGCTCTCTGTGCCCTATGCTGCTGCCAGAACATTCTTTCCTAAGCATAACTCCAATCATCTTTTTTCCCCTTTTGAAAACATTCTCAAAGACTCCCCTTAAAGACAAAAATCCCTTAATGTGCCACTCACCCCTCCCTGCTCTCTGGCCCCCGAGCACCTTCCCGGTGCCCCCCTCATCCTGACCTTCCTCAGCCTTCCAAAGCTGGGTACTTCTGACACCACCCCCATTTCATCCTACATGCCCCCCATCCTTGTCTTTCCTCTTCCTCTTCCTACTTCCAGGCAAACCTGTCCCCCCAAACCCGCTGGTGGAATCCCACCCACCTCTGGAACCCCAGGCATTTTCATCAGTTGAGAGCTATGTCTCTGTACACCAGATTCCGACCATCTCTAAATTGGGGGCTGTGTTTGCTCTGCACACTGCGCTGTGCCTTCTGCACTCTGGAGAAGCGGACGTGGTACAGACTAAGTGGAGAAATGAAATGTGATTGCTTACAAGGGGCCTGGTGCTGTGACTGTGACCGGACAGCTTAGGGGTAGTATCTCATTTAATCTACTTTGTTATGCAGGCATATAGGCAGACCCAGAAGGGTTAACAATTCACCAGCCCACAGCCGTCTGCAGAAACAGGGGCTCATTTGGAGACAGAGGCAGTGGAGACAAAATGTACAAGTTAAGTATGGCCAGCTGAAAGTGGATGGGCAAACTCTATCTTACCCTTTGGACTCCAACCAGCTTCCAAAATTCTGTATTAGCGTGCCTGAAGCATCCCCCCAACACACACAAAAGAGGAAACTACCTGGCTGTCTCACTGCATAGAAACCAAGGGGAAACGTTTCTCCTTCCAGGGTGTCTGACTACTGCTTTCCTCGCACAAGGTGAAGGAACTGGATTCTCAGTCACAGTGACAGGAGAGAGTGACTGACTGTTCAGGGGATGACCCCCTCCTGCTGGCCAGCTCACTTTTGTTAAACAGGACTGGAGCTACTGAAGGCCAGTTCAAGGGGGAGAGTGAATAGGAGGTCTGCAACCTGAGTAATCCCCAATGCCCAGTCAACCCTAAGTTTGCTCACCTATCCTTAAACTGAATTTTGCATCTACTTTTGGTTATCGGGACCGAACTAAAGGCCACCACAAGAGGGCAGCATTTACACACCCCCATTGGTGCTAACCCCACCCCAGGGCTCCACTCTCCACAGCCTGTAAGGCTCATTCCAGCCAGGCGTTTGGTGTCGGGATTCTGACAGAGAGAGAAGCAGACGAGCTCATCTCCCGACTCTGGGCCAGCAGTTATGAAGCAGCTGTGTTGTGGCTGAATGGTGTTTACTTAAGGAAAAAATCCTTCTTGGGAGGAAAGATGAATCCTGGTTAAGTAATCAAGTCTTTGGCCTCCCTGATAAAACGACGTGATGTTTCCATCTGTAGCCTGCTTCTAGGAGGACAGGGATATCGGAGCAAGGCGCCTGGCAGAGAGCGCTCACAAGTATTTGTGCAGCGGTGGGAAAGCATCCGTGCAGGGAGCTCGACTGGGAGGGGGAAGCACTGGCCGGCTCCTCCCTGCTGGGGGCTGGGCACGGCAGTGCGGGCCCTGGGGCGCTGGTGACCTCCAGGGATTGGAAAGAAAGTCCCCGGAAGGAAAGTCCAGTTTGCAGACAGACGGGGTTCACAGTGGGCTTCCCCCAGGTTGGAAGGGGGCAGGGAGCATGCCACGCAAGCGTTTGGTCTCTGTGCCCACGGAAGCTTGAGCAGAAAGAAGGCAGGGAGGACACGACTCTGTCCTGGGGGTGGGAGCGGCCAGGGAGGGTGGAAACAGGCAAGATATTGTCTGTCTGCCCTTTGACTTAAAGAGTTTTGGAGGAGTCCTCCCCAACACCTCTTTGGGCCCCCCATTCTAAGGCCCCTCCAAAATGGGCCAGGGCACTCTGTTTGGTAAGCCCCCTCACGGAGCATCAGGAAAGGCAGGCCCCTAGTGCAGTCTATAAAGCAAATGCTGCCTTTCTGCGAGACAAAAATCCAGCAGAAGTGTGGGACCGGCTGAGTGCTTCTCCCCCTGGGGGCCCAGAGCAGAGCTGAGGAGCCGGTCCCTGGGGGAGAGGGGACTGGAATTTCTTGGCTCTCTCTGGGCCTGCCTGCCTTTGATTTTTAGCATTTCAGTGTAAAAAGGGACCCTCCTGTGCCATTTGCTCTCAGTGGGTAAACTCAGCAGCTCGCCTGCCAGGAAGAAATTGTACAAGCCCTGATTCCTGCTAGCAACTTTGCTGTCCATGTTTTCTCTGCATGGAGGACAATTTATTTGTTAAAATTATTTCAGCAGGTTAAAAACGTGGTGGGTCACTGGTAGACGGCCGGGCTCCTCCCACCCTCAGCCACGGTCCTGTAGGAGAAGCCACGCATTCGGCATCACGGCCCCCTTACCCACCCAATCCACCTGACCTGCCTTCACTCGTGTTATCCTGGAGGCTGAAACAGCAAGTCCCACTGGGAGGAATAAAGACAAAACGATGACATTCTTCCCTGATACTGTTTCCAGTCTTCACCACATTTAGGTTCGATCCATTCATATGTTAAAACGAGGGGAAACTGAGGACAAGTGACTTGTCCTAAGTCACTGGCAGGCAAAGATGAGAAGATTCGTCTTTCCATCACGTTCCCTTGGACAACATGGCTTCTGGCCTCGTGGCTGGGCCGGGAGGGCCGGGCTGCCTAATCCAGTAGATGGGCTAATTTCCCAGCGAGGGCTCCTCCAGCTGGTGCCAGAATCTGAACGCACCTAGTCCTCTGGTTCCCCCTTTCCTTGGAGACTTCCCCCTTGGTCATCATACGCCTTTTTCTGTGCCCTGACCCTTTATAACCGGGACCACTAGGGGGCTTCCACGTGTTCCAGGGATACAGGCGCCGACGTGGGAGCCACCCACACAGGCTGGGCCATGATTCTTGGCATCGAGGGTCTACAGGCAGCACGCTGGCTCGGGCAAGAGGACAGACTGTGCGGTGCGACCCAGGCCGGCCACATGCACCCACATGCCTTCCCTTATGTTATCACCAGAACGTCGCCGTACAGATGGGTGAGGTGGGGCTTCAGCGGCTGGGAGACTGACTCCGAGAGCTCCTCTGTGCGGTCCCTGCTGCCTCTCCAGGGGCTCCCCAGAAAACAAGCCCTGCCTCCAGGGACGCCCCTGTTCCAGTGCCTTCCTTCACTGCCGATTTGGCCTTGTCAGGAAGAGGGCGTGGGGGGCAGTTCTGTAAGAGCCACAGCGGATTATAAAGGTATTGCACTGCAGCAGGAAAACTCAAGGAGAAAACCCAGGAAGGCCAAGGAACACTGAGAGGCGAGAAACCAGAGGAGGAAAACCAGGACACGGCGACAGGACGAGAGGCAGAGCAGGGGGCCACGTGGGGTCCTGTAGGGGGGTTCAGCAGTGTCCACGCTTACAAAACCTGCCGCCACCCCTGCCAGAGCACGCGGGGCGGCCCCTCTGCTGACAGTCTGGGCAAGAGGATCCAGTTAGGAGCTAAAAACCCTGTGGGAGAAGAAGTGAGGAGGGAGTTAGCGCCACAGGAGCAAGGCTGCTGTTTCCTTAGAGACACCAGAGAGAGCGGCCCTCGACTCTGGGCCCTCCCTAAACTCGGTCCCCACGTTCATTTCCTCCGGGCCCCAGTGGCATGGAAGGCACCTGGCACCCAGCGGGGGCTTGCACCAGACGAATGAACAAACGCGTGAAGGCTTGCTCAGCAACACGGGCGGCCGGGAAGAAGGCCATTCTCGGGGGTTCTGTGGCAGCCGAAGGAGCTGTGAGGTCAATGGCAATAGTGTGAGCCTCTTGGACACAAATGCATGTTTTCGAGACTGCTGTGTCGTACGGGAAAACCACGAGGATACCTGAGAGCAGAGTGTGCCCTCTGCCCCGTTTCCTACCCAAGTTCAAGAGCACACGGTGGGGGTTGCATGACATTCTGGGGCAGGGAAGGGGGGCGGGGTGAGGTTATACTTGAGGCTGAGGTGTTATGGCACCGTGGGCAGGTTTCAATAGCGAGACTCGGTCCCAATCTTGTGGTGCCCTAGACTGTTTCCAGAAATTTCCAGAGGAAACAGAGGAGGAGTGATGTTGTTAAAACAATGCCAACTTGAATTTGCATCAATGGGCGCGTTCCCAGCAATTTTGGGGGTGGGGGTGCGAGAGCTGGTGTGGACCCTAAGAATACAACTTTGTAGAGATTGCTGAGCTATCGTTCCACTAGGGGGCACTTCAGGCAGAAGCCGGCATTCAAAGCTGGGGTTCCCACACTGGAGGGCACCCTAGAATCTCCCAGGGCACTCTTTACAACACAAACTGCTGCACCCCACCCCAGAGTTTTAGGTTCTGTAGGTCAGGGGTGGCCTAGGGTTTGCATTTCTGCCACGTGGCCCAGTGAGGCTGCAGTGGCTGTCTTGGGGGTCCCTCTGTAGGAAAGCCCCACCAAGGACGCCTGGACCCAGAAGAGAGGGCTCCGCCCACCCCTGGCCTGCAGGGCAGGGCTGGCTTACTCGTCGGTGTCCTTTTTGCTCTCCTCAATGAAGGCAATGGATTCAGATCTAAGGCGGTTGGTCACTTCATACGTGCGCAGGGTGACCCCGAAAATATCCTCATGGTAGCGGTTGTCATCCTAGGGGACAGAAACAGCCAGGAAACAGCCCTCAAACACCAGCCAAGGGCCCAGAGATGGGTGACAGGTAGACACACAGGATGAACTATGTCTAAAAAAATGGTCCCCAAAGGAACAGTGTGACCCAAGCCCACTTCTGGTCCCATCGAGGAATGAGGCTGCTGCTTCGTCTGTTGGGAGGACAGAGGAGGTGAGCAGGCCAGACGGGAACCTCGCCACCCTCCCCTTTCCTCCCTCCTCCTCGCCCCTGCAAGTTCAGGTCTGGGCGCGGTGGGGTTTAGTGTGAGACAGCACAGCCTGTCAGACCGGCAGAGACGGAGACGGGGGCGGGGGGGAGAGAAAAAGTGCTGCGGAGTGTTCGGGGAACACCTCCCCAGCTGCCATAGTGGGGACTTCTTGGGCACAATGACGCGCAGACTTCAGTTCAGAAGGGTTTTGAAGAAAGTTGTTTGTCTGTAGAAGGGGCTTGTGTTTAAGTGGGGGTGGTCTCTCAACCCCACTCTGCGGAGTTCTCAGGAGTCTATGAGAGTGGCTCCCGAGGCTGGTACCGGAGACACTGGGTGGTGGGGGCCTCTGCGACTCCCCTTGGCTTGCTACATTTCTGTCAGAAGGTCCTTTATATATATACTTTGTTGCCCCTCTGGGGGTTTAGCATCAGATTTACAGCAAGGGCTCCTTCTGCAAAACTGGTGGATCACTGCCCGTTGAGGGAGGCTGGGGCGGTTTGGGATCACCCCTGGAGCTTTGTGGAGACCTGGACTCATTCTATGTGGGGCAGTGGGTCACACAGGACTTTGCTGGCTGGGCCGCTCTTAGCCATTGCTCTGTGCAAAGGAGGAGAAGGGAGCCCTCCTGGGATGGACACAGCTCCAGGCCAAGGCTCACAGCTTAGGGGCCAAGCAAGGGATAGCTTCCCGCTAGCACCTGCCTCCCCAGGGTAGGCCTTTCCATGCAGGGCCCAGCCTGCCCCACTGCATGCTCAGGGCTGCTGCTTGGTTCTGGGGCGGGAAAAGCTGGGTTAGGATGGCTTCTGTCCAGCTACCCCGTGACCGACCTGCCTGCTACTTTCTCCTACCACAGCCCCCAGTCGTATGTAATACACTCACCCGCAGGCCCACCACCCTTCCTTTTCTCTCCACTGTGGGCTGGGACCACCTGAACTACCCTAGCCACACATGGAGTGATAGGAGCAGGGATGTCACCAGGGCTCCCCTAGTCATCGAGGAAGGTAGGGGAGGAAGAGGCAGCAGGACACTGGATGCTGAGAAAGGGACCCGAGAAGCCAGCCGGTCACTCACCCGCAGCCGGCTGATGAACACGCCGGCATCCTCCACCGAGAGCTTCCCCTGCTGGGTCATGATGCGCTGGATGGCTTTGAGGACGTCAGCGGCCATGGTGACGTCCCCGCAGACGTAAATGTGGCCCCCTTGCTCCCACAGGGCTCGGTACACAGGCTCCGCCAGCTTCTCCTGCAGGATGTCCTGCACATACTTCTGCAGGGGACAGGGGACCGGTGACAAGGAGCCAGCTGTGTGACACCCCCGCAAGGAGCTTGCGGGCAGGCAGTACTGTAGTCGAGGTGAGCCCTGGGGGCTAGGAGGGGTGATGCTGGGGAGGAGGGAGAGCTGACCTGAGGCCATGAGAAGGAGCTGCTCCCCACTTTGGACCTCAGCTCTACCGAGGACCCAGAACCATCTCTTGGAGGGGCATCAGATAGGGGGGCATCGTCTACCTGCTCCTCGCTCTGACAACCAGTGGCGACCCACCAGGTGTGAAGGGCACACACGTGCAGGAGCGGGGTTCTCACGGCAGGCGTGCTAGGCTGGAGGGCCAGAAAAGCCCCCTGCCGAGAGCCAGAGATGGGGCCGGGCGCGGGGCTGTCGGCCCGCACCTGCGAAAAGCCAGCTGCTGCAGCTGGAGGGAGAAGTGGGCTCTGAGAACGGAGGCGGCACAAGGCTGTTCACCAGCTCCAGGGAAGTTGTCTAGTTTGGTCCGGACGTCTTAGCCCAGGAAGCTCCCCTCTGGGCGAGGCTGACATTCAGCGGGTACTTCCTGGCTTGGCCGTCCTGGTTGTTTAAGTGTTGATGTCCTTCTACGCCAGGCGTCAAACGGCCACTGGCCAGGCTCCCTGAGTCGCCCCCTCACCCCAGCTGTCCTGGCCCACTTTCTGGGGTTCCTCCCCACCCCAGACCTGCCCGAGATCCGATGGGAGCATGCTGCAGTCCTGTGGCTGTGCCCATTAGGACTGGTAGGGTTTCTTAGGGGCTGTTAAATATATTTTCAATTCACATTAAAATTTGGTATTGTGTATTTTAAAATACACATAACTTAAAATTTACCATTTAGCCATTTTAAAGTGTGCGATCCAGTGGCATCAATGAATGCACTCACAGTGTCGTACAGCCATCACCACTACGTAGTGTCAAACCTCTTCGTCACCCCAGCAGAGCCCCCGCACTGGTGACGGGTCACTCCCCCTTCCCCCGCCCCACAGCCCCTGGCCGCCACCACTCCGCGTTCCGTCTCTGTGCACTCGGCTGTTCTGCATATTTCACGGGTGGCAGCATGTATGTGGGCTGTAAAACGTTTTAAACTGTCATCTGTAGGCCCCATGCTCCCTGAAGTGCAGACCGGCGTCACGGAGAAGGGCTCCAGAAGGGCAGCGGGTCCTGGGGGTGTGCACGAGCGTGCACGTATATGAGCAGGGCTGGGGGACTGCGCGTGAGCTGCGGTTACCTTTGGTTTGTCCGGCTCCCGGGAGTAGGCCGTGTACAGCTCTCTGAAGACCCCCAAGCTCCGGGCCTGCAGGGTCTCCTCCTTGTAGATGTGGTCTATCTGAGACTGCCGGCACCCGAAGACCAGGACCATGGGGCAGGGACTCATTCCTGGGGACCAGAAGATGTCTGGTTGTCACCGGCCCTGCTGATTTGGGGGCGGATGGTGGTGCCGGGGGCGGGGTTCCTGGGAACCTCAGCAGCCGCCGTGGGGACAGAGGTCCGAGAACACCGGGGCAGGCCGGCCTGGGCCTCCCGCACACCGCACATACACGCACACACACGTGGAAGTAGGTCAACCCCGTTCAGACTTCGGCAAACCTCCCTCCCCGGGGACTCGATCTTCCCTCCAGCCCAGTGTGAGCAGTGCTAAGGCTCTGGAGCTCTACTGCTGGGGTTTGAACCCCAGCTCTGACAATGAGCAACTGCCTTAGCTCTCTGTCTCCATTTCCCCCCCCGTGTACAAAGTGGAGATAACGACAGCAACCGCTGAGGGGATTATTGTTAGAAACGAATGCAAACACTGGGCCTGTGCCTGGTACCTAGCGAGCACTGTACAGATGGTGGCCAGTCCACGCGAGTGACAGTTTGCAGGGTTTTTCTGGTGGCGTTGAAGTTGTTTCTGGCTTGTTCATTGGTGCGCCCCTAGCACCGATAAAAGCGCCTGGCATTTATCAGGTGCTTGATAAACCCCCATTTAATACCACCCCGTGGCTTTCTCTCCCTCTCTCCTCCCCAAACTGGTATGTGCTCAGGTCTCATGCCACAAAACCCACTCTGGAATGAGAGCCTCTGAGACAATCCCATAAACACATATCCATTTGAGAAAGCCTCATGCTCACTCCTTCCTGAGTTGTTGGAATTTTAAGGAGGGGTCCTGTCTTAACAGTAAAAAAAAAAAAAAAAGTGGAATTCCAGGCCCTCACACAGCCAGGAAGAAGGTTTGTTGGGACAGGTCTCCTGACTTATGTCTCGGGTCAGGCCAGAGCTGTGCCTGCACCCCCCACCCCCGCCCCTCCCCAGGCAGTGATGCCATGGAGACATAATGCCGTCACAAGTCTCCAGGCCGCTGAGGCAGAGGTGGGCCTAGGCCTACCTTTGTGTTGGATATCAAATTGCCGCTGCTGCCAGAAGCTTCGGAAAGGGGCAATGCCAGTGCCCGGGCCAACCAGGATGCAGGGCACTTGGGGGTTTCGGGGCAGGTGGAAGCTGGGTGCTCTGCACAGGGAAGAGAGAGTCACAAGCTTTGCTGAGCCAGCCCACTGTGGTGAAGAACAGCTGGGTCTCAGGTAGACCAGGCGGCCGTCTCGGGTGGAAATACAGCAGGGCCCACAGCTCTTCAGCCTGGGTCGGGTGCCCCTAATCAGGCTGGGAGGCCCCATGGGTCTGGAGACTTCCCAGAAGAGGAGGGCCTTAGCATCTGGCTGTCCCTCCACTTCCCGATTATCCCCACTGCTGAGCTGAGCCACAAGGGCAGCTGGGTGCATCTGGCTCAGGGTTCCAGCACCTTGGCACCGCTCACGCCCGGGGCTGCGTACTCCTCTGTTGTGGGGACTGTCCTGTGCATTGTAGGCTGCTAAGCACACCCCTGGCCTCCACCCACTAGGTCCAGGAACCCTCCAACCCACCCCGCAGCACTGACAACCCAAAACATCCCCAGACACAGCCAAATGTGGCCAGGGGGGTCATGTTACCCCCATGGAGAACCACTGATTCAACCACCCATGAGGTCTCCCATCATTGGGGGTCTCCAGCGTACAAAACAATCACTTGGGGGTTTTGGAAGTGGCGCAGATTTTCTGGGCAATGCGCTAAGTCTGGGCTAGGGATCTGTGCTTCTGAAGCCCCCCTGAAGGTATGCAGACCATCCCATGAGCAGTCCGCCTCCAACAGCTGAGAGAAGTGGCTGCCCAAGGTCACGGTTCAAGCCGAGATGTTACCGATTGACAAAGCAGACACTTACAATAGGTCTATGCTCAGGCATATTCTTTATTTTTTTATTTTTATTTTTTCAAAGTAATAGGGGTTTTTTGGTTGATTGATTGTGATAAAAACACTGAGCATGAAATCTACCTCCTTAACATATTTCTAAGTACACAATCAGTATTGTGGATCATAGGCAGGAATTTCCTTTAAAACTGAGTTTTGGGAGGAAAGGCTGTGATTGATGGGTTTGGGGAAAGCTGTTTGGATCTTCCCTGTTTCTAAGAAACTGGGGACAGATGGGGTGTCCCATAGAAGCTCCCCTGGTCTACAAATTCCATAAAGGCTGAGCCTGCATTTGCCTGATTCTCCACTGCAGCCTCAGCGTCTAGCAGAGTACATGCACTTAATACGCATCTGTTGCATTGACTTGACCTTGACTAGGGGACTTCCTTAGCTTCTTCTAGGTTCTGCCTCATGATCCCATCTCCTTAATAGCTTGGAGGGATGCAGAACATTGAGCCCGTCCGATTCAGCCCTCTGTCTGGAGCCCTTTGGGCTGGATCACCCACCCCAACCCAGGACATCGGTGTGCAGATCTGGGACAGCTGCTCACCCCGTTTCCCACTCACCCTCTCACGAAGCAGGGGACTACTTCGTCAGTCTGTATCCGGTTCAGCCAGGAGGAGCACACGCCGTGGTGGATTGGTCCTTCTCCATCTAGCGGAATAACCAAGGTGGTCCGGCTCACCCACTGTCCCCAAGCTCCCCCGTCATTGGTCTCCTCCCTCCCTCCAGTAGTCCAGAAAGCTCCCAGCCCCAGTGCCGAGTCGCTGCCTTGGAGTGCCTTGTCTGGATGCCTTCCCCCTCTAAATGGGCAGAGGGAATGGTAGACCTGGGGGTGAGCTCGTGAGCTGTGAGGTGCCCAGGCTCCTGTTGGGGAGGGTGAGTTGGATTCAAATCCTGCCCACTGAAAGGACCTTGGTCAGTGTGCCCTCTGTGGGCTGCTGGGACCTCGGCAGAGTGCTCTCAGGCACCATTCATTTTAATTGCTTTATCAAGGAGGAAAAGTATAGGAGAAAAATGACAGGCTTTCTGACTGACCCATGACCAGCAGGACGCCCTGCAGTAGGGAGCTCCCTGCTCCAAAGTGATGGGTTGTGGTAGCTTGTTCTGGCTGCTGCCTTAGGGGTGTGAGGGAGTAATGCCCATCTTGCCTACTTCCTAATTCACACAAGTTGGCTTTTCCTAAAGGGACAGTTTGCCTGCTCTGCTTCTTCTCAGTGTTTCCTGGCGATGGGTGTGGGTCTCCAGCCAGGCACTCAGGACTTGGCAGACCTGCAGGGGTCCTGGGGGAAAGCACAGACCCGGAGCCTCTCCCAGCAGCTCCGCCCACCTCGGGTGTGGTAGGAGACGATGGCCACGGTGAGGTGCACCTCGTCGGGGTACATGTCTGGGGAGGAGCTGATGGAGTAGTAGCGAGGCTGCAGGAGGGACAGCTGGGTCAGGAGCAGGGTGGCAGGCATCTGGATGGACCGGAACTCCTCCAGCACCTCCACGATGGTGGGGTTCTTGCCCCATTTCCACTCCTCGTACTCCTGTAAACCCTGTGCCAAGGGGAGGGGCAGAGGAAAACTTTCACTCAGAGCCTGGTACACATTTCCCCCAACAGCGTGAGTGGGTTTGGGGAAGAAGGCAAAAATAGCCACAGGTACCACTTACACAGTACAGGTTCCGTGTTGGCTTTTAACACTCACTAGGACCTTGTGCAGTAAGTATGCTTGTTACACCTATTTCATGGATGAGGAAACCGAGGGAGAGAGGGGTGCCAGGGCTACGAGGTGGTGATTCTGGGTTTTGAATCTATGTCGGGGTTGGCAAACTTCAGCCTGCAAACCAAATCTGGCTCATCTCTTGCTCTGTATGTTTACATGGTTTGGGGGAAACATTAAAAGAAGAGTACTATTTTATGACTCAAAGATATGATATAAAATTCAAATTTCAGCGTCCACAAATAAGGCTGGGCTGGAGCCCAGCCACACGCAGTCACTTGTGTGGTGTCTGGGTGCCACATTCCAGTGGCAGGGTTGAGGGATGGCGTCAGAGACCGACAGGACTGTGAGCCTGAAGTATTTACTGCCCAGCCCTCTGCGGGCCCTCGCCCTGGGCAGTCCGGGCCTGGAATCTGGGCTTCCGACCACTACACTCCCCAGCAGTATGTGAAGGCCAAGAGAGGCACACCGTGCAGGGAGTCACGACTCGCAGGTGCAGAACGCAGACGTGCAGTTTGTGGGTCTGCAGGGGTGGAGGTGCCTCTGCAGAGGGCACGCTCAGATGGTAAATGATGGTAAATGGAGGAACAGGTTAGGGTGTGGGGGACCATATTTTGGGGACGAGCTGACAGCAAAGCCCAGCTGTTACTAGGGAACAGAGGGACTCCCTGGGGCTCTGGAGTTGTTTCTCCTACATCTCAGAAGCTGCCCTGGGCAGTCTCTTAGTGCTGCTAGAAGGTTTGGATTTTGAGGAGGGGTAAAGCCCGCTGTATAACGCTATCTTTTCCCATGGCTCGGAAGACCACCCTTGCTTTACTGATAGGGTACGACACTGGGAGAGGGCGTCCCCCACACCTGCAGCCTCCCTGACCTTCAACCACAGGGGCACCACCGGCCAGGAGCCCCAGCAGCTGCTCTCTGACGCCGACATCCACCCGAAAGCAGCGTGAGCACCTGTGCCGGCCCTTCCTCAGACGGGTTGGCTGTGCAACCCTGGACGCTTCACTCAACCTTCCTCCCTCTCCTTCACTTGGGGTCATACTTGTCTGCCTCCCTTTCCGTTTTCCCTCACATAGGCATTTCCCCTAATAAAAATCCTTGCTCATTTAACCTTGGAGTTTATGCTCTATGGAAGGAACAGACGAACCCATACAGTTACATCAAATCCTACTTCCAATAGTCTGGTGCAAAGCTCTGGTTCCTCTTTATGTTAGATAGAAGTGTACAGTTTAAAAAGTTAAATTGTGCCGCAAAACTTCTGATGAAAATAATGCCCGTCTGTTCCACCTCTCCTACATTTCCAGCTGCCCAGAAGTCACCACTGACGACTCTTCAAATGTTTCTCCTGCTGTCTATTTCTGTACTTCTAAATAATATGCACTCCTTGAATTAGCCTCTGCCTTGCAGACTGCCATCCAATCCCCTCTCTGGACAGCAGGAAAAGCTAAACCATCCTTTGCTGGTGGCTTGCATACTGGGGAGGAGCCCCCACTGGGAGAGGCCTGGGAGGTCCTCCTGGGTGGGGTTCTTGCTGAGCAAGGCTTTGCAGCAGTTTGGAGCAGACGAGTCCTCCGTTTGCAAGCAAGGGTCGTAGCAGCTGTGTTTGCTGGCTTCACCTTTGCATCAGAGGCCTCCTTTATCTTGAAGTCCTACCTACAGCTCCTCTGCCTTGGAAACATCTTATTTTGAAAACAGGGCACAGTGATGTTCTGTTTCTTTCCCCCCCAAGCATTGGCTAAGATGGAAGTAATGGAAGCTCCAGTGCTCCAAAGGAAGGAGGAACGGCAATTCCTACTGTGCTCAAGGAATGCTGAGGTTCAACGAGGTCACTTGCATTCCAGCAGGGCTAAGATCAGGCGAAATGGTTGGGACAAACTCGAATGGACTAGCCACTATGGCAACTTTCTGCAAACCAGAAAATGGCAGTACTTGCTCAAGACTGCCATCTGCTGGAAAATTGTTGCAATACTCTACAACTCTCAAAGGACTAGGAGGTGAAAGGCACTGGCTGGGGCTGTAGCGACCCACCTTGCTGAGGACCAGCAGACGCTGCTTCTCTTTCTCGCTGGTGGCCAGGGAGGCAAATTGCTGCAGCTGCAGAGGCGTGGGTGGCGTGGTGATGTCCAGGTAGTACTTGAAGGCCTGGAAGATGGTGCAGGGCGGGAGGCGGTGCTCATCTGTCCAGTTACTGATGACTCCTGTGGAGGCACCATGGAGGTTAGAAGGGCGGGTGGGGGACAGAGGGGCTGAGCTCTGAGGGCTTGGGTCCCAGTCAGGGTGGGGCTGGGTGAGCCTACCAACCCCTCGCCTCCCTGCCTTCCACATCCCACTTCTGCACCTCCTGTGTGTAAGGAGCACGTCCACACCCCACTGAGCGCACTAGTCCAAAAATTAAAAAATAAACACATATTAAAATAGCATGAGGTGGTCCCCTGGCATTCTCCACAGTGAGGCACCAACTGAGTGTGAGTTAGGAGTCTATTTCAGCTCTGTCTGTCCTCTCACACTACCAGCCTCTCACTGCTCTGGGTGGGATTCCAGAGTTTAAAAGTACAAACATGCTTAACACTTAACTCACACTTTCTATATGGCAGGCACTATTCTCAGCACTTTGTACTATTAGCTCATATAATCCTTCTCATCTCCCCAAACTCACAACCATCCTGGATGGTAGGTGCTATTATTATCCCCTTTGTCCAATTGAGATAAAAGGAAGCACAGAGAGGTTAAGGAATTTGCCCAAGGTCACACAGCACATAAGTGTGAAGTCAGGCCATCTGTCTTCTAACTACCACACCATACTGCCTCTGTGTACTTTTCATTCAATGTAACTTCTAAACACAAGCTTCTCCTTGAGCAGGGACTACACTCAAGATAAAAAAAAAGGCCCAGTTGTAACACAGACTAAGAACTGGCTGGGTTGGCTTTATTAGGAGAAGGCGTGTCTCTCCAAAGTGGTGCCTTCCTTAGATTTTCAGCAGGACTTTGACTACTTATCTGTCCTGACTTTATACCCTGACTCCTCTGTAAAGGCAATGCGTTACTGTATCGCAGGCTGCCATGCAAGGTCACTGCCGTTCCTCGTACCTGAGCCCTGAGCTCACCTGTACCTACTGAGATGAAGCACTGAGACCCATGTGCCTTTGCCAGTTGTTCAGTGGGAATGTCAAGAACGGTCACTGAAATAGGTTGGAACTTGGTCTAAAGAGGTCGGAGATGTGGTTCAGGCCTAGCGGGCCATCGAGTTTCATACAGCGCCTTGGGATCTAAGAGAAGGCAGGGTCCTTCTTCAGCTGCTGTCTACTCTGTGGGCAGTGGGGCGGCAGGGACAGAAAGGGGAAGAGGAGTGGGCCCCGCTCAAATCAGTGTCCCCCAGCGATGCGCCATCGATGTCCTGGCATCACAGACGATCGCTCAGCCAGCTGGGCCAAGGTTGCTCAGCCAAGAGAAATGGGGAGGCTTCCATCTCATAAGCTGGAGGTGACAGAGACCCACTGTCCTACCTGGATTGGTGACTGGGACCAAGAAGGGGCCTCGTCTTCCCCGGAGAAGAGGAGGGCCCTCAGGAGTGGCCAGGTGGGGTGCCCCTCGTGGCCGTAGTTACCCAGAGCTGTGTTCCGCTCCTCCAGCAGCTCCACTTTCACCAGCTGGTTGACAGGGGGTGCGTCCTCCAGCCGCTCGATCAGGGCATTCACGAGGTCCTCATGGTTGCCAGGGAAGACGCCCAGGTGGTCCCCAGGCTGGTACTGCAGCTCCTGGTTCCCGTTGGTGTGGAGACGCACGAAGATGGTTGACCGGCTGGAAGGACCAGGGAACAATCAGATGAGGGCCACTGGCCACTGTCCCTTTTCTTTGCTCCTTCGTCCATCCTGACCTGTGGCTGCAGTTTCCCTCCTTCCAGGCTCCTTGGGGTTCATGCCAACAGGACGTCTGTCCCCATCATTTCTACACCACAGCTTCAGCAAGGTCACCTGCGAGCTCCTCCTGGCACACCCAGCAGCCAGTTCCCAGTGCTCCTGGTCATGGGTGTAGCTCAGGACTTGGTGGCTTGTTCCCTCCCTCTCATGATGCCAGCCCCCCAGGCTCCCCCCATCTTCTCTGGCTGCCCTGGCTCCATCTCCTTTGCTGCCTCCTTCTCCTCTCCCCAAATCTGGACATTGGAACCCTCCAGGGTTTGGTCCTAATGCGTCTTTGTTTTTCTATATTCCTGCCCCTGCCTTTCTTTCTCCACAGCAGTTACCGTCAGCTGACCTACAGCAGAGTTTACTGTGTTATCTGGTTTGTGGGTTGTGCTCCGGCCCACCCCCTGGCCCTTATGACGAGGCAAACTCTAGAGGACAGGGTGTTTGCCTGCCTGTTTTGTTCACGGCTCTATTCCTGGCACTTTGGACAGTGCATGGCACAAAGTAGGTGCTCAAGCATTTGCTGTTTGAAGGAGCCTCAGATTCCCCGGGGCCAAAACAGGCTTTGCTCTCAGTGCCAGTGGGGGTCCTCTCAGCAATTACTACCCCATTGGAGCTAAGGCACTGGAGTCCCCAATCTGTGACATTCCATCCTCTCCAGAATCCCAAACTCCACACCCTTTTGCAGCTGGAAGTCCTCATGTTGTCATGGAAGAAGGGAAAAGGACCCGGCCTTAAGTTCGGGTTAGAAATCTGCCAACATTATATAGTAAAATTGAGAGACCTAAGCAGGAAACCCGGAGAGAACCTCGCTTACACCTGCCAGGTCATGCCCTTTCGCACTGGTCTTTGTGTTCCAAGGGCAGGAGGCCTGTGCCAGGTGAACGGCTTCCAGAATGAACTCTCAGACTATGGATGTTCTGGTCCTTTTAGAGCTTTGGTAGAGGTACTACTTTTCACACAACCTCTGAAAAACTTTGTGATGGATGGCACCTCAGTAAACCAAATCCTTTGTACAGCTCGGGGTACGACTGCCATTTCAGATCTGCTTTTCCTTCGTGGCCAACAGGTTTTCAGTTGATAGACGACTTGATATTCAACATGAAGTTTCTACACTGTCCCTTGAATAATCGACACTTGAATACACCAACAGGACTTGCTATTTAAAGGAGTTTTTGGTGTAACCAAGAGCCCTTTGGTGAGGCAGACAGCCAGCATTAATAAAAATAGCTGTGCTGGCACACTTGCTTTTTTGAGGTGTCAAGTACTTTTCTGGAAGCAAGGCGCCCCTGTACTTTGTATAGTGGGGAACTTGGGGACTGAGATTGCGAATGGCGGTATTAGAGTCAGGAGTCCCACACGTCTTCCCTAGGCAGATTTCGCCCTCTCTGATGGTTGTCCATTATCTGGACTTGCACCACGGATTCTGCTCGGAGCTTGGGCCTATCGATTCCTGGAGAGAAAAGACCTGACCCACAGCTAGCTCCAAGACGGGAATTAGCAGAGGCCGACAGCCAGCAGGGGGCGCTGTGGGGCTGCTAACTTGGGAACCTCCTGAGACAACCAACCACAGCAACTCTTGGAAAGCCCCGCAAATTCATTCTTTCTCTCACATCATCGCGATTTCTTTCAGAGGTATATTTGCCTCTGTTCTTTTGGCCAGTACAAAATAGAAATGCAGAGGACATGAACTTGCTGAGCTGGCTCATGTTCACAGACACTTGCCCCAAGTGTTCTTGAGTGTGAGGAAGGTGGTCAGGCAGATAAGGGGCAGAGATGGGGATGTAGCTGGCAGGTTAACTGGAACGAGGGCTCAGGCCCTGCCTGGGCTGGGGTTTGACCGAGGGGACTTTGCAAGCCACTGACCAGACAGATATGGCTTGCTGACAACCTCAGCACAGGATGGCTGTGGGCTCCCAGGGCTCCTTGAGGGGCTGGTCCTGGAAGCTTAGCAGGAAGCTAATCCCTGGTGGGTAGCACTAGCCTAGAGACCGGTTGTCTTAAATCTCAGTTCTGTTGGGGGTTTTTAAGTGTGGAATTTTCTAGGCTTTTAACAAAAATAATAAACCTCAGGGCACATACAGACCATTGAAAAGTATTTGGAGGAAAAGAAAGGAAGGTATTGGCGAGACAGCAGCCATTTGGACCTTCTCTGCCTGCTCCCCCAGAGTAGCCCCTGCCTGTGATGTACTCGTACCCCCACATGGAAACGTAACACACAAACACACACTCGTCTGCCTGCAGGCACTGGGCAGTGGTCCGATGTCAAGTTTCCAGATAAAAGAATAGTCTGCTAATTTCCAGCACTAAATGAAGAAAAAAAAAGCCGATGTTCAATCTTCCATGAAAAGGGTAAATGTCATCTGTCAAGAGCGGGCTGAGTTAATAGATTCATCCAACAAATAGATGCTGCATGTCAGGCACTGTTCTGGGCACCCAGGAGAGAGTGATGGGTAAGGACAAAGTATCTGCTTTCATTAGGAAGTAACTTAAACGGATCTCGGACTGGTTGGTGATGGGGATGAAGGGGGGGTGAGGGGTTGGGGGCAGTGGGCTGCCAGAGCATCTGACAGGTTGGTTGGGGAGGCCTCCCCGGTGACCTGACACATGAGCAGAGACCTGAATGATGAGGGGGAGTAGATGTGCAAATCTCTGGGGGGACCGCGTTCCCGAAAGGAGGAGCGGTACGTGCCAAGGCCCAGAGGTAGGCAATTGGGAGGCATGGTCGAGGAAGGGAAAGGAGGCTGGAGTATTTGGAGAGTGATCAACACAGGGCTGGGGGGGAGAAGGAGGCCAGAGAGCTGGGCAGAGGTCACGGGCTGTCACGCAAGGAGTGTGGAGGTTTCCTAGGTTTAGTGGAAAGCCAGGGGAGAGTGTGAGGCTGAGGAGTGCTACGCTTCAATGCACATTTAAAAAAGATGACTCTGGCTACTGTTTGAAGGAAAAGCCAAGAAACCAGGAGACAGGTTTGGTGACTGATTACTTCGGCCACTCTGACCAGAGGTCATCACAGCTTTGCTCGAGGTGGCAGGTGCGAGTTGGGTGTGCAGGGGGAGAGGCGCCGAGGAGGAGACTTAGTTTTGGGCTTAAGCCAGATGCTGATGTTCTCTGTTGTGATGGCAAAGGCTGGAGAGACTCCCTCTTCTCCATCCCAGGGGAGATGGAGATCAAGAGTTCAGTCATGGAGAGCTCCCCATTGTAAGGTCCCACCAATCTCTAAGATGAGCCACGGGCTCAGGCCCCCTCTGCACCTTTTTCCTCCCATTCTCTCTTCCTCCATGTCCCTCCATCATCTTCCCTAGCCCAACGCAGGCCTATCCTGCATCCTCCTTCCTCCTGCTGACTCCCAGGACTCACACCCACGCCCCGCCCATGACCGCTCCCCTATACTCTCTTCTGCATGGTTTGCTAATAGTTGTTCATAGTTAGAGAATTTATTTCCTGGCTGAGCAGGAACCGTGGTCACTTTTCTCTTTAGATTTGCAAGGACCACTCTCAGAAGGCCGTCTACTTCCTCTTATGCAGTTTGCTTGCAATTAAGGGTCTCTCTCGGGGGGACGGGTGATAGCTTGCTGACAGCCTCCTGGGCCAGGGAGCCCGGCTTGGGCCTTGGGCAGGGAAAATGGGAGAAAGTGTCATGGCTTTTCACTCAATTAACCTTAAAAAAAGAAAAGAAAAACCTTATAAAGCTGGAAACAACAATAAGCCTGAAAACAGGTAGTGCTACAGGGCATGCTTTCAAAGAGATAAATACCAGACACAATTCGGTCCTTTCTGTGCCAGTGCACACTACCTTCCAGTCCGAAACCTGCTGCACCTCTCTTGGGTGAGCCAATCAGCACAGAGCAGCTGCCCTTCCAGAGGTGGGAGGGGGGTTATTCTGGGACTTCGGTTCAACTTAGCATCAAAACATTTGCAAATTAACTTGCTTTTTATGGACTGTGATTACAGGAGTGATTTTTGTGATCTGGTCTTTCACAGATTGTTGCTGAAAGAAATCTCCGTCGATTCCTAGTCCCTACTCTTATAATGCTACTTAGGTCAGACCTCTGCACAGGACAGAAATGGAAAGTAAAATCTGTCGAATTTCAAGTGCAGAGCCCTTCTCTCTATCAGAGACAGTTACGTTGTGAATATTGCATTGGACTGGCTAGTCAGAGGGATCAATTTCCCAATATACTTTAATGTTTGAGGGCCTAGGAGAGAACACCAGAGCCTGGGGATTCCACCCTGTTGATCACTTAATCAAAGTCTTGAGGCCCGAGGCAGCACGCATACTAAATTTGCAAGTGTAGGAAGCTGGCGTGGATGTATAGTGATGGGAGCACATGATACAGTGTTGCTTTGTGAACGCGTCCCATGCAGCAGCCCTGCCGTGCTGTAGAGGCTACGTGCACAGACATTCAGTATAGTGACTCTGCAGCCAGAGACACCCTGCGTGTGTGACCTTGAAAAAGTCGCTTGTATTTTCTCACAGTCATTTCTCATATTGAAAATGTGGATGGATATGGAACCTACTTCCTGAGCTGGTCAGAATGCTGAGAGATCCTTCAGAGAATGGGCTCAAATGGTGTGTGGGACATAGGAGTACTAGGTAAACGTCAGCTGTCTTTGTAGACACCATTCTCATTTTAGGTAAGGAGACAGGGTTCAGAGGACCCGAGGGACTGACTGGTCCGAGGTCACACTGCTAACTGCATGGCAGCGCTGGGGTCAGAACCCAGGGCCGTCCAGCTCAGGAGAACACTCTCTGTCCTAGGCCATGCATGCAGAGTCAAGATTTCAAAAGATCTTCATGAGCGCTAAAAAATGTACTAGTACGTAAGTGACGGATGGACAGAGCTGGCTGGATCCCTCTGAGAAGACTGGACAGCAAATCCCCAAGCTTCAACGGAGATCGGTGGGGCTGTTAGAACAACGCCTGCAATCTCGGGCAGCGTCGCTGTGTCATGTTCTGATCAGGGACGGCAACAACAGCCGCAGCGCCCTTGGCAGTGATCCCAGGACCTCCACTGCACTGTGACCAGTTCCGAAAATGACACTTCCAGAGGGACAGAGTGTGTCCTTTTACGAAAGCAAAAAGCATGAAAAACCAGGTTTTAGGAAGAGCAGTTGGAAGGAATCAGGGCTGAGGACAGATTGGTCAAGGTCTTGGCTCCTGGCGGCCAAATTTGGCTCCTCTGGAAGAGCCGAGTTTGTGCTGAGTGTCACTGCAGAATGTCACTGGGATGAAAACGACGTGCTAGGAAGTTGTGCTTTGGTTTGAAGATATAGTAAGATAATTCCTAACAATCAGGACTTCACAATGCACAGTGGCTGTTCTTTTTTTTTTTTATAGTATTACTTAGTTTTTATTGGATCCCTAGGTAGTCTTTTGAGACAAAACTGTCAATTTTGATATTAAAGCAAAGGTGTATCATAATTTATAACTAAGATCCCTAAAGGAAATAGATGCTACCAGATCACAGTGGCTGTTCTGGGCAGTAATGAGTCTCCCGTCATTCCTAAGGAATTAAGTAGGACTCCTGAGAGAAGAATCCCCCACAGGGAGAAGTGCCCGGGCTAAGTGATTTGGACTAAGATGCTCTGGTACAATAAGCAGCTCTACAAGGGAGCGGTCTGCTAATTTAAACCTTCTTTATGAAACCGTTCTCTTGTCCCTCTCCACAGTGATTGTGACCACCTCCTTCTTCTGTCCCTCCGGGCTGGGCGTTGGCAGAGGAAAAGCAGGCAACCGAGATGCTGCAGAGCAGCAAAGGAATCTCAGGGGCACCTGGGATGGTCACGGGAAACCAGATGCTGGAGTCAGCAAGGACTCCTGCCTTCCTGTGGGGGCTGCTGGAGCACAGGTGGGGAGCCCGAGGGCACGAGGTGTTCCTACCTGGACTTCGGGCTCTGAAGGTTTTGACGGCTGAGGAGGCGAGCGGCAGAGACCCGCTTTTTGTGGACACTGGAGAGACCTGCGGGGAGAAAAGCCACGTCTTCCTGACATGTGTTCAATGTGGCCAGTAAAACGTCTGCAGCGTCTACCGACCCTCCCCTCCCACGCCCACTGTCCGTGGAGTCAGGTGGAGAGATGAAAGGGAAGCGGTCAGGCGGCCCTGGCTGGGGTGCGGGCGCAGTTGTGGGTAACGCAGAACACGGAGCGGATCTGCTGGGACTCTGCTGAGAGGAGGTGGGTGGGTTCAGGATAACGCCCCCCACTCCCGGGGAGAGAAACGCCGCGCACAGGTTTCACGGGGCGTGGGCCACTAACAGTGTACTCATTTTGGGCAGATCGAAGCAGTGAAACCCACCTTCTCTAGCACCGGGCAGGGGGGAGAGCCCCTGGCTTCCACCCCCCGCCCCACCAAGGTCATGAACGCTACCGGGAGAGTGGGGGAGGGGCACCTTGCGTGAGCTCCGGAGCCTCCGCCACGTAGGCGAGGCGGAACTTGTTCCTCTTCCAGCTGCGGTCGTTGCTGATGAGCGAGTTGTTCGCCTTCTCGATGTTGACGTCGTCCCCCACGCAGAACACATCGCAGGCTGCCTGTGGCACACACGGGCTTTTAGGGGCCTCTGTCGCCCGACAGGGACTCCTCTCCCGCAGCTCCAGGACGTGGCAGGTGTCCCGTTTTCCACCCGCCACCTTCACCCGCCCACCCACTGATGCATCCTGTTTCTCTGAGTGCCTTTGACGCACTGGACTCTTTGCCTTAGGACTTGATATCTACTTAGTATGTAACTCTGTGTCACTTATTTCTAAAACCAACACGCGTAGAGGCCTGACATTAACCAAGAAAGGAAACACTTTAGAATTTCCTATTCATCTTCCTCCACAGATTTTAAAAAGTTACGTTAAAGGCAGAATACATTGAATGTCTGCATCCCTGCATGTACGTTTGGTTTTGTTTTGTTTTGCCAAGTTCGTAAGTTCTCCAACTTCAGTAATCCTAAGAATTACTGCTCAGAATTATATTTTTGAGATAAAAGCCATGGATAATTCGAAAGGATTTCAAGGGTAACTTTCACCAATCGTTGGCCTCATGTTGATTTTCAGACGACTCCAATGCCCATCACCTGATGAGTGGGTGAAGCGGCGCAGCATGTTCAGGCGGTGGGATGTTATTTGGCCGTAGGACGGAATGCACCTCGCTTCTGCGCCATTCTTCCCCAAACCCATCGCCCCACTCCAAGCTTGAGAAAGCACGAGGCAACGTCAAACTGAGGGACATATGACACAGTGCCTCGCCAGTACACTTCCCATGTTTCGAGAAAAAGACTGAGAAACACAGCCGAGGAGATGGGAGGGACATTATGACTTAATGCAACACAGTATCCTGGACCTGATCTTGACACAGAAAAAGGGCCTCAGTGGGAAAACGGGAAGTCTGAATAAAGCCTATAGTTTAGTTACTGTCACTGGACCAGCGTTCCTAGTTTGGACAAGCGTACCATTGTTATGTTAACAGCCAGGCAAGGTGGGTGAAGAAAACTCTCTGTCCATCCTTGTACCTTTTCTATAATCTCAAATTATTATAGAACAGAGGAATCTTTTATTTTTTAAAAAGATTATTTATTTATTTTTAGACAGAAGGGAAGGATGAGAGAGAGGGAGAGAAACATTAATGTGTGGTTGCCTCTCATGTCCCCTACTGGGGACCTGGCCCGCAACCCAGGCATGTGCCCTGCTGGGAATCGAACTGGCGACCCTTCGGTTCACAGGCCGGCACTCAATCTACTATGAGCCACATCAGCCAGGGCAAAATAGAGGAATCATTTTGGATTCAGGGTAGAGAATGTGCTTCAAGGCCACCCAAACTCATCTGAGTTGACTGAAGCTGTCTCCCAGGTGGACACTGGGGGAAGTACCAGGGGTTCTCTCAAGTTCCTTCGATTTCAGATGAGTTAGATAGTTTGTCTTTGGGGGGGTCCAGGGGAGCATGGCCTCTCCCCACAGGTCTCTGGGATCTGGGAAGGGGGTTACCTTGAAGACCTTCTTGGCCCAGGTCCTGAAAGCCTCCTCCTGCCCACAGAGCTCATCCCCCTCCCTCATCTTCAGGATCCTCTCTCCTCCCAGCTCCTCCAGGAGGGTGTCCACGGCATGTCCAAAGGCGCAGAAGTGAGGGTATGCCCTCGAGCCAAGGCCAAACACGGAGAACCTACCAGTAAGAGAACAGAAAGCCTGCATTAAGGGACACTGGGGGTCTTGTGAGTGCCTGGTGTTATGAATACAAGTTGTTCCCCAAAATTCATGTTGAGTCCCTGCCCCCCAATGTAAGTGTACTTAAAGATGAAGCCTTCAAGGTGGTAACTGAGATTAAATGAGGTCATGCATTAAGGCCCTAATCCAGTAGGACTGGTGTCCTTGTGAGAGGGACAGACATCAGATACTCTCTCTCTGTCTCTGCATGTGCACAGTGGAAAGTCATGTGAGGACACAGCAAGAAGGTGGCTGTCTGCAAGCCGGGAAGGGAGGCCTCACCAGAAACTGGTCCCACTGGCACCTTAACCTTGGACTTCCAGCCTCCAGAACTGTGCAAAAATAACTCTGTTGTCAAAGACATTTAGTTTGTGGTATTTTGTTATGGCCACCTGAGCAGATTACTCCATCTGATATCTGTGGAAGGACTGAGTTAGCCTGGTGGTTGGGTAACCCCAAGACTATTTGGGGGTGGCCATTGTTAAATCTGAGAGCCCCTGGCATGGCCCCCTTCCTGTGGTTTCAGGAGAAAGTTTGTCCTAAGGAGGATGAGCTGGGGCCAGCAGTCACACAGAACCATTGGCAATTTCCTGTGTGTCCCTTTCTAAGATGGACTAATCGGGGAAATTAGTCTACATTATCAGAAGGCTTAAATTCTACAAGTGCTGTAATTCTACAGAACTGCATCAGGTTTAAGTACAAAGACAATGAATGCTGTAACACAGAGGTCCTCAGGGACCTGTATGAATGAGGACTTGTTAACACATCAAATGCTGGTGTGTGACCAGGCTCTTCTAAAAGGGGATGAAAGATTGATAGGCATGCTGGCTCCACCCCTTGCAATGTCTATGAAAGTCATTTGCTTCACAAACCCTCTTTGCACAGCTTCCCCCAAGAAGATGTTGCTGTTTGAATGGGTGGGATTTTTGTCTATGTTGGGACAGGGCTGGCTGCTTTCAAGTGTGCGAAGTGGAGGGCTGTGCCTCAGGGGGCCCCTCTGGCTCCTTCACTGTGTCCTACAGACACTTGATGTCACACTTCTGGGGTATGGTCCTGGCTGTAGGTCTTGACCTCTTTGGAACGGAAATGACAGGTTCACGAGTGGGTTGAGAATGCCCCACCCTGCTGCTTTCCCAGGTTGGAGTATTCTGCTGACAAGCCACGGAGTGGAGCTGTCCCTCCTACTCCATACAGGGTCTGGCTCTGTCCCGGAATCTCGTTTCTAGGACAAGGGGGCCAAGATGGTGAGGAGACTGAGACGGGGGAGGAGGGAAGGAGGCAGGAGAAGTGGGGAGAAACTCTCCATTGTTGGGGAATGAACTTGAGCTAGGTCCAGGTGTCTCAGAGGTCAAACGAAAGTTAACATAGGTTCATACCCACTCCATTCAAGTCCACATTCATGCTTTCTGCTCTTATCCTCCCCTTCTTTCCTGCCCTCCTCTTGCCCCTAGGGTTCCAGAGCTTTTCCAAAGGACGTCTGTGAGACTAGGCAGCGTTTTCCCCATCAGTCCTCCACCTATGCTCATCCTGAACCTGGATTCCTCACCTCTGCTTCCCAGGGCAGCAGCCTGAAGGGGAGAAGGGCAGCTGACCAGGAGCAGACTGGCTGGAGGTGTGCCTTTAGCCTAAGCAGATCTGGAAACTCCCAGCACCAGCATGCTGTGTGGTTAAGGCGCTGCTCTTCGAGGCTCCAGTATTTGTATTTGTGACATCTGCCATGCTGGACTACCACCGATCCCGTTAGGTACTTATTAGCGTGTTTAACCTGCTTTTAATTTGTGCTTACTAGCTCATCAAGCCCACTTGCGTTCACTAACAGATGGTTCAAGTGATTAGTTCATTAACATGCTTCCCAGTGCACCTGAAGACCTGCGTCGTCGTCACTTCCTAGACTCACATTCCCATCACAGCCTTTACCTTATGGTTTCAAAACTCCTATTTTAAGCCTCTAAACCAGAAGTTGGCAAACTTATTATACATGGGGTCAGAGAGTATATATTTTTAAACTTGTAGGTGAAGAAGCAAAATTGAAACTATTATGTAGATACTTCTATAACAAGAAAGAAAACAAATTTCTACACATTTTTATAGACAAAGTTAAAAATATAATAATGATAATAATTATAGCTGAGTACAATTTTTAGTAATATATGTCTACTAATGAGAATGTAATTCTTTTTGTGGAAGATAATATTTTGCTTAATTGGGGCTCACAGGCAGTGTTTTTCTTTAAATCATTAAATGGATTGCAGACGTTCATCTGTAAGAACCACTCCCAGCTCATGGCTGCACACAAACCCTCAGTGGCCGGGCCGGACCGGGCCCGCCAGCGTCTCTTGCAGTCACCTGCTCTAAGCCACGGTAGATTCGGTAAGGGAAAAATGTGTCTAGCTGCTGAACTATGCAAGTGATGTTTCTTTTCTTTTTTTTTTTTTTTTTAAGATTTCATTTACTTATTTTTTAGACTGAAGGGAAGGGAGAGAGAAAGAGTGGGAGGAAAATATCAACGTGTGGCTGCCTCTCACATGGCCCCCACTGGGGACCTGGCCCGCAACCCAGGCATATGCACTGATTGGGAATTGAACCAGCGACCCTTTGGTTCGTAGGCAGGCATTCAATCCACTGAGCCACACCAGCCAGAGCTCAACTGATGTTTCGATGTCAAAGTAAAAATCTGTACTGACGTCAAAACCTGTAAGAACGACCACCACCAAGGGTGAACCCTAATGCAAACTGTGGACTTTGTGTGGCCGTGGTGTGTCTGCATAGGCTCATCCATTGTACAAATGTGCTTCTGCGGTGTGGGATGTTGACTGAGGATGAGGCTGTTCGTGTGTGTGCGCGTGCATTCAGGAGGTGGGGCGGGAAGTATACAGGAAATCCCTGTACCTTCCCCTCAATTTTGCTGTGAACTTAAAACTGCTTAAAACATCAAGTCTATTCAAAAGTGTACTGATGGACACAATACTTCCATGTCTAGGGACCCTGTGATCTGAATCATCTACTGAGCATTGTCCTGTACTGGTGTAGAGAAGGTTTAGTTACTGATGGCCAGGCCGGGATATTCTGCTTATGTCAGCATCATCTTGACCAATATCTGCAACCAAGGGCTTGACAACCAGTTTTACTTCCTTCCCAGTATCCATTAAACTGAATACACAACTGTTGAAACACAAAATATACTCACACGTCCACATACTACCTAAAGCTATCTCATGGCATGTGACTATGCTTTTGAAAACACCGGGGTTAGGCCAGTATTTCTGAATTTGACTACACAGTGGAGTCAACTGAGGAGATTCTTTTATTTTTAAAAAGCAATGCTTGGGCCCAATTCTAGACCAATTACAACAGAATCTCTGGAGGTGGGGCTTGGTTATGGGTATATTGCAAACATCTCTAGGTGCTTTTAATGTACACCAGGTTTGAGAACCACTGGATTATGGCGGTGGGTCTCCAGAAGCTTCTACTAAATGTAGAACATACCCCTTGGGAAGGGCAGCTCATTGCATGATTTCTAGGGCCAACATCCTTCATCACAGATGATGTGCTGATGGGGGAGAAAAATGCATGTGATGGGGTAAAACGTGGGTAATGGGGACACTCGCGTGCATTTAAAGAGGAGTCGGGACAGCGAGGGAGTAGCTGGTTGTTTGAGGGATGAATGTGCTTGGATGAGAGACTCCTTCCCCCACAACAAAGAGCCCACTTTGCAACTGAGGCCAGTTCCCCAAGAGCCTTTGTCATCCCTGATGCCCTAGCCCTTTGCTCACCTCACGTTTGCCAGGGGGCCGGCGCTCTCAAAGTTGTCTCTGAGGTCTGGCCCGTCGCCTGATGATTTTCGGGAGTCAGAATAGGAGGAAACACTATTGAACCTGACCTTGTAGCTCCTGCCAAAATGAGAGAGAGTCATGAGCTGTGGCTTGGAGCCCCCTACTGAGGTCAACATCCCCATGGATCTTCAACTGACCAGTCCTGGCTCTGGGACCCTTTGCTGTGTGATAAGTGAGACCATAACATGCCTAAGGCCCCCTCTACAAGGTACCAACTTGCCCTCGCCCACCACGATGACAGCCAGCCGTCTGCACTTGATGCTGTGTGTGTTAAAACGTGTCTGACCACACTTGACTCAGGACACTGAGACTCAGATAGCCAAAAAGATTTCACTGGCAAGAAGTCAGGAATGGACCACCCCCTAACCACTGGACCGTGCTTCCTTGCTACCCAGATATAAGCGTGCATGAGAATCAGTCTGGGATCTTGTTAGGCAGATTTGGATTTAGTAGCTCCAGAGCAGGGCCCAAGATTCTGCATTTCTAATAAACACCCAGGAGATGCTAATGCTGCTAGTAGCCAGGAGCTAGATTTGTACTGTCCACTGTGGTAGTCACTGGCTACTTATGGCAACTTACATGTGAAGTTAAATTAATTTAAACTAAATACAATGAAAAATTCTGTTTCTCACTTGAACTAGCCATATGGCAAAGGCTCAGCAGCCACGTGCAGCTGGGTGGCTGCCACGTCAGGCCAGGGCAGGCATACAGACCATTCACAGCATCCTAGGGAGTGGTACTGGGTGGTGTTCTCTCCACAAAGTCACGGCCCCCAGACATTTCAAGGGCCCATCACGTTCCACGCTTCCAGCCAACATGAAATGTGCTCCGAACTGATGCATGGCATGGAAGGAGATGGAATTTCTTATTAACTTGCTTTGAAGGGGGAGGAAGATGTTACTGGGACTCAAACCTGAGCATCAGAGGCTTGTCAGCCTAGAGACTTAAGGAAAAAAACCCTGATTTCCCAGTTATCCTTGAAAAGTGGTAAGTTTTTATCTCAGGGCAAAAACAAAACATAAAATAAAAGAAAACCAGCCCTAAGAACCAATGTCACCCCAGTGAATTTAATATAAAAATAAAACAACCCAAAAGGTCCCCAAGACCCCTCCAAAAAAACCCAAGCTCCAAAACAAAAAACAAAACAAAACACAAAAACTCAATATACCCATGTGAGTGCAAGAGACAAAAAAAGGAATTGCGCCATGTGGCAGCAGGGTTTCTGAGCTGGATGTTGTTCAAAGTTTTCGCTCTGGCATCGGGGAAGTTCTAAATATATGAAAGTGTATTTTCTGCCCTAAAATAGTCACACATTGAGTCACTCCTCCAAATAAGTCATGCAACACATCAGGGGGTGGCTGGTGGAGATTCGGGGTAAGAATGACAACACATGCGTTTGCATGGGGTCTGAGGCTTCTCCAGTGTCTTCCTCTTTGTTGCTACCCTTTGATCCTATAACAACACCCAGAGGTGGTCAGGGCGGAGAGAGCTTCACCCCATTTGGCAGATGAGAAGGACCGAGGCCTAGAGAGGTCTAGGGACTTGTTCAAGGTTGCTTAGTGAGTTAGTGGCACAGCCTGGGTTAGAACTCAGGCCTCCTTGAGACCTAAATGTGGCCTTGATGTCTCAGCGTTGGGCACGCATGCACACGCGTGCACGCAAACATCTGCATGCACACACACATGCACACGACACATACGCTCTACCTGAGCTGGCTGTCACGGACTCCAGCCAGACCACGGACTCCCATGTTGCCTCGGGGGAGGGGAAGCCCTTTACGGGGAAAGAAACGCAAGGGTTCCGGGTACCTAGAGGGGAGAATGGATGGCGCCCTATCTCTCCCTGAAGGAGGGGTGAGGGGAACCTGCTGGAGACCACCCAGGTGGGAGGGAGAAGGGCAGGGACAGTGAGTGCTGGACTTGCGCACAGACCAGGGCTGCGGGTGGGGACTCAGCTACCCCTTGGATACAGAACGTATGTGAGTTTGGCAACGTGTGCTCGGCTGCAAGCAGACCAAGAGGGATTTTCTGCCTATCATAGCCAGCTGCAGTGCCTGGCGCTCAGCTGAAGACACGGGATCGCCCCTGTGCTGGAGGAAACGCTGTGCCGGCCTCGTCAAAAGGCAACTGTGTGTGCCTGTGCCTTATGTTCTCGGCTTTATGGGGGTTTAAAGGCTTTTCAAGGGTAACTTTGACTACAGGTGTTTTTCACCTCATGAAATATCTTTAGAACGCGACCTCACGTTAGCTGCAACTGCACCATGGACACCTTCTGACTACAGGCATTTCACTGCCGCCTTTTGAATGCAACCTGCCCCTTTGTCATGAGCATCAGATGGAAAAACTCCAGGGAAAGTATCTCAGTTCATGGGTTCTGAATGCCAGTTTCCAAAGGTCAGAGAGAAGAACTGATATTCACACAGTGCTAACTTTTCACAGAACACGTACATCTATTTTCTAATTTGATTCTCACAAATTAGAACATTCAGACAGGTGTAATAACCCTTATTTGATGGAAAAAGAAACTGAGGCACAGGGCTGTGTGGTGACCAGCCCAAGACCTTTGTGTCAGAGACCAACATCTCAGCTCTAATGTGGCACAGACGCCCACCTGCTAAAACCGGCCACAAACGACTTCAGGTCACAACCACCTACCATCCAGAACTCAAGGAGAAGCCCAAGGGCCAAAAGACAATTTCCAGTTACCCCCATGGGGTGTCATGTGACACTGGACGGTCATTCACTTACTTCCTTTCCTCGTGCACAGAGTTGGGGTGCCTCATTTCCATCAGAGCGCAGCCGAACTTCTGCAGACCAAAAGAGGAGAGTGAAATGTGGAGCACAGGCTGTTAAATCAGAACAGGGTCCTCGCCGGAAAGAGAGGAGCCTGATGCCCGGGGGGGCCAGGGTGTCTGAGACCGGGAGGGGCTCGGGCTGGGCAACCGACGCTTGAACTACGGACGTACCTGGAATGGTCAGCTGCTTAAAGGGCTGCGGGTGTGGACTCCCCTGCCCCCAGTACACAAAGCCCCGTTGTGGCTTTCTCACTATAAAAATACTGTCTCCACTACTCTCATCTGGAGCAGGGGACACCAAGCTCTGGGTCAGAGCACCCACTCCAAAGAAGTAGCTCACTCAGGGAACATTTTCACTAGGAATCAGCTAATCACTGCACACCAATAGACTGAGGACTTGGAATTGTCTAGTCTTTGCTGAACTTAGATCCAAATTGAAATCACTTAAAAAAAAATCCTCACCTGAGGACATTTTTTCATTGCTTTGAGAGAGAGGAAGGGAGAGAGAGAATGACGCAAGGGAGAAGCGTTGACTCACATGCTCAGGTTGGGGATCTTATGCACCCAGACCGAGGATTGAACCTGCAACCTTTCGATTATGGGAAGACACTCCAATGAGTTAAGCCACACTGGCCAGGGCTTGAAATCACTGTCTTTGAGGCTCTGGGATGATTTGCTACTAAATAGCGGGTGTAACTGTAGCTCCCCTTTCTTCCTGCTGATGGAAGCACATGCCAGAATATGTGAAAATTCATCTTACCTCCCCATTTTCAGGGGGGTCTCCATTGCCAAAGGTGCTGGTGACCACCAGAACCAGAGTTTCATGTTCCAGGTGCACAATGTCATATTCTTCCATGGACATCACCTAGGTGGGAGAATGGTGGGGGAGAGGAAGGAAGAGGTGGTGAGGAGAGAGAGGAGGTGGGAGAGAACAGGAAGAAATGGAGAAAGGAGGAGAGAGAGAGCGGGGAAGGGAGAGAGAGAAAGAAGAGTCATCTTGAGCCATCTCGTTTGGAAAAACCAAAAGTTTTGGGTGTCACTATTTCAATGGGCCTAAGTGTTTAGAATGGAAAGGTTTTTAGTAGAGTGGTACCTTTCTGTGGTCTCTGTGGCCTAAAGGACCACCAAGAATCTGGGGCATGGTGTAAGGGGTGGGATGCCAGTAGAGACAGATCCTGCTGGAGACCCTGAAGCTTTTGGTAACCAACTGCTCTTGGGCACATCTAGGCTGGGAATGACCTGGCTGGCTGGTCTGACCAACTGTGTGCTCAGCCTCCTTTCTAATCCTCTGCCCGGTGGTGTGGAGGACCTGGGCCCAAAAGTCGGAGGTACCTGCTTTAGGGAAAGACTGTTGCCTGCGTCTTAGCATTGCTTGAGCAGCATTTCTCGAAGTAGGTTCTCAGGAAGCCTAGTCTCTGGACAGGCTCCTTGAGAATACATGAACCACAAGCAAACATGTTTGGGAAGCGTCTGCATTCCCTGCCCTCCTCGTTTGGAGATTATAACACATAGGTGCAGACTTCAGGCTCTGAGAAGTCTTGCAGCAAGAAACCCATTGAGTTGTATTTACTTTCATTTTAAACTTTTTAGTGATTTTTAGAGAGCAGGGAGGGCAGGGAGAAAGAGAGGGAGAGAAACATCGATGTGAAAGAGAAATGTCAATTGTTGCCTCTCATGTGCTCTGACCAGGGATTGAAGCTGCAACTGAGACATCTGCCCTGACTGAGAACTGAACCTATGACCTTTTGGTTTATGGGATGACACTCCAACCAACTGAGCCACACCAGCCAGGGTCATTGAACTGTATTTAATGCAGCACTTCTTAAAATGACTCCAAAACTGAGTTTCACAAACTCTAATATTTTGCTTTGGATAGGGGGCTTTCAGTTTGTGATTCCTGGACCCCTGGATGGTTCGCAGGGAGGGGGCATTGCAGTCCCTGGAATTCATGAAAATGTAAGTGTAGATGCGTCCATTCTCAAAGGTACCACTCTGTGAAACTCCCTCTTTCCCCTTCCAGCTGTACTCACCCCGAGGGGCTGGAGAGCTGCTACTGTCCCCTACCCACCTTGGCATCAAAGGCATGTTTGAAGATCTCACACAAGGTTTTGGCATAGGCCTGTGATTTGCCCGTCTCTGTGGCGTAAAGGATGGTTGCCTTTACCCTCTTGGCCATTGCCTGCCCCATCAGCTTGGCTGAGAACTTGACGGCTCTGGGAGGAAGAGGATGGAGAGGACATTAGGAAATGCCAGGCTGTGACTTTTGGGCAAGAACCATGATCTGTGAAATGTAACTAGAGAGAACTTCTGCTGCTCTTGGGTGGCCTTGGGGACACTCAAAGCCCAAGCTGAGGTACCATCCAACCCCTTTATTAAATCCCTGCAGCACCACGAGTCAGGAGCTAAAATGGTCGGTTCACTTTGCTAGGTTGTTACTTAATGGGTCTGTCTCAGCCTCAAGAACCTGTCTGCCAAGCACTGTCCTGCAAAGATGACCATTCACTCACACACTTGTGTTCATTCATTGAATGTGCTCACTGTACCTGTGAGCCAGGCACTGTTATGGGAGCTGAAGAACATAGAGAATGTCCTCTCTCTCTCTAGGGACAAGCAGCTGTCATGGGGCTTTCATTAGTGTGAGTGTAAGAGTGTGTGCGTGAGAGAGAGAGAGAGAGAAAGGAATGGATCACTAACTAATCCCCAGGTATTGAGTGAAAGGGCTTTTAGAGGCACACTGGCCCACAAAGGAAGGACCGAGTCCGGGTTAGCCGGCCACACATAACCAGGGGTTTGCAGAGAGCCTGATACCTGACGGGCACTAAATACGTATCTAGCAAACAAAGGAATGAAGTTGAAAGATGCTGCTAGCGCTCGGGAGTGCAGGTGTCAAGTCCCGGCTCTGTGGATAAATGGAGAGTTCAGAAGCCCTGCTCTGTCTTCCCGTCCATGAGGGCCTGGGGGTGGCAGGCAGGCCAGAGCCTCAGAACGTCTGGGCTCACCTTCCGAGCAGGCATCCCCGCTCTCAGTAGGCATCTCCCTGCAGACAAATTGTTAATTACTCCCACCTGGGGATTATTGGCAGTAAATTCATCATTTTTTAGAGTCAGGGAGACCACCCACACTGCAGGAGCACTTGGTTGGGCTAAGGGGGAGAAACAGAGAGGAATAAAAGGTGCCTGGTGGGGGGGTTGGTTCCCTTTGAATGATCGAAGCATACAAAACCAGCTATAATTAACTTCCATTGTTTCTACCCCAAACTTAATAGTGCAATTAATGTTTTAGATTTCTCCCTCCCTTCTCCCAGAGACAGCGGAAATGAACAGAAGTAAAAGGCTGTGCTCGCTTCCTGAGGCTGTTTACTTACAAACCTTTTTTAAGTAAACCCTTCACTCATCAGCTTTCGTTAGTGTTTGTGTATTTAACGTGTAGCCCAAGACAACTCTTCTTCCAGTGTGGCCCAGAGACACCAAAAGGTCGGACACCCTGGTAGGCAGTGACCTCTGGAGATCCTCTCTACTGTGGATTCAACGACTTCCTATTGGTAGCTTAAAACTGGCCACAGCAGGAGTATTTACACTGCAGCAATTGGCAAACATTACAAATCTACTATTATTACTACTTTTAATATTACTATTATTAGGAAAGCTGGTTTACCAACACACTGCTGCCTCCAGGAAAAGAATTTAACAAACTGGACGAGGAAAGTGAAATTGGGAAGGAGAGGTGTTGTGGGGACATTCACATCCCAGACTCGGAGGCAAAGAAGACCTGGGGGAGGGGTCAGAGAAAATAGAGATCTCATATCACACAAGAAGTCAGAGGCACAGCTATCTGCCTGGCCTCCTTTTCTGGGGTTCTCTGAGTCTGGGGGCACATGCATCCCCCACCTACTCTAGGAGACTTACTCTGCCAGCTTCTTGAAGCCAATGGCTCGCCGCTTTGTGGGGGTCCCGTTGGTGCCTTTCCAGATGTGGGTGTTCCAAGGGTCAGGCTGAGAAGAGAGGACTAAGGTTACCATGCTGAGGGATCTGGCTCCTCTTGGGAGATGCTCAGGACCCCCTGGGGGCCTGTGGCTGCCCAGCCATGCCCAACCCCCAGCCCTTGAAAGGAGTGGTTCTGCTAGTAGCAACCACAGGGGTCCTCTCCTAGAGTGGCTGGTCTAGCTTCCCTGCATTGTCCTGCTAGACCCTCTGACTTAGCCCTTGGCCCCTCTCGAAGACTTTCCTTGAGGCCCCAGACTGCTCATTTCATCTCCATCCGTCTTTCAGCGAGACCTGTGCTGTCCAATGTGGTAGCCACCAAGCAAGCATGGCTACTGAGCACTTGAGTGTCCAAGGGGCTAATCTGAACTGAGACCTGCTCCAAGCATAACACACAAGGACACCAGAGACTTAGCGTGAACAGAGGCAGGGAGGGGGCAGGACCTGGTATTCGAAGGAGGGGGTGAGCCGGTAGTTGAGCATCTCCTGGTGGAAGACAGGGGTGATGCTGCCAGACATGGGGGGCACAATCCACACCCAGTCTGCGGGACAGCCACCCCGGCAGCGGTATTCATTCTCCATGTGCTTGATGAAGGACTCGGTGGCCGAGTGGTGGTCGACGATGGTCACTTTGTCACTCTGTGGGTGGGGAGGGGACGAGGTGTCAGGAGGTAAGAAGGCTGGGGATTTCAGGGCTCCCCCACAGAGCGGCGATGATTTCAGGCAGTGCCCAGAGCTTCTCTGCGTTTCTCCTCCCCATCGTACCCAGGGGAAGGCCTCTGGCTGGTGCTAAGGCATCTTGAACACCTCTCTTGCTAATAATCTTCCTCTCTCCTCTCCTACCCCCTTTTTTTTCAAATGAGGAGAAAGAACCTCTCTCCTATCTGGTTGGAATTTAAGAACTTTGTTTTGTTATTTCTTGTATTTGTTTGTTTATTTATTAAATTTACAATTCTATTTATGGCAATTGATCTTGGCTCTCCATTTATGGCGGTGATACAAAAAAAATCCTCTTAAAATAAAACATTTAAACGGATGAAGTTGAGCTGATTAAATTAAAACAAGGCGGTCGCGGCAGAGGTGGTGGACTGTCCGGACAGCCCAGCTGGCTGGGAGTCACACCTTACCTACTCACCGCTTTCCCGCTCTGTCCACAATTTTGTCCCCTTGCTGAACTCGTCTTTTTTAATGACTCATCTCACGCGACTCTGCTCTGGCTCATCCGTCTTCACGTGAGTCACCCAAACCACGCTGCATCATTTCCAGCCACTCCCGAAGTCGCCCTCCCTCCCCTGGCCCCATCTCAGCTTGCCTTCTCCCTGGGAGTTCTCGGTGCACCCATTCACCCGACTCCTGACGTGGGGACCTACGGTTCATACTTGTGTGTCTGTGACTGGATATGTTCATTTTACTATGTGTGCCTCTCAGGTATGTCCAGGAGGGTCTAGCTTCCCAGACTGCCAGCCCCCAGAGGACAGAGCTGATCTCAATTATAGACTGTGACTTCCATGCATCTCCTGGTTTGCCCGGAAGAACCCTGGCTTGTGCCCATTGTCCCAGCACAATTATTGGTGGTGCCCCTCTTTTGCTCTCGATGATAAATTTTATACCATTCTACCATAAACACCATCTACCATGGGGTTGTATGCATTGAGGGGCCGTATGTGTCCCTGTTGGGTGACAGTCTGAGTTCCTAAGGAAGACACAGCTGAAGCCTGCCATGTCCAATCTGAAAAATCACAGGTGACAAGTCACAGCCTCCCTATGGGTCATCTCCTTCTCAAATGGTCCACGCCAAGATCGACAATGGCGAGGAAGGCATGCCTCACCCCACTGGCGAACAGATCCCCTGAGAGGTGGTTCCTGGCAGTGAGGGCTCTTGACCCTTGGGCCCCAAGGCCCTGAAAGGTTTAGTTCTGCTCTGAGGCTTGGCAGCCAGGCCCCGCCACTACCTGGAAACTATAGAGGACTGCAATGTTGATCTCCACCAGCGCCTGGTCCTTCCACAGGGAGGACGTCCTCTTCATGTCCAAGTTCATCTTCTTGGCTACTTCCTGAAAGGGGAAGGGAACACAGACTCACAGGCTGGGACACTTCAGCCTAAGGAGGGACAGGGCTAGCTAGTGTCATGAATGAACTTCTTAATTAATTAATGACTTATTGGCAGACTGATTCACTCACTCTGAAGATTTCTTACTGAGGACCTACCAGTAGCGGGAAACTAGAGAGACTTGGCTGATCATTTATTATTGAGCGTACCTTCTAGTGGGGGAGATAGACAGTTCATATTGTGTTGAGTGCTAATGCCTATAAAAAATAAGAAGAGGAGGGATGGGGGCAGGGTTAATTTATCCCCAATAGTCAGGGCAGGCCCACTGTGGATGAGACCTACTAGGAGAGACCGAAATGATGAGAATAAGCAAGGCATTTGCCGATGGGGGAAGGGATGGGTCTAGGGGGCAAAGGGGCATGTGCGAAGCCCTGAGGAGGGTCCAGGCTAGCAGCATCTGAGATACAGGGAGAAGGCCAGTGCACACGGAGGGTGGGGAGTCAGGGGAGTAGTTGGAAGGGCAGGACTGGGTCACGCAGGATCTTGAAGGATATGCCAAGGAGCCAGGATTTTTATTCTGAATGTAACAAAGAGGGTCTTGGCTGGGTTTTAAGCAGAGTTGCGGATCCAGAAGTAATATCATCTACTTTCTAGGAGGACAAGCTCTCCACCCAACCCGCTCCACCCCCAGAGTAGCCACTGCTTGCAATCTAGACCATGGAAGCTTTGAGCTCGTGGGGGCACCGGCCTGACCCCATCTGACAGATGCGGAAACTGAGGCTCAAAGAGGTGCCTCAGAGCTGGAGCCCAGGGAGCTGCCTACTGCCCAAGGCCTGGCAGCAGCTCCTCAACTGGCTGACTCCTTTGGTAAAACTACTTGGGAAAAACAATGCCTGCCATTTCTGGTATAGCTCCAGCTGACGCAGGGGCTGGTGTCAAGCGTGGGGAAGACCCAGGAGCAAATCCACTAATTAGAGCCTTGCTTTTCACTTACTCTGTCAACTCTAGTCACTCATGGGAACCCAGGTCTCATTATGGGGCTAGAAGGCGACAATTTCTCAGCTCTGGGTAAATCTCTTCCCAGCCTCAGCTGTCAACATCCGTCCATGATGGCAGGTGGACTTGGAGGCAGGGGTGGCAGGGAGTCTCAGGGCAGTTACCCGGTACAATTGGAATGGAAGCAAGCTCACAGAAGCAGACTTATTAATTCACTCCTCTGGGGCTTCAGGTGTTAGGTTCTGCTTGGGGTGTTTTGGTGGAGACACGCACAGAAAGCAAATACATATAGAACCTGCTGCTCTACATAAATACATACAAAACTGGAATTAGTGTATAAAAGAGAGTGTGTCTGCCAGTCATGCTGCTATTGCTACTTCTATAACAGCATTTTGGCTAAAGAATAGAAATTATCTGCAGGGAAAAAAGAACTATATGACTTAAAACAATCCCTGAATGTGACTAGAGGCATCTCTGTGAAAACTGCCTGGAATATCTTTTCCTTCCTTACCACTGGTCGGTACAGATCAGTGGCTGCCCCAGTAGAATCTCCTAGGGAACTTCGAAAAACACTGACACACAGCCCCCCACCCCCACTATGGAGCAATTACACCCAAATCCCAAGGAATGGGACCCTGGGCATCATTAAGCTCCCCAAGGCTGAGGACCCCCGGATTCTGTTTTCCAGGCTGATGACACCCATGGGAATTTTTTTAAAAAGTGAGCTATAATGGACATACAACATTGTACAAGTTCACAGTGTTGGTTGGATACATTTATATATCATAACACCATTACCACTTGTGGCGTTAGTTAACACCCTTATCACATCGCAAAATTAATTATTTTTTGTGATAAGAACAATTCAGATCTAGTCTCTCAACAACTGTGAAGTTGATGTTCAGGATTGTTGACTATAATCACCAGGCTTTGGGTCTCTAGAAATTATTTATCTGTTTAACTCAAACATCTCCCCAATTCCCATGCACCCCGCCCCTGGCAGCTACCATTCTACTTGCTGTTTTTATGTGTTTGGCTTTTTAGGTCCTGAATATAAGTGAGATCACACAGCACTTGTCTTCATCTCTCTGACTTAGCTCACTTAGCATGATGTCTTCAAGGTCCATCCACGGGAACACCTGTGGGTTTTAACCATGTAAACCCAGTGCTTGGTTCTGAGTTCTAATCTTGACTCTACCTTACTTACTATGTGACACAGGCCGGGAACTTAACTTCTCTGGTTTTCCATGCCCTGTTTGGAAACAAGGCCAACCACAGCAGACTCTTGTCAGAACAGCATTTGCTGATGAGATACAGAAATCCTGGCATCCTCGCCACAGCTGAGCACCGGGCAGCACTCTGGCCCAGCACGTGTAAGTAGATGAGGATGGCTCGGCCCGGGAGGAAGTCAGACCCTCCCCTGGGAAATGTGTATGGTGTGAACCACTGCCAGCCCTCCCCCCTTATTTTTCAGAAAAGAGACAGCTAGTGTCCCAAGTTCATGGGTCACTCTCAAACCCTTCTAACAGTTTGACACTGAGAGGCAGTAGTTATGAACTTGGACCGTAAAGCCAGACTGAGTTCCCATCTCAGCTCTGCTACTAGCTGGTGACGTGACCTTGAACTTGTCATTTCATCCCTCCAAAGGCCTTAGCTTTCTCATCTGTGAAAGGGGTTTTTCACATCTGGGGGTTGTGGTAAGGATTAAATGAGCGTGTAATGCACGCCAAGTGCTTTGGACAGTGTGTAGCGCATGGTACCTGCGCTGTTGGTGCCACTGATGTCTCCGGAATTGCCAGGGGCTTCCCTGGATCGCAGGCTGTCTTTACCCATTGTCATTTTCTCGGCCCCAAAGCTTGGCTGTGGGAAGGACTGCCGAGCCCACCCCGTGTGCCTCGTGCTTCCCCATCATGGTGACGAAGGAGGGAGCTCACCTCCAGGATGTTGTACCGAGAGTTGTCACAGTAGTCACGGACGCCAATCTCCGTGCCCATGTACCAGCCGCTGAAGGGACAGGCACTGAACTCCAGGCCACCAATCTCCAGAAGCATGTTGGACACAGCAGGGAGGCCATACCACTTCAGCCCCAGGTCCTTGAACCACTCAAACCTGTGGAAAGCAAGGTGACCCGGCTTGCCATGGGGTGGGAGTCTCACAGACAGGTGATGGGTGGGACATCCTCAGTCTGGGGAGCTGGAATGCCAGCACTGGACTGGGACTGACTCTGCTGGACCCGATTCCTGGGCTCTGCTTCAGACCTGTAGAATCTGATTCAGAGCTGGGGCCTGAGAATGTGCATTTTAACATGTTTCCCAAGTGATTTGGATGGACATCTAGGCCTGGAAACCACTGCCTTGGGCTGCTGTTTACTTCCCAAACCCTCTTTGAAAGTTAGTCCCTGAGAAAGTGAGTTCCTTCCCACCCCAGGGCCTTTGCACGGCAGTTCCTTCGTCCCAGGATCTTCTCTCTTCCTTCTGTGTCTGTCCAGCCCTTACACTTGAATTCTTAGCTAAAATACTGTCTACTCTAGCAAGCCTTCTATGAGGCCCAGTCTGGGGAGGGCTGGTTCACTTCATGCCTCCAGGCACCATAAAATTTCAAGTGCAGAACTTATTGGACTTTAGTTTTTACTTGGGTGTGATCGAAATTTTAAATAACAACAGGATTCCACCCTGCACTTGCCTGACTCTCTAATCTCAGCCCTGAGCTGGATCCTGTCCCTATTTAAAATGACACATTGTGCATCACAGATATTTTTTTAAAAAATGATTGATTTTTTTAATTGTTGCATTAAAGTATTATTTATCTTGATTACTGAGACTCTGGTGCCTGCCTCTATCTGCCCCCAAGGCCTGCACCTCACTGTGGATGTCCTTCGCTCTCACAGTGAGAACTGTGCCTGCGTCGCTGGCTTCAGTCCTCACAGTGCCTTCCCGACTCCAAATCCTGTTGGATTTGACTCGCATCAAGTCACACAGAGTTTTGTGTGATGGCTCCCTCTATCTGAAATTTGTGCCTGCGACAAGACAGTAGGTACTTCCGTTCATCCAACCCTTTGGCCTGGGAAAGGGCAGGTCCAGTGTGACAGCTGAGGAGTGGCATAAGGAGGGAGATGACTCAGAAAGGATGACAGTACCCAGGCGGGTCAAGGAGGGGTTATTGATTCTTGGGGGGCCCACTGTGCCCAGGCCCCATGGTGAGGATTGGAAGCAAGACCCCCTTTCAGCCTGTGTCTGGGCTAGGGAGAGAGCCAGGGGGTACAGAGGGGGAGAGGGGGCCACTGGGCAAACCCACCCACCCCCACCCACTCCACGCCAAGCCCTCTTACTTGGGGTGCCTGATGGGCACTTCCAACACCAGCTCTGGAGGGATCTGGAAGAGCTCGGGGTCGTTGCCGTTGGCCTGGAGCAGGAGTGGCAGGACATCGAAGCGACCCCGTGGGGGTTTCCAGCCCTGCTGTATGCAGATCTGCCAACAGACCAGGCCAGGTCAGGCCTCCAGGTCTGGCCACCATGCCTTGACCCAGCAAACATGATGGCGATGGGGGAGGGGCAAAGACCCAGGCACGAGCCCACCAGCAGCCCCTTCTTCCGGAGGCTCTGGGCCACGCCACCTCCAGTACCAAGGTCTCCCTGACATCACCACCTAACCAGAATCACGTCTGTGGTCCCACTCGACAGAGGGCAAACCCCAGCACCACGCCTTGTTATTATGTTCTCTAGGTCTTCCCTGCTCACCGGGGGCCCCAAGGGCAAGGACAGGGTCTGCACTGCCAGCACCCGTGCGCACAGGGCCCGGCCCATGGTGAGCACTGCCCTGGAAGTGTCTGCACCGGGAGCCTGAGACATGAAGAAGGCACGTCTATTAGAGTCTGTGGCTAAAATGCACCTGTGAGAGGGGCTGTCCAATCAAAATATAACGCAAGTCACATCAAGTAATTTAAAAGTTTCTGGTAGCCACATTGAAAAAAGGAAAACAAAAAAGGTAAAAATAATTTAAATGATGTATTAATTTTATATCTATTTTAATTTCAACATTTAATTATTAAGGAATTGTTAATGATCATATATCAGTTGTATCGATATTAATTTATTAATACTGCATTAAATACAGCATTGGTTTCAACATATTTTAATAATATATTTGACATTAAAATCACTTAATTCAATAAATATATGAAATACGCAATATATAACATTTCACCAGATGTATTAGATATAAGTATTTTTCAATAATAAATTTTAAAATAAAATCTAATATTAACATACTTAAAGCTATTTAACATACAATTAAATATATTTATTAACCCAATAAATGTATTAATTTATTAGTAAGTATAATCAATAGGTTAGTGCAATGTTATCCACTATACTGTTTCAACACGCAATCAGGATAAAAACTTGTTAATGAGATATGTGTCACTCTCTGCTTTTTGTTTCTGTCACGGAGACCTGGCCCACCCCAATCTGAACCCGCCACGTCTCGAGCGCTCGCTAGCCGCATGTGCCCAGGAGCTGCCGTACTGGACAGCCCTGGCAAGAGGGTTTCAAGAGGCAGTCAGTGTGGCCATGTTTGGGGTTATCCCTCCTGCTGCGCTGGTACAGAGAAGCAGTGCGGAGTTGTGGGCTTAGGAGAACGTGTCCTGTCGGTGAGGTTTCTGGAGACAGAAGGAAAGGAAGAGGCCGTGGCATTCATGTTCCGGTGGCCGCAAGGACAAGGTCAGCCAAGTACACAGTTAGGGCTCAGCCAAGCACAGCAGAGAGTCTGGCTAACTCTAGACCCGCACAGGTTTGACGGCTGTCGGCCTGGTTACAGCCCCTTCCTTGGGGAGTAACATTTTAACAGGAAAAGCCAGACACAAGTGAAGTCCGCTGCAACTGAAGGAACAGAGCAGCCCTGCCTTGCCAGCTCCTCTTGGGGGAGGTACTGGGTGGAGTTTTTTGGGGGGGCTGAAGAAAAGACAAAGATGCCATTCAACTGGAATCAAGTGGGTGATCAATAAGGGGGGTTCCTAGGCCTGGTGCCTGAGATCCTGGCAGGCACGGTGTCTCCTGCGGGCACAGATGCTGTAAGCTGCCATGCCTTAGCTGTGCTACCTGTCCGCATCGCCCCCTGGATGGTGGTGTTTGTGCTCCTGGTGGCCTCTATGAGTTGACCTGGGCTGCCAGCAATAGTGGCTGTGCAGGCACCATGGAGAGTCCCGCCCACCCAGAGGGGGTTGTGTGGGTAGAATCGTTGCATCAACAACTGAATGAATGAATGATGAGGTTGACATATTCCCCAACTCAGAAAACATGGGTGCCAGATATGGTTTCCATATGTCAGCTCCTCTCCTCCAGGTGGCAGGCCGGAGATTTGGACTGTACTTCTAGCTTTCCTTCTGTTCACTTACTGACTGGGATAACTCCTTTGGCCTTGGTGAGACTCAGCCCACCCATCTGTGAAATGGAACAATGGTTCCCATCATGAGGTCGGGCAAGGAAATGGCATGAAAACGACCAACTGACCACTGTAAAGAATGAGCTGGGCTGGGGGCAGCCAAAGGGAAGAGGAGGTTTGGGGAAGAATAAACAGTGGCCTTATTGCTGCTCTCTCTGTGATGATAACATTCAACTAAGGAAAGCCTGTGGGTGAAAGCAGTTTGGGGGTAGAAATGAGAGCCCAGGTGGGCATGGACTGGGGGGCACACACCTCCGTGAACTCCACGTTGGCTGGGTCCCCCAGGATGGAGCCGTCAGGCTGCTTGTAGCCGGCATAGCGGATGAGCTGGGCGTTCCAGACTCGGAAATCGTGCTTGCTGTCGATCCTCTGGGGAAATATGGTGATGGCGGACCTGTGGTGGAGGAAGGGGACACTTGGCATCAGGGCGGGGCTTGCACTTTGGGTGACATCTTTCCCAGGTGTCACCCAAGCCAATGACTACACAGCTGGGCCAAGGTCCCCAGGGCTCATGGAGCAGCTGTTGGGAGGGAGGGGCCTTGCACTGCTGCTCCAGGGCACCACTGGTCTCAGGAAGGGTGAGAACGGGAGGCTTAAGGAAAAAGGGTGCTTCTCATATGTGACTTTTAACCAAATTGACACGGGCTAGTTGTTCAGGGAGTTCTCATGCAGCAGGTAATCTCCAGGGAAAGAAAAATAGACTCTGGCTCCCACTGAGAATGAACCACAGTTTCTAGTTCTAATCTTTCTCCTTCCATAATTACCACCATTGCTCTCACCCCTCCCATTGCATAACAAAGTCTACAGATTTACAACGGAAAAAGATATCACCTTCCATTTGCTCTCACATTTCTTTTCTCTGAAACTATAGATTGCCACTGGCCTCGCCCACCTAACTAGGCAACTCGGACACCCTGGACTGTTACTAAATAGGTGTCGCCTGCTGAAGGTGCTGAGCGGGAGCCCTGCTCTCTGTGTGTGAAAGGAGGTCGGCAGGGCTAGAGAGGTGTTAATGGCAGGCGAGCACCAAACCAAGACTTTCTGCTTAGTGTCATCAGAAGCATTTAAAAAAATCAAAGGAGATAACTTTTCTTGGGGTGGTTCAATGTTATCTCACACCAGGAGTTCCTGCCACCTGGATCCATTCGTCCCCCTGGTGGACCGAGTCCCAAGCTATGACTTGTATCAGCATGGAAGCCACATCGTGGGTCCAGCCCGCTGCTTAGACCTTCTCCCCCACACATCCTGCCTCTGGAACTTTGTCCCACTTGGCTGGAATCCCTCCCCTGTTCTCAGGCTTCCAAATTCAGGCCCCGACACAAATCCACTTTCTCCACAGAGCGTCCCCTGTCCCACCTGGTTCCCAGGGCCTTCTTTCTGAGCACATTTCAGTCTCACTGTTTGCACAGGACAATATCGCATTGACGCAATGCACCTGGTGGAGACTCTAGAACGGGGGCTGAAGGTAAAAGTCACAAAGACCCAGAGATGCTCCTACAAACCTCTCAGCAAATGTGTCGTATTGGGAATCAACCCAAGATGAGTCAAACCACCAGTTTTCCCCCCAGCAGTAGAACACATGTCTGGTTCTTCGGTTGAGCACCACATAAAGGGTGTTTGTGTAATGTATACATATTTAAAAAGCATGTTTAGAAACACCAGAATCACACACTGTGTGCAGGAACTGAAACCAACAGCGGAAATACAACACACGCACACCTCTCAGCTCTTGCATCTCCTAGGCCTAATCTCAATACACAAAGGAGTCAATACCCCACACTGTTTAAATTATGTCTCTGTCATCCTGGCTGGTGTGGCCCAGAGGACTGAGCACCAGCCTGCAAGCCAGAAGGTCACTGGTTCCATTTCCAGGCAGGACACATGCCCGGGTTGTGAGCCAGGCCCCCAGTAGAGAGTGTGCAAGAGGCAACACATCAATGTTTCTCTTCCTCTCTTTAGTTTCGTGCATGTTTTAATAGGTAAATAAGTAAACAACATTTTTTCCTCTCTCTCTCCCCTCCGTTCTTTTCTCTTGCCTGCTTTTCTCCCCCACATTTAGATTATTTCTATACATGGCATACATGCTCTTTTATATGTTTCCAGATGTGTGGTTTTAAAATTTGTTAAAAAAAAAAGTCAGCTGAATATTTTCTTCAATAGAAGATCCCATGGAGACTTCCCCGAAGTGGAGGAGCACTCCTGGTCTGTGAAGCATCCCCCCTTTCCCATATCACCCCGTCACAGCATCACTGGAAAACTACCAGAATGGCCCACAAGCTCCCTCAGGCTGAGACCTCAAGCAAGCCCTCCGTCGGTGCTCAGGGTATGCGGGGCTTTCTCTGAACGCCGAGGTCTCTTAGTGAAAGGACACACGGTTCACTCTTGAACGATGTGGGGTTTGGGGGCACTTACCCCGTGCAGCTGAAAACCCATAGCTAACTTCTGACTCTCCCCAAACTTAACTACCAATAGCCTGCTGTTGTCTGAAAGCCTTACCGAGAACACAGACAATCGACATGCTTTTGTATATTACATATATTATAATTCTGTATTCTTAGACTGAAGTAAGCTGGAGAAGAGCAAATACTATTTAAAGAATCATTAGGAAGAGAAAAATACACCTGCATTTCTTGAAAAAAGTCTGCATCCAAGTGGCCTGTGCACTTGAAACCGTGTTGTTCACAAGTCCACGGTGATAATTCCCCACTCAGGCCCTGGGCTTAGATTATAGGCCCTTTTCCTACTGGCAGGCTCAGCTGCCAAATACTGTTTCCTTCTCAAGGAAGAGACTCATGCAAGAGAACACCTGCTTCATGCCAACAAGCCACTTTGGGGATGAGCTCAGTGTGGCCTGGGGGCTCATGGGAATATCCCTGCAGTGGCCTTGAGATGGGGCTGGTCCTCAGGAGCTGGGCACAGATGTCAGGGCAGGGGACTGAGTGGGCAGCATTAACAAGGATAACTGCCCGTTTGTGGGGTCCCAGCTGTGTCCTTCCAGCTGCTCCTTTCCCAACGGCAACTTGCCAGTGTGAAAGCCACCAGACCGTACTGGGGCCTTCCTGCCTTGGCCTGCTCCTGGTGGCTTTGTTCTTCATGTGGGGCGAGAGGAGTTGGCTCAGTGGAACCTGACGAAGCAGTCCCCACAGCAGCAGGAAGAAAAATTAATTGCTTTTTCAACCATGGGGGATTCTGAGGCTGTTCCAGGCAGCAGAGTGGAAGCTGGTAAAAGCAGGTCACCTCTGGTGACAGGATTCTCCTGTTCCCAGGAATGAGAAACATCCCTTCCTGCTGTAGCTTTGCAAACACACGGGAGTCTGTTTCTCCCAAAGACAAGGGACAAGGTGGTGGAACAAAGGATGCCAGGCCACCAGTCCCAGCTTATTGTATCTCCCCAAGAGGGAGAGGGGAGTTTCCCTGGCAGGTGAGCCAACTCCAGACCTCAGAGTCAGCGCTGGGGGGACTCCCCTCCCCCAAGCTGGTCAGCTCACCTGAGGTTCCCTTTGTTGGTGGCATACTTGATGTGGTTGCAGATGTAGTTGAACATCCCATGAGCTGTGGTGCAGTCTCGGGCATCGAACACCTGGAAGAGGGGCATCGTGGGATTGGTGGCCTCCCATCCCGCCTCGGCTCCCCCAGGGCAGCCTTTCCCATTGGAGGAGAGCCCGGAGCCACTCCCGCTGCAGCCCCATCAAACCAGGAAAAATCCCATAAATGTAGGCATGGAGTATGAGTGATGTGGCAAAGGGATGGTGAGGAGAGGAGAGACTTTTAGTGGGCTGGTTATTATTTCCTGTAAGGCTACCAGCAGTTAAAGAACAAAACAAAAAATAAACAAGAAACCCTTGAGTTTGATAACTAATCTACTTCCAACTTGAAACTATTCCTCAGAGGAAAAAAAATCATACCAGGGGACATAGACTCTGATAATTTTAGTGAGTAGGCAAATAATATAGATACACAAAGACAGTAGGCGTAAGACAAAAGGGAGTGGTGGCGTCTGTAGTAAAGTGGAGTGTATAAGCCTAACCAAGAGGTATGCAAATTCATTTAAAAATAAACACTGTGTTGGCTTAAGGAGACATGACTCTAAGCAAGGTTTGGCCATGACCTGAGAATCTGGGACCCCATGACGAACATCTGGTAGTTCACCGTGGCCTCCAGATGCTGTTGGTAGGAGCTGAGCCACTGTAAAGCTCGTCCCTCCCCTCGCCACCTCCTCCACCAGAGAGTTCGTCAGGAATCTGAGCCTCACGGCCTACCTGCAGCTTGGACCACTGGATCCTGCCGACGCAGCGGGAGGCATTCCTCCAGGCGTGCTTGGCCCCATAGATGAGCTCCGTGTCTTTGAGCTGGTAGGTGCTGGTGGTTTCGATCTCTTTGTTCACCTCTTCCAGTCTCTCCATGTGGGCTTTGGAGCCAAATCTGAGTGAGGGGGGGAAGAGAGGTAGAAGTGTCACCTTCTCTCCCAAAACTAGAGGTTGGTGAAAGGAGGGAGCTATTCTAGGAGGCCAGAAGCCACAGAAAGTCTGAGTTGATTTCCAGACGCAATATAGTTCAAGCATGAAGTAGAGACGGCAAGCCAAAACGCCCACAAAGGTGCAGCAGTGAGTGAACTGGCTGGGCAGGGACTGGGGCAAGCAGGTGAGCCCATCCATGCCTGGTCCAAAGGGGACGGACACACTCCGCTCCACCCAGCTGTCACCTGAGAGTGATGGGGGCCCACTGCTGCCTGATCTTCTTTCAAACAAAACCAGAAATTAGATTTTTTAAAAAGGAAACTTCTAATTTTAAATGATGACAATGAATTAAATTTTAGAAAGTCAAAAAAATTATTATGAAAAATTTCAGACTTATAAAAAGGCATAAATAATAATATAATGAACACTCATGCCCCAAGCCTAGGAAATAACAAATAAGAATATTATAAGAAGCAATAAATAAGAATATTATTATTCCTTGATGACTACTTCCCCATAATAGCCCACTTCCTTCCTAGAAGTGACTGCTATTTTGAATGTGGCATTTATGATTCTCATACTTTTGTCAACATGCATATATAGTATTACTATATATAATACTGTATATATTAAATATATGTACAGTAATATTCTGCATGTTTAAAATGTTTACATAAGCCGTGGCTGGTGTACCTCAGTGGACTGAGCACAGGCCTGAAAACCAAAGGGTTGCTGGTTCGATTCCCAGTCAGGGTACCTGCCTGGGTTGCAGGCCAGGTCCCCAAGAGGGGGTGCTCCAGAGGCAACCACACATTGATATTTCTCTCCCTCTCTTTCTCTTCCTCTCTTTCTAAAAATAAACAAATAAAAAATCTAAATTTTTTTTAAATGTTTCCATAAATGGTGATGCCCTGAATGTATGCTTTAACAATTTGTCCTTTGTTTCTTTTGTGAACTTCATCCCTGCAGGCACACAGAGTTCTAACCCATTCATTTTTTACAGCTGTATAGTATTTCATTATGGAAAACACCACATTCTATTACCGGATTCTCCTGTCAGAGGGTGTTGAGGTGGTTTCCAGCTGGTGCTTTAATTTTAATTTTTTCTCTATTATAACAATGTTCCAGTGAAAATTTTTATGTGTGCCTTCTTGTGCACAAGTGTGCGAGTTTCTCTAGGGTGTACACCTGGGTGTGGAATTGCTTGAAATGTTTCAAATGAAGGCCCAACAAAAACACCTGGGGGTCAGCGTGGCGGTCAGGGGCCTCACGCTCAGGTCTTGGTTCAGCTGCCTGCAAAGGTGGAGTTGAAGTCGAACTGAAGTCTTCGTTCCCAGCACTTGGTCACTCACCCCAGGCTCCCCAGTGTCCATGTGAACTTGCCTTTTAATGGACGAGTAGTACTGATCGATAAACTCTTTGGCGAGAGGGAAGAGCTGTTCTTTAGTGCGGACGTCTTCAGGCCTCCGTACTTGCTGAGAAGTGTGCATGATGGAGCCCATACAGATGTGCTCGCTGCATCCCGTTTCCTGGGCAGCAAAGGGAGATGCAGGCTATCACTTGGTCTTGCCCAAGACCAAGGCATCGGGCTGCGGACTCAGAGTGGATATCCATGGTGGGGTTTACCTGGCCTTTAATTCCTAAGGGAGCTTTCTCGAGTACCAGCTTCAAATCATGGTTGGACGTGGTCATCGGCCAAGGTAAAGAACCCTAAGCAGCATTTTAAGGTTCTGAAAATGTTTGCTCTACCCAAAGGTGGGGGGAAGAGGGGCTTTGTGACCAGCATTCCCCTGGTACTGACACCCAAGGTGCTAGCAGAGTGGCTACAGGGACTTGTTTGGACACATCTAAGTACGTTGATTGTAAAGATAGCCCCAATTTCCCCCTCCATATACTCACACCCTTTGCAATGTGACTTTATAGTAACTCTCCATCAAGAAGCTGAGCCTCTTTCATCACTTCCTGGCCTGTAATCCACTAGGTATCGGCAGTGCCCCCAGAAACCATGACAACCCAAAATGTCTTCAGATATTGCCAATTGTCCCCTGGGCGGATACATAGTGCAGTCCCCCCACAAAGAATTATCCGGTCCCAAATGTGGGTAGTGCTGAGATTGGTAAATCCTGGTCTACACCCTCCTGAGATACTCACCAATGTACTCTTAAGGTGGAGGGTGTCCGTGAGAACCACGTCAGTCTCCCAGTTCTTGACCTTGAGGAAGCGGGGGCACTTGGAGGGGCTGCCATTCTTTGTGGGGGACTGTTTTCCTGAAGCAGGGGACTGAGGAGAGAATGAAGAGGGGACGTCAGGCATGGTCTCGAGGGCACTGGGACATTGTCTCCATGGGGACGGGAGAGGCATTGCTCTTGCTGGAGTCTACTCGGAGTTACCCACTGTCTGCACAGAGAGAGGGGTCTGCCTCCCCTTGGCTGCCACGTGCAAGGTGTCTGGGAACCTGGCCCTGCCACCAGTGCAGAAGGAGATGTCATGGAAGAGCCTTTTAGGTTCTGCTCTGGGGCCTGGGGTCAGGAGCCCAAATGTGTGGTCAGGAGCTCCCTGGTGCCTTGACCAGCTGGGCAGACAGCAGGGACTCGGTGAATGTTTGCTGAATGAATAATCGACCCAAAGGACTCCATCAGTTTCTCTGAAGAATTAAACCCTCAAAACTGCAAACCTGAGGCTGGGTCAAGTTCTTTTTCTGGGCTTCCCTGCTACAGCCCAAACTCACCATTTCTAGCAAGTACTGGGAACAGAAGGTTTAAATCAGAAAGATTTGCATAGAACATTTCCCCCAAATTTCAGGTTTCTACCTCTGAAAAATGCCAAGCATGTCCCTGTCTCAGGGCCTTTGCACTTCCTGCTCCCTCTGTCTTAAACACCTCCGGTTCTCCATTTGTCTTCACCACAGTAAGCAAACTGCCCAGTAGGAGAGGGCGAATAAGTCCTGGACTGAGCAGTGGTGGCCCCTCCATTTCAGACTTGAGGATGAGGACCACATCCCAACTCGGGCGTTTCTGAGCAGTTGTCTACCCGGTGAGCAGAGGTGTGCCTGCGCATCAGACAAGCACCAGTCCCTCTGCAACGTGTGAGGGGGGGCAGCAGGCAACCCTGATGCGACAGCTGAGCAGGGGAGGGGAGAAGAGCCGATTTTAAGTGGTACTCATGCCAAAGGGTAGAGCAAAGGGCAGTGACCTTGAGGCAGGGCATTCACACTTTCAACTGCCATACTTTGGGCCCCTTCGATGTGCTAGGTGCTGCCAGGCATGGGGGACACTCTGGTGAACAAGTCAGACAGAGTCCTTGACCCTCTGGAGCACTGTTGTGGGAGAAATGGAGATAGTATGTAGAAGAATACACGGACAATATAACTTCAGGTGGTGCTAAGAACATGAAATAGAGGGAGGTGACAGTGACTAAGTGGAGGGGGAAAAGGCAAGTTCAAAGGCTCTGAGGCAGAGGTGAGTATGCTAAGTTCAAAGGACCAGCAAACGGACCAGTGTGGCTGGAGCGATGGGTCATGGCGAGTACAAGGCAGTGGAGTCAGAAAGGAGGTAGGGGCCACATCACACCAGCCTGGAGGACTTGAGGTGGGTGGGGGGCCATGGGTCACCACCGAATGGGCTAAGTCTGGGACAGAAGTCACAGAGAACTCTGAAAGACTACTACTGAAAACTGCCATTCCGAGAGCACTTAGTATGTGCTCAGCAAAAACCTTATTATCCCCATTTCACAGATGAGAAAACCGAGTCACAGGGAGGTTAACTATGTTGTCCAAGATCACAGAGCTAGTAAGCTAGTGCCAGGAGTCAACTCCTGGCAGTCCGACTCTCAAACCATGCCCCTGTGTGACAATCCTGCCTCTTGACCATCATGCCTAGTTCATTCATTAACTAATTCATTAGTCACTCATTCAACATGGGTTTACTGAGTATCTCCTATGTGCTAGGCTCCTATGTGCTAAGTAGCAAGGAGCAGGGCTACTGTGACAAAGTAGACAGACGTGATCTCTGCCCTCATGGAGTTCACTATCCAATAAGAAGGGAATCACAAGTGAATGAGCAACTCCAATCGAAGCAGTGGGTGCAACAACACGGGACACTGGCAGGATGGAGGGGACCGTGGAAGCACATGGAAGAGGCACCTGACCCAGACATTTGGCTTCTAAGTCAAGACCTGCAGGACAAGTGGGTGTTAGCCAGACAAAGAAGGGGAGCAGCAGGGTCTTGCAGGCAGAGAGAACAGCCTGGGCAGAGGTCCTAAGGGGAGAGGCCTATTGCAGCCACCTGGTGGCCAGTGGCCAGCTCTGGGCTAAAGCCCCCCCTGCCGCTGTGCTGGAGTTTGGGGACAGGAAGCAGGTTAACACACACTGGGAGGAAAGATAGCTGTAGCACAGTGCAGGGAGCAGTAGCAGAGACCAGATGGCAGGGGTGTGACTCATGGTCTCCCACCCCTCCCTGTGCTGGCCAGGCCCAGTCATCCCCAGTGGTTCCGTCTCAGTGCCGGGCACCACTCTCCATGCCCCTGTGCAGGCCACAGGTGGGAGCTGTCCTGGATATCCTCCTCGTCACCTCCCATCTGAACCCATCCCCCACTCCCCTCCACCATAGCTTTCTAAATCGCTCGGGAATCCCTCCGCTCCTCTGTCCGAGCTACCATCATCTCTCACTTGGATGATGGCAGTTGACTCCTAAACGTTAGCCATTACTTCCTACAGTTGGTGTGATTATTCTGCTAATTCTAGCACAATGTCTAGCATTATTGCTGCTGCAACTGCTACAAGCATCATCACTGCACCACGACCAGACTGGGAGCAGGAAAACAGGGATTTGGATGTGTCCTTCCCTCGGTCCCCTTTCGGCACTTTCTGTCCTGCCCAACTTTGTTTCATGTGTGTCCCTGTGTGGGGCTACGTACAAACCACTCCACTTCCTCTGAAGGCTTCCAAAGACATTCTAAACCCTTCTTTAGGATTCTGTCTCCACTGCTGTCTCCTCCAGCAGACAAGAAGGTGATGGGAGTCACATCTGGGCAGGCCTCTTGTGACAAATTCCTCTGATGGGGCCAAGAACCATGAAGAACCCACAGTCCTCCCTCGCCCGAGCGGGAGACACCCAGGCATCCACTGTAAATACCAGGCATCACACAGCCAGCTTAGAAACTGTCTGGACCGTCCACGTTAGCACCCTGGAGCGACTGGAATCCTGGGGGGATAGCGGAGGTGGTGCTGGTGTGGGGTTAGGCCAGGACCCAGCACCCGAGGAGACAGTCAAGGGGGGCGGGTCAGACGGGTGGGGAGTGCAGTGAGGCAGGAGAAGGAGGAGGGGTGGGGTGTGGCTGGTGGGCAGGCAGCCTGCAGCCTTCACTGGCAGGGAGCAGAGCTGACAGGCCTAATAAAAGAGGCCATCTGTTGAGGTTCCAGATGTGCAAGGGGTGGTCACTATGAGCCGAGAGATTCGGGGCCCGAGTGGCAGGCTTGCCACTCTGTACCCAGGGCTGTGCTGAACCGCACACTCGAAACCCACCATTAGGAGGCCTCCGGCAGGGCTGTTGTACTTGGGGCTTTGATGTTTTAATTAGCCAGCAGTAACATTAGATGACTCAAGAGGGGACAAATGGGAGATTAATACAGCAGTCAGCAGCCCTGGGTGGAGGATGCAAATGACTTTTCTGAGTGGGGACTGGAGCGCTCTGGTGAAAAATGCAGATTAGTGGCACTTGTGAGTCATTATGCCGGGGACAGGGCACAAGTGGCCTTTGGGCTGTGGCTACATGTGTGCTTTTCCGGATTGGTGTCTGGGGTGGACAACGAAAGCTTTTCGGGCGGCAGGAGGCACTGATCTGATCTAGTAAGCTCTGTGGGAGGTTGCCCGCTCACAGATGTGGAGAGAGGGCTCTGAGTTTGCGGACAATTCAAAGGCTACGGCAACGCAGCTTCGCAGAGGCCCGAGGCCATGGTCGTGTAGCCCAAGAGACAGCTACGTGAAGCCAATGTCAGCCTGGGGCTCCAAGCCAGGAATTCATGCCTCTAGGATTTCGTTCTTTGTTTTAAACAGTGTATTTATTGATCTACATTTTAGAGAGAGAGGAAGGGAGAAAGGAAGGGTGAGAGAAACATCAACGTGTGAGAAAAACATTGATTGGCTGCTTCCCATATGTGCCTGGACCAGGGACTGGACCTGCCACCTAGTTATGTGCCCTGACTGGGGACAGAACCCGCAGCCCTTCAGTTATGGGACAACGCTCCCAACTGAGCCGCAGCGGCCAGGATGCTTGTTGTAGGACTTCTGACACCTGGATTCTTTCTCCCCTCTCCTTCCCTCCCTTCTTTCCCTCCTTCAACAAACACATGTGGAGCACCTACTGTGTGCCAGGGACTTGGGTTCGGGGCCCTGCACTGGTCCCCAGCCTCACCCCACAACTGGGAGAAGCACCTTACAGCCACAGGGGTCTGCGAACTGTGGCCCACGGGCCACATCTGGTCTGTCCCCCACTCTGACACTCCGTATGAGCTAAGAATGTTTTTTTCCCCATTTTTTAGCTTGTTAAGTAAAAAAAAAAATCAAAAGAAGATTATTTCATGATACATGCACACTACATGAAGTTCAGATTTCAGTGTCCACAAATAAAGTTTTGTTGGCACATAGCTACATTCACTTGTTTCTATATTGTCTGTGGCTGATTTTGCAAGACAATGATAGAGTAAGCAGTGGTGACAGACGCCAAGATGGTAGGGTCCACGGAGCCAAACGTATTTCCTATCTCGTTCTTCTTGGAAAAACCTTGCAGACTCCTGAGCTATAGCACTGAGTTCTACTGGTTGAACTCTAAGTGATGTGGCACGTCTCCATCTCCTGAGATGTCACCATGTGAGACATCTTTCCCAAACATTTGTTAAAACGACGCCACGCCTATTCCTCTATGCTCCCTCTCCACCCTGTGTTTCATCTTTCTTCCTAGCACTTCTCACTGCTTGCAATTATTGCACGTGCCTGTGCGTGTAGCTACATCTTACAGCTTCATATATGTCTGTATGGATTGGGCTTTCTGCCTCCCCACTGCTCACTCTGTTCTCTCGCTATCCCCTAGACCAGTGCCCAACACGTAGTACATGTTCAACAAATATTTGAGGTCTGCGGTGGATCGAATTGTGTCCTCAATTCGTATGTTAAAGTCAAAGTTCCCCATGTGACTGTACTTGGAGATGGGGTCTTTAGGAGGTAATAAGGTTAAATGGGGTCATCAGAGTGGGACCCTAATCTGATAGGATTCATGCCCTTAAAAGGAGAGGAAGAGACATCTCTCTCTCTCCCCCACACAGAAGGTAGGCTGCATGAGGACACAGCAAAGGTAGCTGTCTGCAAGCCAGGAAGAGAGCCCTCACCAAATGTGTCCATGCTGGCAACTTGACCTTGCACATCCAGCCTCCAGAAATGTGAGAAGTAACTTCCTGTCGTTTAAGCTGCCCAGTCTGTGGTATTTTTGTTATGGCAGCTGAAGCTGACTAGTATAAGATCTAAATGCATTTCAAAACAGTGGAGTCCCTTAAATGCTAAGCCAGAGGCTTTGGTCTTGACTTAGAGAATGAAGAACCCCTGAAGCTGCCTGAATGACCTTATCAAAGTTGAGTTTTGAAAAAGGTGTGACTGTAAGGATGGCAGGACAGGAAGGGAGGAGACGGAGACTGGGGTGCCAGAAGAGAGCCCCACAGGGGGAGGGAAAAGGACAAAGCCAACACTGATGAGGAAGCATCCACTTACTCATGTAAGTGAGTGCAGGGTGAGCCTTGTAGCAGAAGTTGGGCAGGGAAAGCAGGAGTGACGAGAAGGTGCAGGGAGGCAGGATATTAATGCAGGAAGACATCAGAATCTGGAGGATCTAGAAACAGAAGCCCAGCACCATGCCCTCCCCACTAATGGGCTGTCACCATCAGAGCCTCACAGTGAAACAGGGCCAGGAGCTTGACAGCAGGGAGCGAGGCACCTGTGAGACCCAGAGCACCTTAGGAATTGTCATGGGTTGAAATGTGCCCCTCCCGAGTTCAAATGTTGACGTCCTAACCCCCAATACTTCAGAACATGACCTTATTTGGCATTGTTAGTGAAGTGGTTGCGTTAAAGTGAGGTCATTCAGGTGGCCTTATCCCCTATGACTGAAGTTTCATAAAAAGGGGGAGTTGGGAGACAGCCTCATGTACAGAGAGAATGCCATGGGAACAAGAAGATGGCCATCAGCAGGCCTCGGAGAGGGGCCTGGGGCAGAGCCTTCCTCGCAGCCCCCAGAGGAACCAGCCCTGCCTGCACCTTGATTTCAGACTCCCAGCCTCCAGAACTGGGAGACAACCACTTTCTGTTGTTTTAGCTGCCGGATTTGGGGAGCTTTGATATGACAGCCCTGGAAACCTAACTCAGGAGCTGAAAGCCCAACTGTACAAGGAGAGTAGCTTCTCATTCTGTCATTGTTGATGCCAGCGACAGCTCCCGCATTATAGACCTGTAGCCGCCTGCCCCGCTCAGCCCTTGCTCAAATGGGGGCAGCAGGCCATGCACGCCAGGAGCCAGATGCCACACACCGCGCCCTCAGCTGCAGGTCCCAGCACCATGCCTCCACGCACCACACCCTGGGCACCACGCCCCCGGGCAGCAAGTGTAACCCAGTTACGAGTTGCTGCAGCAGCTCAGGGCTCGGGATGGCAGACCAGCACACTGGCAGGTATACACCCATCCATGCAATTAAAAAATTGCTATTTAAAAAACTTAACCAACTGTGTTTAATTCCTTGGAGCCTAATTTCCTTTCGGTGTGTTCAAAGCATTATTTCTAAAGGGATTCATTCTTCATAATAACTCCACGGGAGCTTGAAATAGCTTATTCTCTTACTCTCTCTCTGTCTCTCTTCCCCCCACCCCCAATTCTACAGTGAATATTCTATAGGTTGTGGAGGGGAACTAAGGAAGGGGTGCTTGGGAGTCATACCCAACACAGTCTGCGTCCAAAGACAAGGGCCTGTGGAGATGAGGGGTCATTAGGTTAGATTGTTGATTCTTTCTCCAAATGGGCTGATGCTTATCATGGGGATGATACCATGAGATAACCAGATATTATTAGACAACTTTAAATGTGGTCCAATTACTAGACCAGAATGTATATGTGTACTATGAATTAATTTTAGAATAAATCCTGTAATCATCTTGTGGCCTATGTATTATTGGATGGTGTGTTTATTAAAAGCATTAAATCGCTAAATGTGAATGGTTAGAATGCACATGCTTTGTGATTATGTTTTGGCTTTAAAATATCCTAGGACCCACCCTGGCTGGTATAGCCCAGTGGGTTAAGTGTAGGCCTGTGAACCAAAGGGTTTCCAGATTGATTCCCAGAATCAATCCAGGGCACATGCCTGGGTTGTGGGCCAGGTCCCCAGTAGAGGACGCACGACAGGCAACCACACATTGATGTTTCTCTCCCTCTTTTTCTCCCTCCCTTCCCCTCTCTTTACAAGCAAATAAATAAAATCTTTAAAAAAATAAAATATCCTAGGACCCTCATAAAGTGGACGTGGTTTGCATATCTATTGACTTCTGAGAATCTCTGGTTTCTGGCCACTGATAGGAATTTGCCAAGGGAAGAGACAAAAATGACCTTGACCCAACTTGGCCTATCTGGGTAAAGAACTTGCATACAGTTTGAGGCACTGAATGGACATGTACAGTGGTGTCACTCATTCCCAAACCAGAATGCCATTGTCCCACTCGGACAACAGTTGGGACAGCGTGCATTGAATATACTCACTATTAAAATAAACAGTTAGCAAAACAAGCGGAAATTCCAGCAGGGCCAAACCCGAACACCCGGCGATTCAGGCCCCACTTCCTGGCTCCATCCTGACTCTGACCGCCTAGGCAAGGCTGGTCTCCTAGGCAAGTGACCTACAGAGACCCTGGGGGTCACCAAGCAGGTGATGGCCTGGGCGAGGTGATGTAAAACATTAGCGAGATTTGGATTCTGCTCCCCTCCAGGGCCTGAGGGTGTCTCTGGTCAATATGGGTTTGAGTAATTCCTGGAAAGCATCTCTGTTGAAGGTCCTTGTCCTGTGTTCGAGGGCACTTGGGAGAACACTGGATAACCTGGGCAAGGGGAGGGGACTAAAGGTGCTTTTGGGGAAAATACAACCTGGGTGTCTAACTCTAGTGATGCGCCAGATCAAGGTAAGGGATGGCTGGCCTGATCGAGTTGGGGGGCAAAACTGAGCTTAACAGCCACTTATAGCTAGGGATGTGGGGTACCCGCCCACAGACAGAAATTAATCTCAAAACACAGGAGCTTTCTCAAGTGCTTCGAAGAGGCTCAGGGAAGGAAGTTATCAACTGGAACCCCACGCTGTCCACCTGATTGGGGCCAAAGGAGCCAGTGGGCAGGGAACCTCTGTGCAAGGGCCCCCGGAAGCTCAGCCAGCACAGGGCGGTAACTGCTGTGTGTGTGTGTGTGTGTCTGAGGCTTATCTTGGAAGCGGAAGTTCCTGGAGGTGGAGTCACACATGTGATGGGAAGAGGACGCCTTGGCTGTGAACTCCTTCAGGGCAGAGATCACGTTCAGTTTCATTGCATTTTGAGTAATATTTCATGAATGCCTATTTGGTGCCCAACCTGGGTTCGGCCATTGCACATCTGCTAGTTCATTGGATTATCATGGGAACCCATGTTTCAGATGTGGAAACAGAGGCTCTATCCTCAAATTAGGCAACAGGGCTGGGCATGGGGTCCAGGGCCTCAGGGTGCCTGCCTCTCCACTCCTGGCCTCACTGCTGTGCCCTCCGTATATTCCCAGAGCCTGGCCCCCAGGAGGCAAGAGTGACATACTTGACATTGATTTGAATGATCAACAAGGATGACGATGTGGCTGCAAAGGGACAGAGGTGCAGCTCTGTCACCAAGACTCAGTAGGTGCTCACTTTCCCTTTCTGGGCTGCTAGGGTGCCATCGGTAAAAAAGGAATGGTGCTTCTTGTCCTACCTGCCTCACATTAGCAGTACAAGAATTAGTAATACATCTATACCTAAATCGGCAGTATAATAATTACCCAATAATAAAAACAACAACAACAATACACATTTTTGGAGCACTTATTCTGGGCCAGACTCTATAGAGTTAAGAGTGGGCTTTCAGCTCCATGCTTAGGGTTCAAGTTCTACCTCTGCCAAGTACTAGTCATGTGACCTTCATTGAGCTACTAACCCCTATCTCTGTGCCTCAGTTGACTCATGTATAAAGTGGGGATGAGAATAGCACCTCATCGGGTTGGGCTGGGAATGAAATGAAGCTGCAGACTGCTTAGCACAGTGCCTGACCTGGCTCAAGAAACAACAGTAGCTATTCTTGTTGTTAAGTGACGCTGTCGTCTTACACAGCATTTCTTGTCCTCTGTCCCACACCTCGATGTGTTTGTTAGACCCTGCTGGGGACAGAAGGCTCAGTACAGATACTAGTTGTCTGACCAAGGTCCCCAGGGGTTAGAGGCTGACTCCGGAGCTGAGTGCTTCGCCCGGGGCTGTGGGAGAGTGAGTAGGAGGGTGAGAATGGCCACGCCCCATAAGGTGGCATTGTTATCAGGGTAGTTGTTATTTTTACCCCCACATCATTAATTTGCAGTGAGTCAAGGCTGACTTAGACGGTTGCCCCGAGGCAAACTGGGGCGTCACCGAAGGGCAGTGTGTTTCGCTGGTTTGCCTTCATGTGACAACCTCGCTGGGTCTGGCTGCCCCCTTTCTGGCTTTCAGCAAAGCCGGCACTTGCAAGCGCCAATGAAGTTCATGCTCATGCAGAGATGGGCCCACAAGCCTCTGAAGACTGGGGACCCACAGCATTCCCCAGTTGCCTCATAAGGAGCTCTCTGGAGAGTGGGGTGATGCTGACACTTACCTGGAAACAGAGAAAGGCTTCTCAACAGCTTTTGACATTTGGGAAGTAGCTGGCAAGCCCTGTGTCCCCAGGGGTGAGGGACTGCCAGGCTCCTGATGAGGCAGCGGGAGTGGGGAGGGGGATTTCAATGGAAGTCATCTGACTACCTGAATGCTTTTGTCAGAAGGAGGCTGGAGAGAGGGGCAGTGGGCTGAATAAGAGGGAAGAATGCCACATGGAAGTCTCATCCCCCCCATCCCAAGACCTCCTGTGCACCCACTAAGGACTGGACTGAGGCTTAATTAGTACCTGGAAACAGACGTTCTGCCCTCCAGCAGGGCACGGTTCCACCCTGACCCCTCAGGAGAGCAAATCAGACAGGTGAGGGATACAGACGCTGAATACGAAGGGAAAGGAAGAAGCCTGGATTCCGTCCTGAAGTTGTGCCGGGAGAAGGGACAAGCAGCAGCTCTCTGGCCATTTCACCAGGGTAGCATTCTCACTTAAGAGGATTATCGTGCATGGTGTCAGCATTCAATCTGCATTTCAGGTCGAAAGAGGAACACTACATTTTTTGTGAATTTGCTCAGGCTGGGAAACATCTCTGAGCCCCGTAGCCTCAGAGCTGTTGAACAGGAGGGAATGGGGCTGCTTCCTGAGCCCTGGGACGCAGAGGTGAAGGAGCACTGAAGGCTCTGCCCCCAGGGCTCTGCTCCTGTCCGCTCTATTTCTGAGAGGCACTTGGAACATGGCGTATCAGACAACAGAGGAAGGGATGGTCTCACAGGCTGGTAGATTAGAATTCTCGGACTACATCGAGGATTTGCTGATGCAGGAGTGAATGGAAACCCCAGCACCGCTGGGCTCTGTGTGTGCTTCCAGGAGCTCCCAAGTGGAAAGCTATTTGGCCGCCTTAACTTCGGGAAGACTCAGTCATCCCCCCTTTCCGCAGGACCCTTTCCCCTTTTCCAAGGACTTGGAATTTACATTTTAGAGGAGCCCTAAGGCAAGTCCTCACCACCTTTCCCTCACTGCTATAGACTGAATGTTTCTCCCCAAAATTCATATGTGGAAACCTAACCCCCAAGGTGATAGTGTGAAGAGGTGGGGCCTTTGGGAGGTGATGAGGTCATGAATAAGGGATTAGCGCCCTTGTACGAGAGACTCCAGAAGCTCCCTTGCCCCTTCCACTGCGTGAGGACACAGCAAGAAGACTGTGTCTATGAACCAGGAAGCAGGCTCGCGTTAGACATTGAATCTGCTGGCACCTTGATCTTGGGCTTCCCAGCTTCCAGAACTATGAGAAATAAATGTCTGCTATTTATAAGCCTTCAGTCTATGTTATTGGGTTGTAGTGGCCCAAACAGATGGATATTAATCATTTCACCATGATGCCCTGCAAAGGTGGCCAGTGATCCTATTAATGTCTGCCCTATGCCCAGTATTGAGGCCCACTCCTCAGGCTTGAAGTTCAAGGTTATATTTTACAAGCTATCCCTGTCTAACCGAGGGGGACAGCATGAAAGGAAATGGCCAGAGTCCTGCTGTTGCTTAGTTTCAGCAGGACTTTCAGGGTCCTTCTGGTGGGGCCAAGGGCTCCTCTGCTTCTTCTCTAACTCAGTGAGAAGGACACTGTAGGGAGTGTGGGGGTTGTGGTAAACCAGAGAGCCCAGGCCCTGTCTAGAGGGGCAGCTGCCACTTGGTCCAGGAGATTACTGCCCCACAAGAATAGAGGCTCGATGTGGTCAGACTGTCCAGATTCTTAAGAGAAGTTGTAAAGATGATATTTATACAAAATTTTGAAATATTAGCAATAAATTCAAAGTTCAAACAGAGATTGTTTCTTAATAAGACAATGTAGCTCTAACAAATCCTGCCTGCAGCCTGACTCTGTCCTGAGGCTGCCTCTTTCTGTCCTCTGTCTTGGGAGGGTTTGCATTAGGGCAACACCTTCTCATTTTCAAGGAAGAAAGAAATGTAAAGAAAATTTTAATTTGTTCATTTAATCATTCATGCCTCCGAGTCCCCTCACGCTCACAATGTGACCTTGATTTTTGAGGCAGCATGACAGAAAGCCACAGTTGTCCTCCATACATTCCCAGAAGTACCTCCAAGAGGCAAAGCAGTTGGCCAGGAGCATGGGTCTGACCTACTGCAGAATCCCTCATGTTCCTATCTTCCTGGCCAGCCATCAGCAGCTATGAAAGGAAAGCAATCCCCACTGGTGCTCTGTGACATCCCATCTTCCCTGCGAAGCTATGCAGAGAGGCTTTGAGTCATTGCTTAGACGAGCCGGTGGTGAGAGGTGCTCATAGATCAGGCACCAGGAGAAAGAGCTGGGCCACCCATGGCTTGGGGCAGGTGTCGGGAAGGAAGAAGGGGACCTGCTGAGCAACCTGCACCATCTCCCTGTCGTGACCTCCAGCTGCTGCTTAGTCCACCTGTGCTCTGCTGCTGCACAGAGGCAGCAAGGGCCACATGCCTCACTAGGTGGCACCGATCCAGTCCGTCACCTGCCTGGGCAGGGAAAAAAGATGCTGCTGTCCTCCAGCCAGATCTAGCCACTCTTGGAACCATACCTGCTCAGCTGCCAGACTACACCCCAGCAAATGGCGGAGACTGAAAAGTTCGGTAATATACAGAGCTGGCGAGGCTGCGGGGAAACAATCTCCTACCTAGCCGGTAGGATTGGCACAATCTTCACAATGAGCCATTTCTCTGTGTCTGCCCAAAGAACAAGTGAGCATGACCTTCAACCCAACAGTTCCACTTCTAGGGATTGATTTTATTAAAAAGCCTGCCCATGTGCCAAATAAGGTGTTTATACAATGTCATTCTTCACAGCAATGTCACAGCAAAGTATCGGCAATGACCTAGGAGTGTCCATTCTGGAGGGCTGTCTCAATGAATGTAGCAGAGCCACACAATGGGGAATCATGCAGCTGTGAAGAAGAACCAGGACACTCTTATCTACCAATTAGGACTAATCTAAGATACGTTGACAAGAGAACAAGCAAGGTGCAAAACAATATGTATAATGGACTTCCATTTATGTAAAAAGTGTGACAATAATGTGTGTGTGTATTTGTCTACGCTACAAGGACCACAAGAATGATGAATGTTGCTTGCCTATAGGGAGAGAAACTGTGTGGCTGGGATTAGGGGAGAGAGAAAATCTTTTCACCATGTATATTTTATGTCTTTTCAATTCAGAACCATGTGAGTGCCTTTAATGTAGAAGCAGAATTAAAACCTGAGAAATGGTAAGCTCACAAAGAAAACAAAACACACCAAAGCCGAAGTCCACACCCCAGGATAGGTGCCCCTGGCCTCAGCCCCAGCACCCTCCCTGCTGGCACCGCCCGCTCACCTGCTCCTTCTCTGAATACGGGTTGTTGAGGACCACAGGCACGTTGCCCTTCCCCCACAGGTCACTGAAGACTCGGTCATTCTCCACGCCGAGGGGCAGAGGTTTGTGAGACTTGTCGTCCAGATTTCTGCAAGGCAAGGTCAGGGAGAGGTGAGGACAGCACGATGCCAGCTATCCTCTCCAGCTGGTTGCCCTGCTCTGGGATTCCTGAGGCAATCCAGAACCTCCATCGTTCGCCCACATGACTCTGTGAGGAGCCAGAGAGCACTGGGTGCCCAACCTGCCACTTCACAGGATGGCCAGCAACAGGTGGGAGGGCAGCCCCACTGTGGAACTCAAAGGTGAGCTCATCCAAGTTGGCACCGATGGCTGGCACACACCCATCTTTGTGGACTTCGTTTCAGGGTGGCCATGGCAAGGATTTTGCTCCTCTTTACCCTCTTCCTCATAGATCTAAAAACAGAGGAATCACATCTCCTAGCTGAACCCCATGCAGAATCCCTGGACAAAGTAATGGCCACTGGACTTCCTTAGGTAAGAAGCAGGAGGCAGGAGGAATACAGGAGGAAACAAGTCCTGTGGGCCAGGTAGCGAGTCATTCTAATGTGAAGGCATTGATAATAGGACTAAGGATACCAGGCCAGGATAAACAAGAACGATTCTGAAAATAAGGGGAACATAAAAACAATAGCAATAATTTTAACCACGATAGCTAATGTTTACTGAGCACTTTACATACATTTTGTTCATTTAATCTTTGTGATAACCCGATTAGATATGAATGTCAATCACCATTTTACAGATGGCAGAGGTGACAAAAGCTGAATTGCTCAAGGTCACAGTACCCCAGCCCACTCCTCACGTCCTTTCTGAAGTGGAGGCTCTCCTCATCACCATCATCTGTCACCACCACTATCATCATTATCATCACCACCATCATCACCATTGTCACCACTATCATTCTTGTGATCATCACCATCATATCATATCAACACCACCCAGCTGCTCTCTACTCTGAGCATAACCATCACTGTCGCCCTAGTCGTCATCACCAGTGTTACCGTCATCCTCACTGTCACATCACCACCACCATAATCACTCTCATCATAATCCTCACCACCATCATCACCAGTACCACCTTCCTCCTCCATCTGGACCATCATTAGTCATCATCGGATGAGGAAACAGAGGCTTGGAGAGGTTAAATCACTGGCCCAAGAAACATACCAGCAATGGCAGAGTTAGGATTCAAACTCAGTTCCTGCTTCTCCAGCCTGACTTCTTAACCACACAGCTCTCCTCACTCCCAGACTTAGCACTCGAATAGGTTCTGGAGGAGGCTCTCTCAGCCATCCTCTGAAATGAACAGAAATCAGGGCTGGGAGGGGATGGACTGTGCATCAAATCCAGACCTGTTCTTCCTCCCCCCAGTGCTGCCCTCCCGCTTCCCAACAACCTGCTTATTTTCAAGCCTCCCACCCAGCTTTACTCTGACTATGGCATCTGTCTGCTCCCCAGCTTTGGATGCTGTGGCCTGCTCTGTGGCCCATCTTGGTTTTGGTCCCAGGCATACAGGCTGGCCCTCTGTTCTATGTTTCCAGCTTTGGGGACTTCTGGTCCTGGCTCCATAATTCACCCGGACCCGCAATCTGGTGCCGACAGCTATTCGGGATGAATCAGGAGCCAGAGCCCCAGTGAGTGCACGGCCCTGAGCCCCCGCTCGGGCTGCTTACTTGGGTCCAGCCAGACCCGCCCTCCTTGCTGCATTTCACGTAGTTCTGGTGGCCCATGTAAAAGCCACTTCCGCACTCCCGCTTGGAGAGGTCTGCAATTGTCAGAGAGAACACACTGTTTTACCCCCTTTAAAATGTCACCAAAACACATGGGGACTGGTTCTTGATTATAGAACCCAAGTCGATGGTTTACCTACGTGGTGATAAACAGAGGAATTGTCTGTTGAGAGGGCTTCTCGAAATGCCCTTCAGCTGGCTCTCAGCTCTGAAACTCCTGCTTCCATGACATCACATGACCGAAAATGGGGATTTGGCAGGGAAGGGATGAAGATGATATTGTCTGAGCAACTGTAATGTACCAGGGACTTGCATGGAAGTTATTTCATTTTACCTCGACAGAGATTAAAAGCTCATTTTTACAGATGCAAAAACTGAGCCCAGAGAGACTGGGTCCCGCCACACACACAGAGCAGAGCCATGATTTGTAACTAGGCCTGGCTGATGCTCAGCCTGCATCCTTCCTTTCTGAAAAAGCAGAGACAGGAAAAACACGTCAGGATGCTCACTCTAAGTCAGAGGCTAAAGAGCAAGTAATCCAACATCTCTTGCAGAACGAGGTCAGTTTACAAAAATTACAGGGTACGATTACCTAGGCAACTCGGAAATGGCTCAAATGGCTTATCTTATGTGAGTCTCCAGGGAGAGAGCCGCTTTTATCATCCTCCTTTAAAAAAAGACTTTAACAACTTTGTTTAAATAATGTTTTTGAAGTGTTCTGTCAACACAAACTTATTTAAGAGTCCCATGTGATTGGCAGAAGAAGAATATTTTTAATATGGCACCGGGGGAACTAGCAGGTTGAGCTAGTTTGCTTCCATTCACTCAGGGGCAAAATTAGAAGTAGGCTTGGATAGATTCCCACCCCCAGCCTGTCAGTGATGAGCAGATCAGAGGGAAATCTGCCCTGGGACCTGTCTGCCCGATGGGTTTGTCTGGCAGCGCCGCCTGAGGGTTACGAGCACTGACAATGGATTGGATGAAACTGAGTTCAACAGCTCGGCTTTGCTGGTTGTAAGCTGTGCAACTTTGGGTATTTTGGATACTTAACCTTTCTAATTCTCAGTCCATTCATCTCTAAAATAGGGTTAATAATAATGCCTTGTTTGTGGGGTTGTGGCAATGGGTAAATGAGATCAGGCTTACAGCGCTTGGCTATGTGGTGCCGACGATCCTTGCTCTTACAATGCATTTGCTTATGGGTTGATCAGACAGAAACAGAGGAAGGGGAGTGCTATTTCTGTATGAAACAGTCAAGATTCCTCTACACCAGTTCGGGCTAGCAGGACTGCCTGCCACACGGCCACTTTCTACATCTGGGCTGTCTGGTATTACAGCCACTGGGAACACGCGGCCACTAAGTGCCTGAAGTGTGGCTATTGTCAGCGAGGAACTGAACGTTTAGTTGTGTTTAGCTGTGACTAAGTTTAAATCACTAAGTGTGGCTAGTGGCTACAGCAGTGGACAGTGCCGCTTCAAGTCTTCATGTCTCTGAAGACTGGGACATGGAGGCATGCATGGCTCCTACCTGGGAAGGGGGCATCTTCCCTGGAGGTTGGGGGACAGAGGCAGGGACGTCTGCACTCAGACCCTTTCTGATCTTCCATGTCTTGTTCCTGGAGCCCAGGAATTTGGGGATTCTCTGCTTCCCTTCCAGACTCCTGCCTCCCATCACTCTCTGCCCTGATATTTACTCCATCTCCCACCTGGCGAGCATTTTCTGTGCTCGCTGGCAGTGACTAAATCAAAGCCATTTTTCTTCCACTTTGCTAGCTAGGTGATCATACCCAAGCCAAGAGGCAGCGGTATAGCATCTCTGAACCTCTGAGAACCTTTGCCAAATCCTTCCAACCAAGGCTTTCTGGGAGCCAGGACCCTCTGACCTCTCACACAGTGGTGGTGGGTGGGGGACTCTGGGCCTGATTCTGCAGAAAGTTTATGCAAGTGTTGGTCAGCCCAGTGCTGACCCTGAGGGCCCAGGACGGGGAACAGGTGGGCCAGGCCTGTGTGCACCATGCAGCCTGCAGGTGGGGGCTACCGGCTCTAGCCCAACCAGGCAAGGAGGCCGCCAAGGAGCAGCTGGTCCTGGCAGGAAGCCCCGCCTGCGTCTCAGCAGATGCCACACTCTCTCTGACCCCCCTTCTCACCCTCCACACACCAATAGCCTTTGGTTTCTGCTTCCACCTGGCAGCAGATGCTGGGAGCTGAGTTAAAGCAGGAAGATTTGGGGACTGTGGAAACTGGTCCAGGGTATGTGCAAAGCTTTTCTCCAAGATTTCATCATGCTGGAAAAGAAAACGGTCTCCATAAAGAGAAAAGTGTGCCATTGAGAGAATTCCATGGTGAGAGTCATGGCTGAGAAGTGAGGTGAGGGCTCTGGGGTCATGACTCTAACACTCATGTCACACCACTTGCACAGGGTCTTAAACCCATGTCCAGATGGCCCCAGCTGGGGGTTGGGCTGAATTTGGACCCTGGGACACTGGAGAGCCCGGGGCAGCCCCGGGCCAGCTCCTGAGGCTGGCTGTCTCACCAGGAGGTGGACTTTGTGCTAATAGCTCTTCTGATATTTTATTTTTTGAAAGGCTAGAAATCAGTTTTAGCATGAAATCTCTGGAATCTTCTCCTTTGCCACAATTTCACCTTTTCAGGAAACTCTGTAGGCCAAACAGGACTCGTGGGACAATTGGGTGTGACCTCTGACCTAAAGGGTTGTTGGAGTTCCTTCCCGCCAATGCTGTGCCAGGGAAGTCAAATGGAGTGGGAAACCTAGCGGGAAACCTTCTGGGTGTGGCTTGACCGTAGGAGACTGGTCAGTTGCTCAGCCTGTGATGAGAGTGGCCACCATTGACTTTCAGTTGGAACCTGGTTGTTCTGGAAAGATTCTTAGAGCTCATCTGGCCCAAATACCATTTGTGCATATGGGGGAACTAAGGCCCAAGAGGCTTTTCTAAAGCATGGAGCTGGCGAGTGGCAAAGGGTAGAGGCTAGAAGCAAGGTCACTACAATAGTGAGACCTCACACTGATGGTGACAGACCTGGCCATGATATTGTTCAATGGGACCTTGGTGGAAGAGGGTGGCTCCAAAGTCATCAGGTCCTCATCTGTGGGACCCATTATATGTCACTTCACACGGAAAAAGGATTTTTGCACGTGTGTTTAAGGGTTTTGAAAATGGAGAGATTATCCTGGATTATGTGGTCAGCTCTAAATGCAGTGAGAAGTGCCCCTCTCGGAGAAGGCCGAGGGCGCGTCCCTACAGAAGAGGAAGGCTATATGACAGTGGGAGAAAGATGCTGGCTTTGCAGATGGATGAAGGGGTCACGAGTCAGGAAAGGCAAGCAGTGCAGCTCTGGAAGCTGGAAAGGCAAGGAAACCAATTCTTTTCTAGAGCCTCCAGACATGAGCCCTCCAGAACTGTACACAGAGAATAAGCGTGTGTTGTTTTAAGCCACCAAGTTTGTGGTATCTGTTGCAGAACCCATCAGAAACTGACACAAGTGGATGATGACAGAGACGGGTGGCATGGTGGTTGGAGAGCTGATGGCCCCTGTCCCCATGTCTGACCTCACTGCCTACCATTCTCCCCCTGCTTACTACATTCAAGACCCAGAGGCCGTCCTTCCGTTTTGGGAATGTCCCAACCCCGTTCCTGCCCCAGTGCCTGTGACCCTGCTGTGCCCCCTGCCAGGAACACCCCTCCCCTGGACATCACATGTTCTGTACCTTCTGGCCTCCGTATAAATGTTGCCTCCTCAGAGAGGCCTTCCCCAACCCTCCAAGCTAATGTCTCTACAACCCCAAGCCACTTTTCTTCAAATCACTGTTATATTTCCTTCATAGAAGGTGTCACAGCCTAAAAGGACTGTATGTGTCAATTTGCTTATTATTCATTTTTTAAACCTATGATCTGCCTCCACAGTGGCAGAGGTTCATCAGAGGATCCCCAGTTCCGAGGACAGAGTCTGAGGCAGAAGAGACACTCAAACCACGTTTGCTGAATGAAAGATAGTGAGAAGCTCCTTGGTGACACGCAGTTTGGGGTGGGTTTGTGGGCTTACTCCATAGCTCTTCCCCAGAATGAGAGGGTGGATGACCATGTGACAAGATGACAGGGACACAGATGGAAAGAGGGCACAAGGCAATAGTAATAACTATAAATAGGGTCTCTGTCCCCCACCCAGGAAAAGATGGGCTGGGGAAGCAACTCACGCTCGAATGGCCACGGTGAGAATGCAGGGCTACACTGAGATTCAGCATAAAGGCATTGGGGATGGGTTCAAGCCCTCATCTGAAAATGCCGTCATAGTGTTCAAAGCTACGAGGCGCATGAAGTGCAGCAGGCAGAGCTCCTCGGACACAGACAGGCCTGGATTCCATGCGGTCATCGGCTGGTCTAGCTCAGGTCTCCAGGGGTGGCGTCTCTGGCAGATGGTACCCCGGGGCCTCAGTTTCCCTGGGTTTGGACTCTGAGCAAATATGCTAATGTCCTCAGAACCTTGATGGCTAGTGGTCAAGTGAACTGTGGCCAACAGTGCCAGCTCCAAAGTCAGGAGAGGTCAAGAGCATGGGCTAGGAATCAAGTCCTGGCTTTGTTGCTCGCTAGCTGTGTGATCTGGGATGAGTAACTGCACCTCTCTGAGCCTTGGTTTCCATATCAGGAAAACGGGGCACTATGAGGAGCAAATGAAATTACTTGATGTAAAGACCTTGGCGTGTGGTTAGCCCCCCAGAGTGCTCTGTGGAAACTGAACAGAATGATAACAAAACTCAGGCATTTGCAACAACCTAGATGGATCTTGAGGATGCTCTGCAAAGTGAGGAAGTCAGAGGAAGACAGACAAATACCATATGATTGCACTTACATGTGAAGTCTCAAAAACAAACTCGTTGATGCAGAGAACAGATTGGTGGTTGCCAGAGTGGGAGAGGGTGGGGGAGGGCGTAGGGGGAGGGCAAAATGGTGAAGGGGATCAGTTCTGTGGTGATGGATGGGAACTAGATGTACAATGGTGAACACTATGCAGTGTATACAAATACTATGTTACACACCTGAAATAGGTATAATCTTGTATACCAATTTTACCACAATAAAAAACACCTGCCAGAAACCAAAAACGAAACTCAGGCTTGCCACAAAGGAGGTTCCCATCCCCCATTAAGCTGACTCTCTAGGGTCCAAATTGACTTCCATTCCTCCAGCCACACTCTGCTGCCTGGTTTCTCTTCAACTCATTGTGGGATTTCCAGGTAGAACCAGGGCAGTGCTGTGTGACCTTGAATAAGATGCCTCACCTCTCTGAGCTTCAGTTCCCATCTATAAAAGGGACTAAAACCACACACCCTACTTAGGGAGCCTCATTCACGCAAGGAGGTAATCTGTAAGTAACTAAGTGCCCCACAAGTGGAGGAGAAGTTATCGGAGCACAGGGCGAGGCTGACTGGTCCAGATGGATGCTGGATCAGAGATCTTGGCCTCGTTAGAACCCTCCTTCGGGGCAGCAAGCTGATAACCTGGATAGCCCCTGACATGTAGCATCTTAAAGTGACCGTTCCCAAGTGCAGGAGGTCCTGGATTTCTCTCTCTTGCACTCACAAGCCGCCACCACCTGGCGGGACCACCTCCCCCCAGGGATGAAGGGATGAGGCTGAGGTAAGGGCCAGCATCCCAAACAACAGGACAAGGGATGCTCCATGAGTGAAAGCGACTAGGCAGAACAGACTAAGGCTGTCTGGAAGGAAAAGGGGATGGAAGGAAGGTAATGAGACCAAAATAACAGAAGGTCAGGGTCACTGCTGAGAAGTCGCCTCTCTCAGATCCCAGAACTCACAGACCAGTACATGTGACCTGGATGTGGGGCTCCAGGCCTGGCGGGCAGCGCGAGCAGCGCGAGCAGCCCAGGCAGCCCGCCCATTGTTGCCTGCTTATCCAGCATCCAGAATGCCAGTTTTGACCCCACCTCCAACATGCAGCTTGGATGGAGAGGCCCCTGGGAGGGTCTATAACTTCCAGGCAGCCACATGCTCAAGGGGCCTGAATTCTCCCCAGCCTGCCAGCCCCGAGAGCAACTGTGAAGGCATTCTGTCTCTGCGTTTCCCTTACCTGACTCAGGACAGCAATTTTTAGCGAGGCACTTATATTTCAGTGAGGCAGTTTGGCAATTTGTGGGAGGCACTTATGGTTGTCCATAAGGAGGGAGGTGACATCTGGGGTTGTGAATACTCTATAACACCAAGGACACCCGCACACAAGGAAGAAGTGTTCTGACTGCCACGCAGTCAGAACCCTTGGACATTCATACAGATTTTAAAAAATGCTTAAATTTCTGAGCCACGATTCCAATTCGCTCTTACGTATATATGGAAGGCTTTAAAATACATACTGAATTTTCCATGCACAGCACTATTGCAACAAAATCAAAGACAGACAGGGCATCGCTTTATTGAAAGCTATTCACCATTTCAGAAACTCATGTCACCAAGGCGACGATGCGGCTGATGACATCTGAGTTGCCAAAACAACACACCTGTGTCAATCTGCCTGTGACACGGTTGTGTCTGCAGCAATTCTCTGCTTAGGTGCAAACATCTGACCATTCCAGCAGAGTCATGCCTGAGCGCTGATATATTAAACTACAGGTTCTCTTTATCGTAAATTACTTTTATGCCCTGTCCCCTTTGTTTTATAGTTAGGGCATTATATTGATTTCAAAAAATGTAAAGTGTGTGTCGGTTATATGATCCATGAATTAGCTTCTGGTTAGTGAAGGGGGCATTTAAAAGTATTTGTTTAAAAATGGGGGGGGCTCTGAGTCCAGCATGGGTGTGAGCCATTGAGCCTGGGGAATGCATGCTGTCATTAAATACTCCTCATCCTCAGAACCATCCACATTAGCGGGTTTCACGGAGCCCTGTACTTGACCTTTGTTGCTTTCCCCCAAATCTCACCTCCTCCCAAACGGTTGTTTTTCTACTGCTTTTGGTCAATTGCTCTACGTGCAAGGTTGACAGAATAACTAGAGGAAGGGCTGCGATGGGTCAAGGTGGGCTCAGCACTCAGGTGCAGCCACCCAAGTTGGGAAAGCAGGTCAGGCTGTGCGTGAGACCGGTGTGCCCCTCCCTCATCTTCAGGGAAACAAACGCTGCTTCCCTGAGATGATGCTGTGAGAGGAGCTCGGGGCTGGCTGACAAAAGGGCTGCCGTTAAGAGTCCTTCGAGTTTGACGATCTCATAATTTCTGGTGGAGGGGGCCCACACCTGAGTCCCCCTCCATAGGGGGACAGATGAGAAGGGTCTGCCTGACCCCACCCGGGTAGCAAGGGGGGCCACAGGGTCAGTGCTGGAGCGAAAATGAGAGTGGGGGGGAAGAGAAACTTCTCTCTCTCCTACCTCCTGACCTGCTATTCTCTGACCACCTGGCCCAGCTGCCAAGTCCTCCCCAGAGAAGGAACTAGAATTACCCACTGTGTTGCCAGCTTTCCTCTCTATAGAATCAAAAAATGCCGACATGGGAAACACAGAGGGGCTGGCACCCAGATCTTCAAGTTCTAGCCTCTGCTCCCTCCAAATCCAAGCAGGACCCCCGTTTGGGGAGTTGGGGCCAATTCTCTACCTTGATTCTAACCCCTTCCTTTAGAACCCTCTTTGCCCTCGACTGGCTGTCTTAGGAGAGAACAGGCTTGGGCTGAGGGTTTCCCAGTGCTCAGCTCCCCTCTCTTTCCAGGGCCCTGACACCCACCTCATGTACTGAGTGGCCTCTGGGAAGGCCCCTCCTCTCTGAGCCTGTTTCCTTACCCCTGACATGTGGATTGCAAATATACTCATTTTGTGGGGTTGCTGGAGGGTCACATGGGATCAAGATCGGAAGACATGACACCAGCTACGATGAGTAACAACTCTGGGATTCATGGCAAGAGATACAGCCTAGAAGCTATGTCCATTCTGCTCTTGCAATTGCATTTGAAGGGAAAGAGGAGAGGGTGAGTGAGTGGCTGTGCCCACTCACAGATGTCAGGGGCAGCTCAGGCTGGCTTCTGGTCTGTGAGGCTGAGCTTCAGTACACGCTCGCATACAAGGTGCATGGGCGCATGCACACCTGTGGGGCTTACCTGTCCACCTGGACTTCTGCATCTTTTGTTTCTGCTTTGTCCGGTCCCCCTCCATTGATCCCTCTAGTGAGAAGGTTCAGCACAGGCTCTATCTCTTTGAGCAAGTCATTGTGCTCCCCACGGTCCTGAAGGGTGACCCCAGCATTCTTCTTGGCAGAGTCTGGGCCTGGAGGCCTGGGTGCCAGGCCGTTGGTGTGGGACAGTGAGCCAGCTTCCTGCCCATTGTTGTGGGCATGGTGTGGCCCATTGCCAGGACTGGTGGCCCCATCCGCTGTCGGCGGCTGCTCTTTGCAGGCTGATGACTGGTGTGACAGATCGACAGCTGTGGTGGGAGGACCCAGGGGCTGTGTCACCCGGATGGTCTTGGGGGTCCCGTCCCCAGTAAAGGTGGTCTCCAGGTGCGTGGTGAAGCCCTCAGGGCCCCGCAGGATGAGAACCACGTGGGTCTCGGAGGCAATACCCCGGAGCACCTCCAAGGCGCTCTCGTAACTCAGGTCCACCAAGGGCTGGCCGTTGACTGCCAGAATGATGTCTCCAGCCTGGATGAGGCCACTCTGCTCTGCGGCTCCCCCACGAATCAGGTCAGAGATGATCACGGGAGGCTTGTTCACCCGCTCCTTCACCAGGAAGCCCAGGCCCCCCACTCTGCGCTTGAAGAGGCGGACAGAAATCACGTTGGGTTGGATTTGCTGGACGCTGAACATGTGGTTCTCCATGGTGTCCAGTACCCAAGGGTCTGAAAGCCTCAGACTATGTTGATCCAAGGGCACCTGGTCAGGAGGAGCCCAGCTTCAGGCTGTGTTGAGAAGGAGCTGGGGGGGTGGGGGCTGCAGGGGCCTGGCGAGTCTCTTCAGCTTGTCTTTGACGTCAACTTGGCGTCACCCACTCATTGCTGTTTGGCTGTCGGTGGCATGATTTCATGTATCTGTCTCCTTCCTTGTTCTCTAAGGAAGTGACGGCCGATCAGGCAGACGTCAGGAGAAGCAGTGGGACCTGTCCCTAAGCAACAGGTCAGGCAGACTGTGAGGAGAAGTAGCTGGTGGATGAGTCTAGAGGTGACGCATACTCTGGTGGACTATTCTCTGGGCATGGCCAGCCCGCGAGATGCAGACGAGACCTGGGGCTTCCTGAGCCGAAGAGAAGGAACAAGGGAGGGGATGGAGAGAATTAAAAAAGAGATTGAAAATCATATGATCACATCAAGAGATGCAGAAAAAGCATCCAATAAAATCCAGCACCTATGTATGACAAAAAAAAAAAAACTCCCAGCAAAGTGGGAATAGAGGGATCATACTTCAACATCATAAAGGCTACATATGTGAAAAACCTATAGCCAACATCATACTCAAAGGGAAAAAACTAAAAGCGTTTCCCTTAAGATCAAGAACACAACAGGGATGTCTGCTTTCACGGCTCTTATTCAACATAGCTCCAGAAGTTTTAGCCACAGAGATCAGACAAGAAGAAGCAATAAAAGGCATCCAAAACGGAAAGGAGGAAGTAAAACTGTCATTATTTGCAGATGACATGCTATTGTACGTACAAAACTCTAAAGACTCCACTGAAAAAGGGATCGATGTGGAGTGCCCAACGCTACCTTCAAAACGAAGATGGGAAACTCAGAAATCCAGCCACAAGACGCTCTGGAGTTCTGAAGCCAACCTCCCTACCAAATCCTTTATCTTCAAGGAGGATACTTCCCCAGTTACTCGCAAATTGCCTGGGTTTATCTCCATGATCAAAACCCTGGAGAAACCGCAGACAGTCAGCCCCAGAAATCCAAAAGCAAGAATCATGCGTCCTCTCTTATTTTCTACCACAAAGAAGCCACCCCTCCAACTTGTCACACTTGTGGCCTTTGTCTCCCTGAGTTTCACAAACAGTTTCTATCCACAGGTCAGGAGCTCAGCCCATGGATCTCTGAGCTCTCTATTCCTGCCAGTCCCAAAGCCCTCACAACAAACCCCCGGGAGGGGGACACAGCCTCCTGTGAAACCACCAGTGACAGATGTCCATTGGCTTTTGTGACCCTCGTTGTAATTGTCAACTTGTTCCAGGTTCAAAAGGATAGATCGGGCCACATTAAAAACCAAATTGGGTAAAATAATTATCAAAGACACGGGTCTGCACAGAACTTTAAAGGACATATGCACTCCACAGGCTGCCTGAAACCCTAAAAGAGAAACATTAGGAAGCATGGACTGTGTGTCCCCAGGTGAACATAAGAGCGTAGTAGGTGCTCAATGACTGTTTGTTGAATGAAGAAGAAAAATCTCAGAAGATTAATCATAGCAGACATTTACTGAGCACACACACTCTTAACATAGGTTTTTTTCCTTTAATTTGCACAATAACCCTTTGATAGATAAGAAGACCAAGGCTAGGGAAGGGCCAGTGACTTGTCCAAGGTCAGGTGGAGATAGACAGCAGAGAGAGGATTGGTCCAACTCTTGAGCCTGAGCTTTTCCACTTATACCCTAGGTTTTAAAATTTTCTATTCTAACTACTTTTGCAACTGCCACCAGGTCCCCCAGACTCAGGGACATGAGGCGTGGTTGGGGTACCAAAGGCCAACAGGCTGCTATGGCCCAGGTGGGTGTATACACTTGTGGCATGTATACAGAAAGCAGTGATGTGTATCTTATGCATCTGGGTTGAGACAGGTGATCTCTGGCTGTGGGTGGATTGGGACAGGTGGGAGACAGTAAGGAACCCATCCAGCGCTTTCCTTATCCCCAGTTCCATCTGTACCCTGGCACCCCCTCTGCCGGCATCTTCACCACGCCTTAGCTCAGTGAGAGAGCACCCATCTGCCACTACTAACAAAGTGACACTCACTCCCTCGTTTCCCTTTTAGTGGCTTCCCAGGGTCACCCCGAGGCTAAGACAGCTGACAAGTTCCTGCTGCCTCTGAGAGCAGGAAGTGGGTGCAGATAGCCCCCAGAGAAGGAGGCACCACCTCCTGGATGCCCTGGGGGGCTTGTTAGCAAGTCCAGCGTTCCCCCTGTGTAGCTTGCATTACGTAACCTGCCAGTCCCTCAGTGTGAGTGAGGGAATAATGACTACCCGGCCCAGCCTGGGCTGCATTCCCCATCTGGTGTTGCTCTGTGTGTGTGTTTCTCTCCATGTATTCATGCATCGCCCTCATGCTGTGTCATTTCTCTGCTGTGTGTGTGAGCGTGTGCGGCCTGTGTATTAGCCAGCTGAGTGTCTTCCAGCATCTTGCAGCCAGGGTTCAGGTGTGCAGAGAAACCATCCAGAACCACATGTCCTCCTCATTTGGGGGAGGATTGGTCTGCCTGCCCCCTTGCTTCTTTAATTCTCTGTGAACCCTGGTTCTTCCCTGCACCAAACCCAGGATGTTGCTGTGTAAGTGGAGGCAGAGATGGCTGGCGGCTCCAGCTTATTCTTGTGTGTCCACACTGGGCATGAGGCTGAGGTATCTAATTAAAGAAGGGACGTGAAGGTGAGCTCCTGGGAAGGCGAGGTCCCCTGCTTTCTTCTTCCACAGGCTGGCTTGGGCCAGACCTTACTAAGGGACAGAGGCTGGACTTGGCTTAAGAAAAAGAAAGAAAGCAATCCACAAACCTCCCCAGCCTGGCCTCTTGCTTTCTCAGCTGCTTTCCAATCAGACAGGGCTGCTGGCTGGTGCTTGGGAGACTGGGGTGCTGTTTTTCAGACTTTGGCTCTAGAAAGGTAACTTGAAATTTGGAAGGAACTGGAAAGGGGCTGGGCTTGAGAGGTAGGGATAAGTCAGTGTCTTCTGGGAGGCAAAATGAGAGAGAGAGAGAGGGAGAGAGGGAGAGAAAGAGGGAGGGAGGGAGAGAGAGAGAGGGAGAGAGAGAGAACACAGTCCTGGGTCTAAGTAAGTCCAAGGCGAGTGCTTAGCACTCGCCATGATGACACCCCCACAACACTAGGTGTCTTTCCTTTTCTTTCCCGAAGCGCACCTTCCTCTGCTGCCATATTTTCAGGCTCACTCCAACCAGTGCTGTTTGATTGCCCCCATTTTACAGATGAATAAATTAAGCTGCTGTAGGGAGACGCCCTTGATCCTGTTTGCCAATGTCCAGTGTCCAGCAGGCTCCTCAGTCCTGGGCCAACCTGGGGAGCTGGCCACTCTTCTGCCACAGGGATGATTTTAAAGGCCCTTTCTAGCGCTCTCTGGGTGCTTCTGGATGAGTTCTTTATTTTCTCTGAGCCTCAGTTTCCTTGTCACCACCAGTACTCACCACCCGCTGGGTAACCTGGAGGACTGGACGGAACAGCGAATGCAGGGTGCTGGGCAATGGTGCAGAGTGAATGCTCAGGAAAAAATGGCCTCCTGTCATTGTTACATAACATGTAATGTCTTGGGCTTTCTGGCATATAATTTAGCCACTTTCTATTCCACAGCAGTCTTGCCAAAGGTACATCATGTGCCATGCAGAAGGGGTCCCTCTGCCTGAAATCACACTGAGGCATCTCACGATAGTCACAGTACAGGGCAGTGACTACACCCCAGCCTCCGCCCCTTGGAGCTGCGATCTTAAACAAATCATGTGTGCGTGCCCGCCAGAGTACGTACCATGGAAACAACACTTGGACCCGGGCCTCATTCAAGTAGTTCAGTGGCTTCAGTGTGTTTATTTCAGTTACCTTGCTGCGAGGAAATGAGCGGCTGACTTTCGGGGACGCCTGCCAATGAGAAGCAGGGAGCCAAAATAGGCCAGCGTCTGCTACTACCATCTCGCTGCTCGACCTTGGGCAAGCTACTCTCCACCCTGGCCCGTTCTGCAGTTGGAGGACCGGCGACAGTAGCCATTTAGAGTGACTGAGAGATGACAGTGGGCTGAGCTTGGTGCTGAGCCCTCAGCATGGGTATCCTGTGAAGCGGGGGCTGATAAGGTGACTGAGGTTCAGAGAAGTGGGTCTCAGGGAGTGCATTTGGAGTGCTCACCAAGGTCAATACTAGTCCTAACAATAATCCCACAAAATCATGCCTCCCTTCTTTTCCTCCCCAAAGCACATACTCCTCTGCTGCCATGTTCTTTGTCCTCACCCTGACCGAGGTCATGTTTGATTGTTCCCATTTTACAGATGTGGAAATTAAGTTACAACAGGAAGACGTGCTTGTCTTGGCTTGCCTGTAGCTTTCCATGTCTAGCACTGGAGGTCAGAGGATTTAGGAATCAGCGACCATTGAGGGGTCTAGACCTGTGTCATCCAATACAGCAGCTGCTGGCCACACGTGGTCATTGGGCTCCTAAGCAGTGGCTGGTCCCACTGAGATATGTTGTATGAGTGAAATGCACATTGGATTTCAAAGACTAGTGGGGAAGAAAGAACATAAAATATCTCAATAATTTTTCAGTATCGATTACATGTTGAGCTGATCGTGTTTTAGATATATTGGGTTAAGCACAACGGTTAGAAAATGTATTCACCTGTTGCTTTTCACTCTGTAGAATAAGCCCGCTCTGCGGTGAAAGACCACACAGCGGCTGGCGTGGTACTGCCCCTGGGTGGCGCCAGCCCAGAGTCTGATTCTAGAGTCTGGCTTCTGGGTCACTGCTCTTTCTTGTACCTCACTGTCCCTTAGATCCCCTCAAGCATCTACAGATAGCCAGGCAGAAAACACTTCTTTCTAAAGAAACCAGGAAAATAACATAGAAGGTTAGCAAACATCTCACCACTTTTTGGGGCTGACTGCTGGGAATAAACCTGCTGGGGTTCTGGAGAATGGGGGAGAGAAAATCCATCTAAAACCCTGTACAGTGACAGGTAACAGGAAGGTGTTACCTGGGCTAATAGTCTAGTGTCCAACATCCTGACACCCAAATGTCATTTGAAACACAGCCCAACAATACAGTAAATGTTTCATCAAAAAGAATACAGCAGATCCCCTGGGCAGGTAGCTCAGTTGGTTTGAGCATTGCCCTGATATGACAAGGTTGTAGGTTCGATCCCTGGTCAGGGCACATACAAGAATCAACCGATGAATACATAAATGAATGGAACAACAAACTGATCAATGCTTCTCTCTCTCTTTCCCTTCCTCTTTCTGTAAAATCAATAAATAAAGTATTTTTAGACAAAGAAAAGCAGCAGGTCCCTATTTACAGGTAGAAAATGAGCTCCAAGATATACCATTAGGTTAAAAAAAGAGAGAGAGAAAGGTACCAATGTACAAATGCAGAGAACATTCTGGAAGGAATATCAGTGGTTGTATCTTACAAGAAGTATTGGAAGTCAGAAATAGGAGGAAGTACTGACGACCTTTGTTGTTCCTATTTGAATATCATTTAAGTTGTTTTTATCTTGTGTATTACCTTTTAAATGAGCAATGGTAAAGAAAGGAACACCCAGTCTGTGAGAGCCCAGGTGTTTTCGGCATGCACACCCACAGAATCTCTAGTGGATTTACAGCCCTCTTTTCCATCTCTCTCCAATCTCCTTTAAAAGGCAAATTCAAGTCCTCCATGTCCTAAAACAAAACAAAAAAATACTGCCACCCCCAACATGAACAAAAGACCAAAACCATAACCCAACTGTGCTCTTAAAAACAAACAAACTTCCTTACACCTGCCAAACAGCTAATCTGCATGCCTTCCCCAGGAATCAAGCTGACTTGATGGGCGCTTTCTCCCACACCAAGTCATCGCCACAAACCCACCACCTCTGCAAATCAGGGGGTAGGTTGGTGTTTTGGGAATCCCAGAGACACGGACACCCTGGCCCCATGGGACCTTCCCAGACACATAATTCCCCCAGAGGCATGTCTGCAGTGTGCTTGCACTGACTTTGATATTCCCAGAGCACACGTCTGCACCTCAGGGTCAGGGATGAGCACGGCTCAGAGTTAGGAGCGTGAGGGGTGATGATTACTGCAAGTCTGACAGGGCGCCCCGTGCCTGAGGGTGTGGGAAATCTGCACTCTCTTACATCGCTGCTTTGCACGGCCTCTTCGTGTGGCAGTTTGACATGATCTGCCCCTAAATTTACAATACACAGTCCTCTGGCCTGGTAAATCGATTTGTAAGACCTTCCCCTGCAGATGAACTGGAAAGGTTGCCTGTAAACACACACACACACACGCACACACACACAGGACTCTCCCTTGCGAGGTTGTTCAGAGTATTGAGAGACTGGGAAAATCTGAGGTTCCACCGTCGGGGGCACAGACACATGATGGAATGCTGTGCGGGTATGACATATGGGGGAAGTGGATCGGAGAGGATCAATAGGGAATGGTTTTCGAGACATATTATAGAATTTGAAAAGCAAGTCAGAGAACAAGATATAAACACATGTCTACGTCCACCCTATGTATTTATCCATACGCCCATATAAGCGTGAAGGCGCACTGAAAATCTCTGCAAAAACACCTGAGATATCAGTAACAGTGGTCGCTTCTGGGAAAGGGGGCTGGGAGGCTAGGGGTCAGCGGGGAGGAAAGCTTACTTTTCACTGTGTAATCTCCCTGTATACAGTATATTCAGAACCCCAAAAGGGCAGTATTTGGTGAGTTGGAATATGGGACTCAAGACAGGCAGCCACAGACTCAGGCCCTGGATGTGGGCGGTGAGTCAGTGCCCTTGGGGTGGGGTGGGGGGCGTCCCTGGTCTGTTCCATCACCAGGAAAGAGGTACAGGAATGGTGTCTCCATGTTGGAACAGATCTGGGGAATTATGGAGCCTTCATTTCATCTTCATTTTGCAAAGCTCATTTTTATGAACTAGTTCAGCCGACTGTAGAGCACTATATCCATCAAGCAGACAAAAAATTCCAGGGCTTGGGACTAAGATTCTTAAATTCCTTCCATCCATGGACTGCTCTGTGGCACAAAAATCCCCAGAAAGGTAGCTCTCTCCTCACCTTTGCCAGACCCCATTGTTGGAAGTGCCATGTAGTGGTCAAAGGCATTGGCCTTGGAGCCAGAAGGACACCTATTAGCTTTACATTCCTCATCTGTAATACCGGAACAGCACATTACTCGGGATAATTAAACGGGAATGGATTTGGTGGAACAATACACGTAATGTGCATGGCACTGTTAACTATTATTTTTAGGGTCAATTTAGATTATTCCTCAAGGAAAATAAACTATTTTGGGTCAGAATATGCAAAGATAATCATGGCTGAAGATGGCCTTATTACTATAAAAAGGAAGCATTTCACCAGTGGTCTCTGGAACGTTCCTTGAGAACCATTAAAAAAAGATGGCACATTTTTCTACCCCCAATAAGCCTCCCCCTCTTTCACTTTCTGTTTCTTCCTCTCCTTTTCTCTCCTTTCCGTTCTCTTTCCCTTCCTTATTGCATAGCTCCCACCTGGGCCAGCAAGACTCTCGGCGCTAGGAATGTAAGAATGTACAAGACAGACAGCATTCCTACCCTCAGAGCCCACAGCCTGGGGGTGAGATGGGTGTAGAGAGATACTAACAACAGGTATAGTGAACAGAACAAAATAGAAATACGGGGTGCTACCAGGAGTAGGGACAGGAGAGCAACAGTCTGAGGGCTGCTGGTCAGGGAAGGCTTCCTGGAGGAAGAGTTGGGATACAAAGTTGGCCAGGTGAAGGAGTCGGTGTTAGGAGTGAGGGGTGGAGGAGAGAAGGTACTGAGGATGAAGGGAGCAGGCATTTGAGGCACCAAAGTCCACTGTGGCAGGAGAAAAAAATCTTCTAAAGCTGGATGGGTCTTCAGCAGCTGGATCATGCAGGTCTTTTGAGAGCCAAGTTAAAGATTTTGGACTTTATGCTTCAGGTGGTGATAAGCCTTTGAAGGGTTTAGAGAAGTTCTGTGGTCAGATCTGGATTTTACAAAGTTCACTCTGGCCACTGTATAGAGAATGGGTGGGAAAGACAAGGTTGGCCATGGGGAGTCCACTTAGGAGGCTGGTTAGGGTAGTGAAAGGGAGAAAGGAGGAAAGTGGGTAGGTTTAAAAGAGATATTTAGGAGGTTAAGTCAACAAGATTTGGTGACTGATTAGGTGGAGATGGTAAGAGAGGAGGAGGTGTCCCTGGTGACTTCCTAGTTTCTGGCATCCACAGACAGACGGAATGCAAGGGTGGGGGAAAATGGGGTGAAATAAAAGATAAAAATAATCATTTGATACAATTCTTCTTCCTGAGTAGAAATAACTAAGTACAAAGAGCCAACATCTCCTTGTTATTTCCACAACTCTGAGAACAGAGAGTTATAGACAACACACCTGCTCTGGCTCACTCCCTAGTGGTGCCATTTCCTGGTCGGTCACTTGATCTTAGACAAGTCATTTAACGTTTTGAACCTCCATTTCCTTTTGTGAAATCGAAAAGGTAAAAAACAACTACTTCCCAAGGTTCTTGTGGATTACGTAAGAGGGATGCTGTAAAGAACATTTTGTAAACTGTAAATGTCGACCATAGTGGCGATGTTGAGTCTCTGTTTTTGGGAGGACATCAAGAACAGTACCCTCCAAACCGCAGCTCAGTGTTAACTTGAGACTCAGCCAAGTTTCTCCCCTCATGCCTGAAATCCTTGTGTGCCGCTGCTGTGTCAAGAGGATGGCAAAAGGTGCTCAGAGAAGGAAAAAGAAGAATGGTTATTGTAAGGGAGCAGGGATAATATCTGCTCCGTCAACCTGAAAGTTCCCTGTGAATAGATCAAAACATTCATGTAGGCTTGAATCAGTTACAAATAAATTTCAGCACAGGGAGAACACATTAAACGGAAAACACAAACTACAATGGGAGTAATAACTCCACACGTCAGATATGTCAGTATTAACAATAAATGTAAATGGGTTCAACTTGAGTGAAAGACCAACTCTCAGGTTGGCTAAATGCACGCGTAGCTGCCCTCCGTCAGCATGACGTGGGGCACACAGACAGCAGGGAAATGGCTGGCCATGGCAGGTACGAGCCTCGTGCACATCTGCTGGTCACTTCTACTTTGGTGTGAGGGATATGACTGACTCTCTTCTTAGCATATGCTAGCACCTAGTAAGCACAAAGCAAATATTTATTGAATAAATAATCAGCTATCCACAGCAATATCTTTCATTGAATTTTTATGAGTTAGGTTGAACTATATGAAATTAGTAGTTTTGCAGATGATCAAATTCACCAGTGTCCTATTATTCAACCTAATATTTTGAACATTTTTTAAAATTTTTTTATTTTTTTATCCTCATTCAAAGACATGCCTTCTGATTTTAGAGAGAGGGGAAGAGAGGGAGAGAGAGAGGAAGAGGATCATCGATGTGAAAGAAAAACATCGATTGGTTACCTCTCCTATATACCCCAACTAGACCAATTATGCAACTGAGGCATGTGCCCTGACTGGGAATTGAACCTGCAACCTTTTAGTTTATGGGACAATGCTTCAACCACCTGAGCCACACCAGCCAAAGGTGAACATTTTTACGTGTAAACACTTTAGTGAGTTATCTAACTTTATTCTTGCAAGTATATGAAGGGCATGATATTATTATTCCCATTTTATAGATGTAGAAACTGAGGCTCAAAGATTTTAATTAAGTCAGTGACCTCTATCCAGCTAGTGTCAACAATGGGGATTCACAGCAACTTTGTCTGCACTCAAAGTCTTTGCATTTAATACAAACTTACTACACTGTTTTGTTAGCCCCAATAATTTTCCCTATCAGGTAGTTTCTAAGTATACAATCTTAGAACCTATAAATAATGACAGTTCAAAGTCATTGCTTTTATCACCTTCCTAGTACTACTGCCTATCTATTTTAGATGGCCTGATCACCACCTATACTTTGACAATAGTAATTAGAAGACGAAAGTGACCCTAGGGTTTTCTATTCCAATGGTTCATAATTGGAGTCTATGGACCCCCAACAGGGCTCAGGGCTCCCTAAAAATCCTGGAAGTGTGTACCCAACTCTTGGGACCGTGTGTGCATGTGCATTTCTGTGGGGAGGGAGCCACAGCATTACCATGGTTTTCCAAGCCCATGACCTGCTAAGCAATAAGAATTGAAGTCACTGGCTTCATCCTACATTTTGCAGATAAAGAGTCTGAGGCTCATGAGTGGGGAAGGACTTACTGAAGATTCTTAGAAACAGGCTCAAAGTTAGGATTTAGGTCTCTTGCATGACTTCTTCTCAAACTCAGGTCACATGCTCGTTTTTTGTTGCTTCCCTCGGGAAATCAGGGTGTTTACCCAGGGCCCTACATTCCACGGTAATTCTCAGCTCAGGATGTGAGCGGCAGCCTTCTTGGCAGGTTCCTTTCCATCTAGTTAGACTGTTTCTTGATTATTCAAAACTAGCCCAAGGAGTCACGTATCTCCGCAGCCCTTCCTTCCTGGTGAACCGCCTTTGGTTATTATCCACCTCTCCAGGATTGACAGCAGGGGGGTCTGAGGCTCCCATAACAGGTGGAGGGAGGGTGCAAACCGTCACAAAGTTGTGCACGCAGTTCCAGGATTTTCAGGTGGCCCAGAGCCCTTAGGGGTCCATAGGTCCCATGCTAGTTGCTTATCAAGGTAAATATTTAAAAGATCAATTTCATAATGAGGGCAAAAAGCTGATTATACTTACTGAGTGTTAAGAGACCCATAAATGATAATGTAAGTTTTAAATAAAAATAAGGATCACAGTATTAGAGACCCCTGCTCCAACTCCTTCATTTATTCAGCTTTTATTGAATACCTACTTTGTTCCAAAAACAGAGCATCTTAATGAACTATGAGACTGTACGCTCCTTGATGACAAAGATCATGGTTCCCTTGTTTACTGTCATACCCTCAGTGAACAGCAAAGTTCTTGGCATATAGTAGGTGCTCAATAGACCAGAGTCTCCATCTCCAAGTCTAAAGCTATTGAATGAAGTAGCCCGGGGAGGAGGTGAGAGTGGGCAGTGGAGACCGCAGAGAACTGGAGAGGCCATGCCACGTCTAAAGCACCATTCAGGACAGTGGTTACTATGCAGGAAGGCAGGGCTGGTGTCAGTTCACTGCCTGCCAAGCGCTGCAGGGAGACGATAACATGGCCCATTACAGAAGAAAGAAAGAATAAGTGAGTCTTCACACACTTGGGTAACAACACTGGGGTTCAGAAAAAGGAGCCAAAGAGAGTCTCAATATTAAGTTTGTAAGATGACCACTGATGAACATAGGCTAATGACACAGTTTCACGAATCAGCAGGCATCACTGGAGAGTTGTAGAAATGCAGAGTCCCAGGTGCCGCCCCAGACCTATTCATCAGACTCTGCATTTTAAAGACGACCCCCAGGTGGTTGGTGTATGGACTGTAGTCTGAGAAAGCAGTTGGCCTCTAAATGCCTGTTACTTTTCTTTGCAGTCCTGTCAATGCTTCCAGCAGAACACTTCAGTCTAGAGAGTGTGATAATATTAGGCTGAACCTTGTAAAATTGCAGACAGTCAACTATTTTGTGACCTACAAAAATGGCAATTTCAAATGAAATTTCAATTTCAACCTAAACTCTATACTGTCCTGCACAAAAGTGCTCAGACCCAGGTTATTGCTGCTTGCTCTGGTCAGATTCTGCAAACAGCCTCCGTCAGCATACAGATGAGTTCCATTTGGTTACCAGAGTGAAAACCTGGGAGTTTCCCAGGAAATGCAAACTTTGGGGTATTTTTTTGAACATTGGAAGGTGCATTCATGGTCTGCCTACCTGAATGTCAACAAAGAGCTGGAGTAGGGGGTGGTGCTCCCAGGAGACCCCCTCACTCATCGGTTTCTTGCCAGAACCCTGTAGGCATTTATTTGACTGTGGGACCCCTGCTAGGTAGTGAGGTTTAAAGGGAAGCAAGAAAAGTCACCTTGAGGTGCTGCTCCATGAAAGAACAGATGTGCTCAGTGATTTGGGTCCTGTCACAGGTGTCCCCTATCCACACAATGGAATTTTATTCAGCCATAACAAGGAATGGAGTACTGGTACCTGCTACAGGCCGACCCGGTCCCCGGCCGCCTGAGAGCTCTCTCCATCTGTCCCAGCTTGTGCCCCATAGCTGCTGCTCGCCTGACCTCCTTTCCCTGGGTTAACGCTGCTGAGAATGGGGCAGCTGTTCACACAGTGCCCATCCTTAACTCCGTGCCTGCTTCTTCTCTCACCTCGGTGTGTTTACAAAGCCCCTTTGTGGAGTGACACCTTTCTCTTGACATAGAGCTTTTCCTTCTGATGTCGAACCAGTCCACACCTACTCATTCCAACAAGAGCAGAACAGAAACCAGCCTCCTCCCTCCGTGCAGAGGGGCGCACGGTGTCAGGTCCCGCACACTGTCCTAAGTGCCTATGCCTCGGGGCTACCTGGACTGGCTGGGTCTCTATCTCCTGGTGCACTAGTGCACCCAGGAAGCCCCTGGAAGATACCCCTTCTTCTGCATCTGTACCCTATGTAGCCTCACTGAACAGTGCTCTGCAAAATTCCCCCGAAACAGAAATCATGGGAGAAAGAGAATGACGTCACCTTAAACAGTATCTAAGCTGACATCACAGGTGCAGAGGGAGGCTTGAGGGGGTGTCATGGTTACGATGGTAAGTCCTGGGTTCAGATCCTGACTGCCATTTACTGACTATGCAGCTTTGGGCAAGACACTCGGCATCTCTGTGCCTGTTTCCTTGTCAAACGGTGAATAACAACACTTCTGGGGGCTCCTGTGAGGATTATGTGAAATAAAGTTATATTTCCCCAATTGGTCTTATCACCTTCATATCTCTACCCACTACGTCTTGCCTGTACAATTATTTATCTATTTTTCCTTAAAGTTAACTCACTTTTTACCTTTAATACTTACTATAACCTCATCACGAGGAACAATACCCAGGAGATCACAGTATGAAAGTGCTCGCTACATTTTTCTATTATGTGTGAGAACAAATAAGGAGTAAAGTTAAAAAAGGGATAACACTTCGCCCCCATCAGGAGAAAGCATGGGACAAATTCCACTGGGCACATTCTCCAGAACTGACTGGTGCTTTTTTCCATGAGAGCCGAGGAAAAACAGCCAAACTGTTACAGATCAGAGGAGACGAAGCAGAAATAGGCACTATCAGTGGTGTGGCCTCCTGGATTAGATCCTGGAACAGGTAAAGGCCCTTCGTGGAAAAAACGATGATGTTCAATAACGGTTGTAGTTAATAATGTTATATCATTGTCGTTTGGTTAGTAATACTCTATCATTGTCAATTTCTCGTTCTCGATAATTGCACTATGACTATGAACGATGTTCACATTACAGAACGCTGGAGAGGGGTGTAAAGAATCTCTTTGCACTGTTTTGTAACTTTTCTGTAAGTCTAAAATTACTTAAAAAAGAAAGCTTTTCACAAATGGGTACCAGGTAAGCTGTCTCTCACTTTGCCTCCTCTTCAGCACCTGGCAACCACTCTTTAGCTTTCGTCTCTGTGGGTCTGCGTGTTCTAGCTTTTCCACTGGAATCCTGTGATATATGGCCTTTTGTGCCTGCTTCTTGCACACAGCAGCAGGTCTCCAAGGACCATCCGTGCTGTAGCATGGATCGGGACCACACTCCTTTTTATGGCCGAATAAAATTCCCCTGTGCGGACAGACCACATTTTGGTTCTCCATTCATCCATTGAGGGACATTTGGGTTCTTTCCACCTTTCGACGGTTGTGAATAACGCAGCCATGAACGTTCACATGCAAGTTTTTTTTAAACACTTGTTTTCAGTTCTTGATGGGTACAGGGTTTCCCTTGGGGATGACAGAAATGTTTTGGAACTAGAGATGTGATGGTTGTAAAACACTGTGGATGTACTACAGGCCACTAAAGTGTACTTAAAATGATACATTTTATGTGACATAAATTTTGCCTTAATGAAAAAATGGGTACCACCAGTGGAGTGTCTGCCATGTGTTGGAAAACCTGTGCTTAGGTGAGCCCAGCACTTCACACGGTACCAGGCCCTCAGCCCAAGTGCAGAGAATGTCGGCCAGTATCATTACCATTGCCGAAGCCACACCAGACTCCCAGTGCCCACTCCAGGGCTCTTTCTACAACGTCACGCTGCTTTCACCAAGAAAGTTCCTCCAAGTTTAAACTACTACTCTCCTTGAATATTGGAAATAAAATTCCAAGGCCCCCGGGGAAACCGCCACTAGAATGCCTTGCTTTGTCACCCCAAACCTCTGCATTCACGAGACACGTACCCAGCTGGCACAACATGGCTGGCCATCGCCCCCAGGTGTGTGCTCAGAACAACACAGAGCGTACCTTCAACAGACGCCGTCCTGGTTACTTGTTGACTGAACGCAAAACCTATTTCAGCAGCTTATTCAACCGACCTCACCTCCTCAAGAGAGTGACTGCTTACCTACCCAGAACTTTAACCTACGGTTTGCTGGTTAAGTTGCGATGCCCTGGCCCTATTCACTGGATTTTATAATGCCCGCACCCATTTCCTCACAGTACCCCAGGACATATTTCAGAGTTTGAAATGAAAGGAAATGCCTGGTTTGTTGTGAGGATTCTGTGAGGATTCCGTGAGGATCCTACAGCACACGCTGGACAGGGAAGCACCTTTCTGCTCAGCGCTGACGAACTGGGGTTGGTTTTATCAACCATTATCGGTGAGCTCTTCTTCTTCCCCCATCTCTGCTGGTTTCTTACGATCTGTCCTCCACCCTTCTCAGAACTTATCTGGGCCCCAGGAGGAGGCTACGGCTTTCACTAGGCTCCTTGCCCTGTGACTTAGGATTGGGTTTGGCCAATGGGAGGGACAAAGGAGACGAGAGAGAGATACCTCTTCCTCTGTTCACTCCTGTCTTAGCACTGTGGTCTGGAGAAATCTGCTTTCCTCTCTGAGTGCAGCTTCTGCTGAGAGGCTCCTGCCATCCCCTATTCCTCAGCCCAAAGGGCCTTGGTCATACTGCTCCCCCTTCCCTGTTCCATCGGGCTGCGGTGGTCATCACACCCCTGCTGCTAGTCCCTGGACACTGTGCCCTCCCTTGTCAGTGCCTTAAACTCTGTCCCAGCTGCAGGTGTTTTCTACTTCCTAGTTTGACCCTGACTGACAAATCTGTCTATTATCTATCTCTCTCTCTCTCTCTCTCTCTATCTATCTTCTGACATACCTACTTCCCTTTAACACTGAACCATTGGAAAATAAGATGGTTCAGCCCTAAATTCCTAAGTTCCCATTGAACCTGGATGAGGACTTTCAGAAGCAACACTAATGGTCAAGGGCACAGCATGTCTAAGTGGAATTATCCCAAAGGCCATCCTCACCCTGACTAAGAACCGGGCAGAACACCTAATATGTGCCAACCATTTAATGGTCCCACTAACCCAGTGAAGTCAAGTTTCCTCCTGTTTACAGAAGAAAAAAAGAGGAGATTTAAAGAGAGATTAAGTAACTTGCCTGAGATTGTAAGAGCCAGTGGCTGGACTGGAATCCAGTGTGGATGGGCTCCAGATCCCTGCCTCCTCCCCTTCCCCTCCCATCCAGAGGGGTCTGAAAATGACATCATGACAAGTCTGACCCCTGTGCCCAGGAGAAAAGCTTGCTGACCCCAAGAAGGACACCAAAGCTGCAGTTTGGAATCCCCCCTCAGAACTCCAACAAATTGAGGCACGCCAAGGCTATGAAGCCAGCGGCAGAAAAGGCGACTTGAGATGATATTTCAGGGACAAACCTCCAGCTCATTCCTGAATTCCTCAAGAGACCCAGAGCCTGTTCTGCTGCTGACGGAGGGAACTGTCGCCTGATGTAATGCACCGCGGAAGAGGGCTCAATTGGGATGCTAAACAGCCGTAAATGACATTGTCACCAGCCTTCATAAAGCAGTGACTCACAGCCCTAATTAAAATGCTGAGGGAAAAATGTAAAGAAAGGCTGCCATAGAAAACAGTGACATTTGCAAAACTGCAGGATTACTTCTTCCAGGAAAAGCAGTGCTCATGCGTGTGCCTGTGTGTGCAGGTATGTACATGTGTGTGAAGGTGGGGATAGAGACAGGGAGACTGAATATTATTCTCCTGAGAAGTGTGGGAAAATCTCACACGGAGGAAAGTCTAAATAAAGCTATTCTGGTCAGGCAACTTTTTGCTATGAAATTTTAGAGAGAAAATTGAATAGCACACTACCTATAAACTTGCAACCGGATGGATTGGATGACTATTAGCATTTGCTGTATTTGCCCTGTCTGTCTGTCGCATCTGTTAATCAACTGATCAGTATATCTATCCTGTCATCAATCTTCATTTCTCTATCTATCTATCACCTATCTATCTATCTATCTATCTATCTATCTATCTATCTATCTCCCCTCTTCCTCCCTCCCTCCCTTCCTCTCTCCTTACCTATCTTTTACCTATCTCTGTCTCACCCTCTCATTCCCTCCTTCTCTCCCTCCCTCCCTACCTGCCTACCTACCTTTTACCTTGAACCATTTGAAAATAAGGTGCTTCAGCCCTAAATTCTTAAGAATACACAGTCTAAGAATAAATACAGTCTCCCACAAAACTCACAGTACTACTGTTATATCTAAGAAAGTTAACTATACTGGCTAAATTGTACCAAATATCCAGTGAAGGTCGTTTTTGAAACAATGGTAACCTGAGTAGTAAATCTGATCCCCACTGCCTAGGAGAGAGAAGTCAATCTATCGCACAGAAATTGGCTGTCAAGGTTCTTGAGCGGGAAGATTTTTGGCTTCATGGGAGCTGGCTCTCGTCAGCAGTCTCAAGATGAAGTGCACAGGGCACACTGCCTGATTCAGACACCAGTTTGGAACCAGACGAGAAATCCACCATGTTGGTTTTGAAGACAGCCCTCCTCAACACTAAATCTTCACTATTTCATCCAATATAATCACCCGTTTTAACTGCAAAATGTGCCTCCTGGTGACTTCTTGCTGTTTCTGAAATGCAAATACACCTTTAAAAGCCTAATAGGGTATCACCATTCAAAAATAAATATCTTAATTTCTGAAGGCAAGTCTTAAAGAAGATACCCACAAGAAATCCTGGGCATGGAAGGCAACAGTTAAGGAAAGCACACATATCTACACACTGGAGTTTTTGCATGTTTGCTAAAAAAAAAATAATCAAAACAATAAAAATATCAAGTCAAAAAAATCCATCCAGTCTCATTATTTTATACCATGCTTTGTGACAAATAAAGGGATTTCATTTCAGTGACTATTGTATCAAGGGAAAATGGCAAATGAAGGTCCTTCTAACTAAGACTTATCTTAGTAAACTAGCACATAGGTGTTATTGACCCTTTTCATTATGTAAATTCTAGTACCTGAATGTAATTGGTTTTCATTTTCCTTATTGAATATTTTAGAGCTAAGAGACCGCTTCAAAAAACAAAGAAAAACATGCCCAAAATATGTCAGTTGCTACTGAGCATTATTCCGATTTATCCTTGTAGATTATATTTTTATGCTTAAAATTCCTGGAATGAAATATAGCACAATGTGATCTGCACAGTTCTTTTATGACCAAAGAGGAGGGACGGACCCTATCGTTTGTTGACAGATCCCACTGCATTCCAGTTATTGGGAAGTTGCTCCCTTTCTCGGACACTGGGAGTTCATGAGATGCTGTCTTCCACTTCTTTATGTCCCAAGCCTCTCTTATGGGGTCTGGCTTGACACTGGGAGTCAGGGCTTGCTTGTTAGATGCAGAAGCAGCTTGCCTGACTTGAAGACACTGCATTCTTTAGCTGAGAAACACTGGATGCTCACTGATATTACGTGAAGTTGGGCAAGCTTTGTGAGCTCACAAGCTTCCTTCTTTATTTCTACCTGGAAACAGATTCCAGAAGGGCCACCTTTTTGACCCCCCACAGCAGCCATGTAGCCATCAGGTTTTGCAAGAAGAAGAGATTCCTGAGTGTTATCTAATGCTGGCGGGCAAAGGTTTCTGGCAGAAGCTGGGACACTTCTCAGTTAACCCCTGAAAATCTGTGACATTTCTCTCAAGTGTCCTTAGTCCAAGGCTCCCAAAGCATCTTGGATAGCCCCAAAGAAGGCCCTTGTTTTCTGGGGAACCCCGATTGAGAAGAGGTGATCTTATAATGGTACGTGACAGAATACGCAAATCAGAGGTGGGGACAAAGAAAACACTGCTCAGGCTGGAAATGGAAACTTTGCTCCTGCAAAGGACTCTGTTTTCAATCCTAACGGAGCAGCCTTTCTTTCAGGAACCATTGTCAGAAAACACAAATGCAATTGATAGACAAGGATTGGGCAAACGTTTGTCTCATGTAAGGCACAGAATGGTATGGTTTAAAACACCTTAGAGGGAAGTGAGTCTGGGGGCTGCAAACGGAACTGTCTTGAAGGGTCAGGCAAAATATAAACAATATTTAATGGTAGGACCTGTGACTTAAAGGCAATAACAGCAAAAATGACAAAAACCAAACTAAATCAAAATGCAAAGCCACAGCAGCCAAACAAAACACACCTGCAGGCTCGCCAATGGAGTTGCCCTGGAATTCCAGTCTTCTTGTTTCACAGAAGAGAACATCGGGGCTGAGTGAGTGGAAGGGGCATGGGGCCCTGTCAGTTGGCTAACTAAAGGGGTCTCTCCCTTTTGCATTCTTTTCTTTGTCCTGATCATCGAGATCGACCTGATGCCGGTCCCTCTTCAGAGTTACACAACCACGATCTCACCAACAACCTCCTAACAACCCCATGAAGAGGCTATAGCCCCACGTTATGGACAGTGTGCCTGAGGTTCAGAGAGGTTACCTCACTCACCCCGAGGCACAGATTCCACAAGTGCCCGAGACTGGCATCAGGTGCTTCCCCAGATGGCGTCCTCTTTGGATTTTCAGTGTGGTGCTCTGCCTTCCGGCCCGGCTGTACTGAGCCAAGCTTGGCACGGGAGACCCTGTCACTGAGAGTGTGCTACATATCAGAAGGCAACCAGCGCTGATGCTGCTTCCTCTGAGAAGTGTTCCCTGATACCCTTGTCACTCATCCTGAGTGCTGCAGCCACATTTCACCTCTAACCCTCTTGGCAAAAACTTCACGTCTGCTACAGGGCTTGTTGGGTGCGCACTGCCTGACCGGACCCCAGGCTGCCTTGGAGCGGGCTTGCGCCACCACTGTCTGGGCACCTGCCCCTGGCCTGCTGTTCCACACTCACCACCACACACTTGCCTGCTGTTCCACACTCACCACCACACACTTGACAGATGCACTGGTGTCTGCCACAGAAGCCCATGTGACTGCCGCCCAGCTCTGGCTTACCGTCCCTGACCACGGCTATGCCAACATCCACGCCCGCTGGACCCTGTTGGCTATAGTTTTACTGGGGGCTTGGGGACATTTTCTGTTGACAGATCATTGTCATTTAATATGGTCAAACGGACTCAATTTTCCAGGCTTGCAGGATTCTGCTCATAATTCTCCTTCCCTAGGAACGGGCATGTGAGCATCATAAACATATGCAGAACTTGGAATGGTTGGGGAGGGCAGCTCAGCTGTTGAAATGAGCTCAGATCAATGGCTTTGATGAGACCAGTGGTAATTAGACAGGGTTTATTAGTTCCTGTGATTACTTGATTCCTAAAGCTATACCTGACAGGTCACTTTTAAAGAAATGCTCTCTTTGAAAGGACAATCAGTCAGCCAACAGGGCTAAAGCCTAACGTTGGATGGGGACCTGTGGCTGATGTGCAGTAAGGTCAAGGTGGAAGGAATCATGCTCAGTCTCTCTGATCCCTTTGTCCAGCCTATGCCAACCACCCAGAAGCACATGGAATTAAATTGCCTTTAAGTTTGGAATCTATGGGGCTTCTCTATACTGAAGTAAATGTGACGTTATCACATATGAGCACTGTGCAAAGAGTTAAGACATGGAGGTTCTATTCCAGCTTTGTCAATACCATGCTGTGTGACTTTCAGCAAGTCACATACCTTTTCTGGGCCTCGGTCTCTCCATCTGTAAAGTGAGGGTGATGGACAAGAGCTGAGTGGCACTAAACTCTCCTGGTGACATCTCATTAAAAATACAGACACTTCCCTCTCCCCTGGGGCACTGATTTGTTAGATCGAGGTAAGATCTCTCTTTTTTTTGACCAGTACCTTGGTGGATTCTGATGCTGACAGTCCACTGGGCTGACACGGGACAGTTTCTAGATTCAATGATGTCTAAATGCTGTCGTATACCAGAATGAGGAAAATGATCATGCCTCCCATCATCGCAGCCTGCATACTGTTAACCACACAAACTGACACACACCCATGGTGGGAAGCACGTCCCTTTGTGCACACAGGCCAGATGAAAACTGGTCCTGGAATACCAAATCCAGCTTCTGCACGATCTACTTTCTAGTAGAAAAAAGCTCGAGTTCTAAAGAGTACAATTGTTGCCTGTGGCTATCAACCACAATGCAAGGCTCAGAGCCACAGAAACTGGGTAACGGGCAACGCACCAAGTCTTGCCATAAGACACCCCCCAAAATACACCCAAGAAAGCAGCACAGCCAAGCCTGTGTGTGCTCATAATACTCAGCCGAACTGACCCTCAAATCGTCCTGCATCTTGAAAATCAGCACCCCCGAAGCAGGGAAGTTTTTTGACGAATGTCTGAGTGGTACCTTGGACAGCGCCTTGCAGCTCAGCTCCAGAGACCCTCCAAAAGCAGCCTGCCTCTTCAGACCATTCCTAGCCTCTCACCTTTCCCCTCTGGGGTCCTCCTCAATGGAAAACTCAGACTGGGGCAAGGTGGCAGTTGCTCTGGCCATCTGGGGAAAACAAAGAAGAGGCAGGAAGAGCAAAGGGCAGGCTAATCTGGAAACCATGTCCACACTATTTGCCCCAAATGGTTGCTACTGAAGACTTCCTTCAGGGGCTCCCTATCTTGTACAACCTCCAATCTTGGCATAAGACTATTGTTTCCAGAACAACTTTCACATACATCATCACAAAATCTTTAAAACAACCCCTTGTAGGAGTTATTGTTCTCATCTGGTAGATAATGGAACTGAAGCTCAGAGAGGTTAAGCAAGCAGCCAGAGGTCACACAGCCATGAAGTGAGCTAAGCTTGGCCTCAAGCAGAGATCCTTACCAGATCTCTTTACTGTGCTGCTTGCTCTTTTTCTACATGGTCTGGGGAAACCATGGTTTCTCCAAAGCTGTGCCCCTAACTGTTGGGGCAGCCTCTGGCCAAGCAGATACATCAGGAAATGAAGCTGTAGGTGCTATGGGAGGAGCACACATCAGAATGCTTACTTGCCCAGGAGTGTGTAAAAAAATCCCACAATAAGAAGCCCTACACCAGGATTGAGTTCTCTAGTTGCACCACTTACCAGCTAGGTGACTATGGGCAGGTTGCTTGGCTTGCCCAGCCTCAGTTTTCATATCTGCAAAATGGGATTCAGATCACTATGCTGGTGACTGGGGGAGTCCTGGGGAGTGTTCCTGTGGGTGTTCCTGGAACACCTTGTGTGTGGCAGGGCTCTGGAAATAGCCCAAAGCTGTGCGTCCCGAGAGGCTTCTGAAATCAGTGCTGGTGGCAAGAACAAGGGTAGTGGTGGGAGACCCTGTGGGTCAGAATGTCTCCATTCGTAAACCTGCCAGGGCTTCCCAAATCTGCCTGCTGAGATGCCTGGGGGCAGAGAAGAAAGGATGCCACCGCTGCCGGCTGGGCACGAGGCTTCTTCCCTGTGTGATCTAAGTTCAAAATGACAATGGGGAGAACCAATGCTACCTTACATCTTGGTGAACCCACCGTGTTTGCCTAACCCCGATAAGAGATGTGGAAGGAAGAGGGGAAGCTTTCCTTCATTCCCCTGGGGACCAGCCGGAGGGGTCAGTCCCTTCCTCCCCTCTCCCAAAGTCCTGGAGGAGGAAGCCAGAGGATGCTCCTTGTACACACTGGCCATCGCTCCACCTCTGCATGGGGATACCGTAGGGGTGCTTCCGTTGCTGCTGCTTGTGCGTTCTTCTGGAGCCTGAGCGCCCAGTGTGAGCTGGGCTATAAGGGTTTCCTCTGCAGGAAAGAACCTATGAGTCTTCCCTGTGGCTACTTGGGTCCTGCCGGAGGTGAGCGCAACCTACTGCAGTGTGGGAGGGGCAGGCCCCCAGTTCCTTTGGGCAGGAAACGCCACACCATCAAATCTGGACTGATCATGGAGTGTTAGAATCATAAAATACCAACAATGTATCCCTCGAACTGAGCACTCACTCTAGGCTTTACTTTCACATTCATACTGTTTTGGCAAGGTCCGCACGATGATACCACCACAAAGGTACGCACTGTTTTCCCCATTTTATAGACAAGAGAACTGTGGCTTAAAGAGGCAAAGGGGCTTACTGAAGGCCAAACAACAAATACAAGGTACATCTAGGATTAGAGCACAGGGGTGTCCCTCGGAAGCGTCTGCCCTAGCTCTAATGCCTTTTTCTCGGAGCACGCCTCTCCTGTCTGGGTGCCCACCCTGGACGGCGTGGTCACAGCGAGTGCACCAGCAGCCAAGAGCAGCAGCAGCACTGGTCACCGTGCCCTGGGGGTGGGGGCAAGGGTTTCGCAGTCTCCAGGGTTCGGTCTGGAGAGCCTCCTCCCGACCCGCGCGGCCCGAGGACCCGTAGGGTGGCCCTGGAATTTAGATCTCGAAGGGACCCTGCTCCTACCCTTGGCCACCTGGAAGCAAACACATCGCGCTCAGTGCACACTGTCCGGCTTCGAATCCCAGTGAAGGGCACCCCTCGTCAGGCAGGGAGATGCGCCGGGAGCCCTAGAGCCTCTTTCGAGAGGGAGGCACAACTTTCCAAGGTTCGGGGAACCAGCGCTCTTACACCCCAATATCACCCAGCCAGAAGAAGTAAGAGAGAGGTACGGGAGACGCTGCCATTACCGCGGGAGCGCAATAAGGATCCTCGCAAAGTTGGAAACCAGGCAGAAGAAACGTTCTCAGGAGCAGAGCCCGCCCAGTCTCGGGCCCCCTAAGGAGTCCGCCATTACCGGACGAGCAGATGCCATAGCTCAGAAGCGCTGGGCATGTAGGAAAGCTTGAAGTTGAGGTTGGGCAGGTGCACAGATCCCTAGGGACTGGCTTTCCCCAGCCTCGGCGGCCCGCCGTGGGTGGCAAGCGGTGCCAAAGGTTCCGCCATTAACGTCTGCGCACAGCTCGGAGCGGAGCGCACGGCTGGAGGGTGGCCCGGGTCCCTGCAAAGTTGGAGCGGGGTGGGCGCGATGACCCGTGGGACCGGAGCCCCCTGCCTGGGGCCGCCTGCGGGGAGGAGAACGTGGCTGCCCAAACCAAGTTGGGACCCCGCAACCCCGCACCTCTCTCGGCACTGGGGGCTCGCACGGAGCGGGTAGCCAGAGCGGATAGGGAGGAGATTCGGGACGCCTGGGCCAAGAACTCACCTGCCACCAAGCCCGGCAGCATCGAAGCCGCCTTTTCGCGCTGAGCACCCACCCGCCCGCTGGTCTGTGCGCCAGCCCGCCTCTTCCTCCTCCTCCAGCTTCTCCTCCGCCCGGTTCCGAATCCTGCCGTCCACCGCCCTGCGCGGCTGGAGGGCTCCAGTTGCACCCACTCGCTCCCGGTAGGAGCCTCGCGTCCTTTCCCCTTCCGCTCCGCTTTGTGCTTCTCTGATCCCTCCCCACCCCCTCTCGCCTAGCCCTCACCTCTCTCTTCCCCTCCCCTCCCTCCAGCTCAGCGAACCCAAGTTCTGGACAGAGGCTGTGGGCTTCCCACACACAGTGCCCCGCGCCCTGCACGCGCACCCCTGGCTCACCCAGTCTTGCCGCGCTTGCCTGCCGCCCGGCCCGTCCCTCGGAGAAGCCGCGGCGCTAAGTAGTTCCTCGCCTAGTGGCTGGAAATGTGGCATAAATATGTAGGGGCTGAGCTGTGAGCTCGGTGAGGGTCGTGAGGGGGAATTTATTTCTTAATGTCCCTCCTTTATCCTATCATCGCTGAAACGAATTAGCGGTGACGTCCAACCCGGCTGGTTTATGGGTGTGGGGAGGAGACATCGCAACCCTCATTAAAAGAGCCGCTCTGGGCTCCAAAGCATACATCTTTTATATAACCTAATTTCCATTTTTTTCTATCAGGAAACACACACGTCAGGACAATTTCTGGGAGCCTGGAGGGGGCTAAGTGTAGTAGCCACAAGGGCAGCTCTCTCCGGTAGAGGGGACCCCCCATGGGAGGCAGGGAAGGTTCTTTCTGTTTCTACATCAGTGCTGGGATAACATTCCCTAGCGGGACAGTGAGGTGCGCAGCCTCTCGTGCTGGGCAGGGCTGGGAGCCTCCAGGAACCCCCAGGAAATTGTTGCCTGAACTCTGGCCCTGGCTCTTGGGTGGGCAGATAGGGAAACTGGCAGCCAGTTCTAGAAATGTTGCTTTGGCCAATCTTCCCTGGAGCAGGACTTGGGCCTGGCAGCTGGGGAGGAGGGAGCAGGGAAAGGACAGGCTCACCTGTGGCCTGGTAGACTGGCAGAAGGGGATAGGCCAAGGGTGGGGCTGGGGGAGGGGAAGATGCAGAGAACCAAGCTCTCCTCCCTTTCTTAGGGGCCCTAACATATGGGTAACCATATAAACCCGTCTCAAAAGCTGTCTTTTCCTGAGCAGATTGCACAGGATTTTGCATTTCACTGTTGCTGTTGCTCACACACTCGTAGGGAAATGGGGAGAATCAAGGAAAGAGAGGAGAATTCAGACACGCACACTCAGTCACATATACTCACTCTCAGCACCTGGCTCTGGGTGGCTTGCCCCTCCCAGCGTCACCCAGGGGAGCAAGCCCACTCAGGCTGGGAGCTGTGCTGGGAAGAGGCGAAGAGGAAACACCAGCCCACTTTGTCACTAATAAATGCTTTTCAGACTATCTTGCACATCAAGCAGGAGAGAAGGGGGTGTGACTTTGGGGGCAGGAAGAAGGGTGTGCAGGATGAGGAGGAGAGGAAGGAATAAAGAGTAAGCTGGCAGGGGCACCTGGAGGTCTGTTTTGTTTTCAACATTCTGGAAGGAAGATGTGAGAAATCCTCTGGGCCCCAGGCGCTGTCACTGCCCGACTGTGCCCAACAAGCAAGCTACAAGCCTCCATCTCCCCACTGGTGAAATGGGCCTGGGGTCGTCATGAAGATATGTACAATGATGACACTGGCAAAGTGCTTGGCATCATGCCTGGCATATAGTAAATGCTCAGTAAACAGAAGCCAAAAATAGTAACGATGATGATAAGAATAGTGACATAAAGGCTGGATGGGGCATCCCAGGGGAGCTGGGTTGAACCTAAGTCCTTCCAGCCTGAACCTGGCTTCCCCTGCCTGTACCATTTCAAAGTTGAGTGCTGGGCTTCAGTGGTGTCAGACTCAGAACACTGCTCCCCTCAATTACCATGGCAACTGGGGAAAATCAGGAAGCTGGGGTGGGGAGGGAAGCTCCTTTCCCACTGGGTTGGTGGTTCACCTGCTTGAAATGGGGACCATGCCTGCTTGAGTTCCGGTCAGGTCAGCAGAGGCTCAAATGGGGGCACCTCCTGTCCTGGAGCACCAGCTGTTTGAAACTGGGGAGAAGGGTCGTTGATACCCAATGGACAGCCATGAGGTGGTAGGGGCAGGGCCAAGGCTGGACTGTGCCTGAAAAAGGCAGAGTTGGCCTGGGTTCAGGGTCGGGGGACAGAAACCCCACTCCTCTAACCTTGTTCTCAACATCAGGTGCCATGGAGCAACTGAGAACAAAGCACTGGTAAGACTATGGCTCTTGAAGCAGAGATTTGGAAAGACAGGGCCTGCAAGCCCAGGTGGGAGCCAGTCATCACAAGGTTATGTGTGTGGGTATGAGAGAGGAGGAGGGGAGAGAGAGACAGAGAGAAAGAGAAAGAGAGGAAGGGAGGGAGGGAGAATTAGTTTGGCAGAGAGATGGAGAAAGAGGAAAAGGGAAGGAGGGAAGAGCGAGACTCCCCTCCCTCACTCCAGTTGTTTCCCTAGAGTTGAGGGACTAGTAACAACACTAGTTGTAGCAGAATAATGGCTAGTTTGTATTGAGCACTTAATATTCTGCCTGTTTTGAACCAAGCATTTTATAGGAACATCTCATTGATTCATCATAAAAAGTGCAAGAGATGATTCCTTTCCTTATCCCCATTTTATAGAGGGGAAAGCAGAGGCTCTGAGAGGAGGTGACTTGCTCCAGGTCATCCCGTGAATCAGTGACAAAGGACATAGTAGGACTCTGGTCCTAGTAACTCCAAATCAGGCTATTGCTGCCTCCCCACCACCAGGGGAATGATGATTCAGAGCTGTCTTTCAGGGTGGCAAGGGAGGGTCTGGCTTTTGGGGATACCCCTCCTTTGCTTATGCTGGGCCATCACCCTGGGGGGCTTCAACAACTGGTGCTGGAAGACCAGAGACTCACAGCCATGTGATGGCCCTTAAACAGTGCAGAGTGACAGTGTCCCAAAAGCTCCTGGGCATGGTGGCTCTTGAAGTCTTTCCCCTTAGCAGCTGCCTGGGCATTCCCTGTAACCTGATTCCATCAGGACCCCCTTAGTTTTCAGAGGAAGGTGTCAATAACGGCACCCCTCCTCCGAATTCAAGAAGCTGAGACACATCCAGTCCCAGCACAGAGCAAGCTCCCCCTAAACAGTCACCATGTTAAGTCATTCTTGGACCTTCTCTCGGGCTCACAGCCTCCATCCCTGTGTGGATGGCAGGTGGAGAAAAGGCCTCTCCCAGCAGAAGGAAGGCTGCCCTCTCTCCCCACTCCCTGCCACCAGTCCGCATCCAGCAGCGTGGAGGTGGCCTGGGGGGGGGCCACAGTCTCTGGCAGAGCCAAGGGGAGGAGAGGAAAGAAGAAGGTTCTCCGATGTGGCTGCCACCGAGGGGGTAATACATTATCCAGGGCTAATGAAAACATAATTATCTTCTTTTGGCTGCAGAGAAGGGCTAATTTAATAGGCTGCGATCGAAAGGCATCTGCTGAATTCACCCAGCAGTGAAAACACTTGAAGGGCTTGAGTGGCGGGGACAGCAGGCATGATGCAGCTGGCCAGGCCCTGCAGCTGTGTCAAGGTGGCAGCTGCCCCAGGGGAGGGGGACATGAGGGGGCAGGGCAGAAGTGGCAGAGTGGGTATGGTAGCCGACAGGTATCCTATGAACAGACTGGGCTACTTTCCTGGTATGTGATCTTGGGCCACTTCTTTGCTTCTCTGAGCCTCAGCTTCCTCATCTGTAAAATGGGGTTAATCCCACCTCCCTCCCATTGTGTGGAATAGATGAGAAATGTGTGAGGCATCCTGAGACATTCTCAGTAAGCATTTAGCAAAACTTTCCCTTTTCTGACACTTTGCAGGACCAGTTCTACTTAGAGGTCTTAACACAGATGTCCCCTCTTCAGAGAGGCCCCTGCTCCAAGCTCCCACTGTGTCTCTTAACACAGTGCACTTCAGAATATGTACTTCCTTAATGCAGGACAAGGGCAGGTGGGTCTGTCTCATTTCTCCCTCCAAGCCAGTGCTTCTCGAAGTGTGTGGCCTGGACACGGGACTCAGCATGCCCTGGAAACTTATCAGAAATGCCAGTTCTTCAGATTGATGGTTGCCAGAGGGGAGGGGGTATTGGGGGACTGGGTGACCAGGGTGAAGGGATGGAGAAGTACAGATGGGTGGTTACAAAACAGTCATTGGGACGTAAAGTGCAGCATAGGAAATGTTGTAATAACTATGTATGGTGCTGGGTGGGTATTGGGAATTATCGTGGGCAACACTTTGTAAAGTGTATGATTGTCTAACCACTGTACTGTACACCTGAAACTAATATAAAATAATATTGGATATATATATAAAAAAAGAAATGCCAGTTCTTGGGCCCTGCGCCAGACCTGTTGAACCAGACGCTCACACTAGGGTGTGAGCCATCACATCTCTGTCCTGGCTGTCAGATCAGGATGCTGGTTCTGGGGCCTCTCAGGTGGAAAGGAGGGTCACCACAGTGCCCTGGGGTGCCACAGGAAGGCAGGCCAGCAGGGCCAGGGAGCAGAGTTTTCTGAGAACCTAGAAACATCAGGAGGGGTGGGGGTGCCACCATCCCTGGGATAAGTGCTGACTAGTCAACCTCTCCCCCACCACCCTGGAAAATTCACAGAACTCTGGCAAGGAAGAAAGGGGGACGAGCCCTTTAAGGTTTAAAGAGACAGCCTGGGCATAAGAAAAAGCACTAGATTTGAAGCTGGAACATCTGACTTCCGGTTCTGGCTCTGCAACCCATGGGTTGCATGAGCTTGAAAAAACCCCTTAGCTTCTCTGGGTCTTAACCAACAGACTGCAAACTCCCTGAAATTGTGCGCAACATCAAGTACAAGTGTGTTTTTCTGTGGTAGAAGGTCCTTAGTATTCAGTGGCTTATGAACTGTGGCCCCAAAGGGGCCTGAGGTCCTAAAGAGGTTAAGAGCAACTGAACTAGACAGTTTCTCAGGGTGCTCCCATGGACAAAAAAAGAAGGCAATTCTTGACTGAGAAACCCACCCCCAGCTGGCTGGTTTGCAGTTTCCCTTTGCTCTACACAGCCAGGTCCAGCAGAGAGGCAGTTCCCTAAATGACCGACAGATGGCCCTAAACCTTCACTGTAGCCTTTCTGTTTTCCTGAGACCAGCCAGGTAGGTCCCAGCTTCTGTTTTCTGGGCTTTGGAGACCCCGTGCCTGGGTCTCCACTCTGCTGAGCCCACTTGAGTGGGATGAGAGTGCTGGGTCACTCTGGGGACTGCCCCATCTGGGTGCCACCCCATCTTGCAATATCTGTCCATAGAGGAGACATCCACAGGGATGTGAGGGTGGGGTCATTAGGGTGGGGGTGAGAGGAAGGGTGGGGGTCTGGAGCACCTGAGGGGACCACCCGAAAACTAGGAATGAGCCCTAAGGTTGCTGCTCATACCCCAATTTAGTCCTTTCATTCTCCCCTGCACCCCCATTACAGGGCTCCCTAGTTACATTCCCCATCTCAACTCAAGTCACTATATCTCCAAATCCTCTAAACCTGGAATGTCTGATGGGCTGTCACTCTGGGGTATGATGGGTCAATCAAAGTATTTGCATTATGAAGTCAATGGCAGGGAGCAGCAGCTAGTGCTTCCAGGGAAGAGATGAAGTGGGCTGGGTCAGACATCAGGGAGGGGTGGGGCCTGTGGCTAACTGAAGTGCATGTCCCACTGAAAGGCATGCGCATCCAAATGTTTTCAAAGCAATGTTCCACCAAACTAGACCAATCTGGCTGCCAGTGTGAACTCGGACCAAGAAAATAGATTTCAGTGCCTGTGAGTAGAGATGTTTAGTGCAAGATCTTAATCAGAACATAAAACGTGGTCCTAAAATTAGCAGAAACGTGGCCTGAGAAGGAGAACACCAGTTCCTGGATGCTGCTTCCAAAGATTTTGAGTCTGAAGGTCTCAAGTGGGACCCACGAGGATGTATTTTTAACAAGCTACTCAGGGGGAACTGAGGCAGGTGGCTTTCCGGTCCCCCGTCAGCTACTCACCCCAATGAGCTGGCTGGGTCCTCATTTTCAGTTGGCAGGTACTTGAGGTTCAATGACACAGCCTCAGCAACAATGGCATCGGCCTCCCCCATCAAAGCAGAGACCTTTTACAACTGTGCCCCACCGCCAATCACAGCACAGACTTGCAGAGAAAAGACACCACACCTGGGCTTATTTCTAAGAATTAGGAAAACTCTGAGACCAGTTCCTGGAAGGGGGTCGTGGGGAGGTGGTAGAGAGAGGAGCAGGTAAAATTCTAGTCGGTGTTCTGGAAAGCTGCCAAAACCAGGGTCAACATGCTCCCTCCACTCTGTGATACTGGGCAAGGCCCCTCTCTTCTCTGGGTGTGTTTCCCCATCCATAAAATTCAGAGAGTTTGACGGGAGCATAAGTTTGGTTCCAGGACCCCCTTGGACTCCACCGCAGTATCTTGGGGGCTGTAGGTTGTGCAGGTGGAGAGGGGGGAACTGGGGAATGATGCTGTGGACTCCCCCTTCCCCTTCATTCAGAGTTGATCTGTGTTTATCTATGTGTCTGGCTTTCTCATTTATCTTTCGTGTGAGAAACCAGCTTGAGAGCTACTGGTCTGGGAGCTCTCCGTGGAATCTTCTTTTGTCCATTTTGTCATTCACCACCCCCACCCTTTTTGGTGAGCCATGTGCCAGGCACTGTGCCAGGGGCTGGGGCGACTGAGGCTCCCAGGCAGGATTTCTGCCGCCTGTAGCACTCAGTCCAACAAAGAAAGCCAGACAAGCTCATGGTTCCTGAGCAATGGTGACCTAGCCGGCTAGCGTGGTGACACCCTGCAGCCTACACGACCCTGAACCTCAGAAAGGGATCCTGTTGGCCTCACCCTGACTTGTAAGGCCTTAATGAGAAAACCCACTTTCTTTCCCTCAGCCGACAGCCCAGAGCTCCATTAGCTTCATATGTTTTGGCATTTGATTTATTCAAACTGACACTCCAGCAAACTGTCTCCTACTCTTGTCTAACTGTGTGGAAGAGGGGAGCACACAAGAATAAGGTGTGATTCAAGGGCTTTGGATTCAGTCCTAGGGTTTGCCACATCTAGCTCTGTGACCTTAGGCAAGATAATTACCCTTTCTGAACCTCAGCTTTCCTGTCTGTCAAAATTGGGGATGATAACATTCCCTACCTCATGGGATTGTGATATTAACTGAGGTAACATATGTGAAGCCTTCACCACAGTCTTTGGCACATAGTACATGCTCCATAAATGATAGCTCCTCCTTTTATTATTATTAATTCAGGTGGGGTTCTTGTCTCCCTGCTGAGATTAGAGCTCTCGTGGGGTAAGAGCCACGTCTGAACCTGTTTCTGATGTTCTCCAGTAGGCCTAGCAGTTTGCTAGCATATCCCATGCACTGAGTAACTGAATCAGGACAGCTCCTCTGCAACAGTGCTACTCCAAGAATGGTCCCCAGACTAGCAGCGCCACCTGGGAACTGTTTAAAAATGCAGATTTCCCGAGCCCACCCCTGACCCACTGAATCAGCAGCCCTGGAGGGCAGGTCTGGCAATCTGAGTTTCAGTGAACCTCCTGAGACTTAGATACATTTTCAGCTTTGAGACTCACTTCTCTACACCAGTGATTTTCAAACTTGTTTGAGCTGGGACAGTATTTTCAAAAATGTTTTCCAGATGGAATCGTATGCAGAAGCCAATATATATAATAGGTGAAAAAGGAGCTGTTGAGGAACCATGAGGGAAGGGTCAAGGCCACTGCCTGGCCTGGCCTCCTCCAGGTAGCCCCTGACTTCCCGGGGCTCTCATGACTTCCAAGAACACAACTTAAAAATCATTGCCTTGCAGTTTTTAACCTTCTTAGCCATCCATCCATCCATCCACCCACCGACCCACCCATCTACCTATGTCTGTTGGAGACCATGTATCCCTTGCACTACTGCACCTTTTGCCAGGAGATGCACTGATTGCCTTTTTTCCAGATTCTGTTTTCATGACATTTGTGTGTCAGCTTTGGAATACAGCAATAGTGTCTCCCGTCAGAGCAAGGGGCAGGCCTGCTTACTGTCCTGTATAATGAAGACACTGACTACCTCCAGAGCAAAGGGCAGGTTTACTTGTTGCCCATTATAAAAAATTTGGGTTCCTTGGGTTTGGGGTCCCTCTTCTGTAATCCAACCCATGACACCTGGCCCTCTGTGTGTTGCCCTGTGGGAACTGGGGTTTGGGGAACTGGCACAAATGCCAGTACTCTGATGAGTACTATCACTGTGCGTAATGAAACCCAGGAACCTTGTGTCTCCTGCTGGCATCCACAAAACTGTGTGTCGGCTACTTCATGACATGTAAAAGAAACTTAAGATACCGCCCCAGCAGTAGCTTACAGCTGGGTTGTAAAGTGAAGCATGGAGACACACCGAGAGCTCTAGCTGTGCTGCCAGGCAGGAAGTGGGAGACTTTGGGCAGCGTGAGGTGTACGGCAGAGGGGATGGACTGGGGTTTAGGAGAGGCCATATCTCAGGGGTCCGCAGGGATCCCTGGGGTCTGGACGCTTGCCTTCTCACTGGATGTGATGTCAGCATTCTTCTGTCCCTCCCACTGCCCCAGTGCTTATCGACGTGTTCTGCATTCACTCTCTATTGGCTCTGCTTCTCCACGTGACCCAGTGCTCCTTGGAGCAGGGACCCCATTTTCTTCATGTCTTGGGCCCCAGCATTCCACCCAGTGTGTGGCACACAGTAGGTGTTTATTAAGTGTTTGCTGACTCACAGGAGGAGATTTGGGTGTTATTGAGGATGACAATAAGAAATACGATGATAGTAAAAACTTGGATAGACACATAGCAACACATTGGTACTTACTACATGGTAACATTTCCCCTGTATTAACTCTCACCCACGTGGTAAGTGGCAGAGCCAGGGTTTGAACCCAGGAAAACTGGCTCTGGGGTCCATGTAATTAAATACTACGTTATGGTTGTGGGTGTTGAGAAGGAAGGGGGAGAGCAAGCAGCTTGGGGCACAAGAAGATGGGGTAGCAATGGACAAATAAGCTAATTGTCACTAATTCAAAATCACCATGGTTACCATTTTTTGAGCCCTTAATATAGGCCATGCTAACCCACCTTAATTGTAGCCACCCTGTGAGTTGGGTGTTATGGGCCTAGTTTTGGGGGAAACTAAATCACAGAGAGGTAGCATTACCTGCTCCAGGACCCACAGCTAAGCAGCAGCGGCTCCAGACTTTGAACCCAGGTTTATTGGACTTCAAAGCCTACAGATCTTAAGGCTGAAGTGAAGCCCAACAGGGTTGGAATGACTCAGGGTGAGAGGGCCCAGTGACTAGACTTGGGGCTAACGCTGGGTTGACTCAGACCTGGAGCCAAATAGAAGACAAAGAGATGGAGAGGCCAAATGATGGAAGTGGGGGCCCTTCCTGAACTTTCCACCCATGTGTCCACATCACTGTTGTTCCCCACCAGCTGACATTACAGAGGATGGAGAGAGTGGGTGTGAAGCCAGAAAGACTGAGCCAAATCCAGACTCTGCCTCTTACTTGCTGTGTGGCTTTGGACGAACTACCTAACCTTTCTGAGCCAGTATCTATCTGTCTTTCAAAAGCCTTGAAAAACCACATTAACAAACAGCTATAAGGCACCTGGTATTTAGTAGGCATTCAACCAGCATCCATTCGCTTATTGATTCATTTAACAAACATTCACTGTATCACCTCCTGGCAGCACCCTCCTCACACCCCCTTGGCACCCACCATTCCCACACATGCTGATCCAACTTCAGCTGGCAGTACCTGCAACCCCTTTGCAGAAGAAATATCAGGGACTTAGCTCAGGGAATTACCCCCCACAGGAGATGGGGGGTATGTACCCTTGATTGGGGTTCTCTGAGCTGTGTGGTTTATTGAGACCAGGTCTCAGGACAGCCCTGAATCCTGCAGGATTCAGCTGCCATTCTGCACAGGTGACTTGCCCTCTAACACATCTTTTCCTGGATCCTTCCCTTTCCTGACTCACCTCCCCACTCCCCCTGGTGTTTTCTGGGATCACCTCCCAAAGAAATTGCTTGCAGGCCAATCCTCATCTGAGTCCAGTCTTCTGTGGGGAGACCGGAACAAAAACTAAATTAAGACACTGACTAAATGCCTGCTGCACAACCCGCCCCACACTCCATCCTGTGCCTAGGTTAGTGATTAACTGGACAGACAGGACCCTGCTGCCAGCACAGTATCTTCAGTCAGGCCATTGGGGGAACAGAAAACAAAGGGTCCCGTAGAAAAGCATTGCAGTCAGTATAGGAGGTCCCTTCTTCTCTCTCCCCCTGCCCTCAGAGAATGAATGTAACAACTTCCTCTTGGAACACATCCGGTTCTTCCCAGCACTGTCATTACTTTTCCTTGACCACCCGACAATAAGCATTTTGAGGCCAGAATACACATCTCACTGCTCGTTTTATTTTCCCTATTAATGCCTAGCCCAGTGCTTTGCATTCTTTCCCCTGATAAATATTCAGGGGGCACCCAGTGCATATTCTAGGCTGTGGGAACCCAGCAGTGAGCAAAACAGACCTGGTTCTGGCTGTCACAGGCTGCCAGCCTGGTCAGGGTGGCTGACTATAAAACAATAAAGACATCCATAATAAAAAATAATCTATAAGTAAGCAAACATATAACACAATGTCAGATTGTGATAAATATTATGACAAAAATAGCAAAGCAAGGGGACAGAGAGCAGACTGGGTTGCGGGTAATTTTAGATAATATGGCAGAGAAGCCTCTTGAAGGATGTGTATACAGTTGGTGCTCAATAAGGGGTTGGTGAAGACAGGAAGGTGGTCTTAGGCATCCAGATAATGATTAATACCACAGATAAGGATAGTTCCTTCAGTATAAAAAAGATGACTTCTCTAAGCACATCAAGGAACCCTGACCCCTCTCTGGGTTGACACCACAGGAAAGGCATCAATGACTCCATTCAGAAATCTGTTAGGTCACCACGCATACCGTTCCTAAGCCAATTAACACCCCCAGAGAGGACAGCAGCCTTGATATTTGATCAATACTAGTAGGAGAGCTGCCAGAATCAATGAGGGGCCTTCTGAGGTCTCAGGAAATCCCTTGGCACTGGAAAAACCAGGTCTGTAGCAGATTCCACAGTGAGTTTCGTGACTGAGAAGCAGCTGAGGCCAGCAGTGGCGAAGACCTGCTGACTGCCGACCAGCTCCAGGCACCATGCTAGGTACATTGCAAGGGCCACACTGTTTAAGGCTCGCAAAGACCTATTAGAAGGCTACTATTATAGCCCCATTTTCCAGGGGAGGAGACAGAGGCTCAGAGAAGGGTAAGTACCTTGCTCAAGGGCATGCAGTGACAATGCAGTGTTAGGGGCAGTGATGGGAAGTGATGGTAGGAGCACAGAGGAGGGAATGCCTACCCAGCCTGCAGCAAAGAAACTTCTTTCCTGTGGGAATTCACCTTCCAGGCTGAGGCCTGGAGAAGATGGGAGCCAGCCCAGCGAAGGTGGGCAGGAGCCCGTTCCAAGGCCAGGAAGTGATGGCACTCAGAAACCCCTGGGGGGACTTCCGGCCAAGATGGAGGCATAGGTAGATGCTCTGTGCCCCTGCGCACAACCAAGATAGGGACAACAACAATATAGAAACAAAATAACAACCAGAACTGACAGAAAATTGAAGTGCATGGAAGTCCGACAACCAGGGAGTTAAAAATAGACACGTTCATCCAGACCGGTAGGAGGGGCAGAGTCGGGCTGGGCAAGGGACACGGAGCAGAGACCTGAGCAACTGGGGCGGCGCGCTAGTCCACAGCAGGCAGACCCTGGGCGCACAAGCAGCAGTGGCTGGCGGGCCAGGCTGGGGGGTGGCGACCAGCAGACCCAGCAAGGCAGCCATTGTGAAGCAAGGCACTGCGCACAGCTCAGGGTCCCAGCATCGGGAAGTGGAGCTTTGGGGCACTGACTGAAGAGGAAGGTCCCACGGGGTGCACAGGCCCACCCACACCAGAATTGATGCCAGAGGGGCCCAGTTGGCTTGTGGAAAGCGGCGGAAGGGTCCGAGGTCCTACAGAGAGCAGAGCAAGTGTCACTGTTCCTTCTCGGACCCCGCCCCCAAATACAGCGTCACTACCCTGCGATGGGGTGCCCCACCCTGGTGAAAACCTTAGGCCCCGCCCCTCACTACAGGAGCTCAACAAGACCCCCCCAAAAAAAAAAAACCCCCAGCAAAAAGATGGCTCAAACAGAAGAAGAATTGAAAGTCCCAGGTCCCATCCTTTTAAGCGACCAAGAGATAGCCAACCTATCAGATGCACAGTTCAAAGCACTGGTGATCAGGATACTCTCAGAATTGGTTGATTTTGGTCACAAATTATATGAAAAAATGCAGGCTACAATAAGTTTAATGAAGAAAAATGCACAGGGAACCAAT